>LS997563.1:14340939-14608439 GCA_000469685.2 Haemonchus contortus
CAGACAGAGCGCTTATACAAGATGTCCCAAAATTATTGGCGCCGAAATTCAGAAGTTTCTAAGGTAGAAATAATTTATCGAATTCACATTGCCTGTTATTAGTTGCATAAGAAGGTTCCCTTGAATATGCATGGTTACTGATGTGGAACTCTCAATATTTTTCGGATGGAAGAGGCTCATTCAATGCCACTTGCAATCATCGACACGCGAAAGGTGAAAGGGCATTATGAAATTCCTTGGGCTTTTTATAATAACCGTATAGGAGGCTATTACGATATAGAAAAGAAGAAGGCTAGGCTATTACTACGATATAGAAAAGAAGATTGAAACAGTGGCAAACCAGGACAGGCAGAAAGGTAGAATGTTTCTGAAGATAGGACTATTAAAATGGACAGTCTGCCAATCGGTTGGAATTCTTCGATCGCCTTGACTCCCGAGCCGTGCCCGTTGACTTCCTTTTGATGGGTGACCCATCAAAAGGAAGTCAACGGGCACGGCTCAGGAGTCAAGGCGATGGAAGAATGTCATGCCGAAGCCACACTTACATTCCTATCGTACGCAGAAATATCGCTTCAATTCCGATCTCAACAGACATTGCAGGGCCAAAAATGCAGAAAGTCGCAGATCCTGACACGCACGCAACCTTCTCTCTGGTCAGAAAATTTTTACGTTATAACCTTCCCCCAACAATCAAAACGTCCGCGTTGAGTAAAGAAACATCCAGCGTGTAACATCTCACAAAAAGGTTGTTATCAGAACAGTGAAATGATGTTTTTCGAAGAGATCACTGGCAAGGGTGAGCCGCTCGTGGTTTCCTCAGTGCAGGCGTAAAAATTGACTAAGACCAGTACTCAAACAGCGTACTGATGGAAGTAATGAAGCACTGATCCAACTACGTTTTCTGGAACATCTCGTATTCCTTCTGGCAGGACGCTTCTCTAGCCCACAGAGCAAGCTTGCCCTCGAGTGGTGCCGACGACAGCTGCCCGACTTCATTTGTGAAGAGGAATGATCATCCTCCTTTCCAGTACTTGACTCATTTGACTTCCACGATTGGTCACTGCTTAGAAGTGAACCTGTCGAATTTGCAGACCCAGTTTGGAGTCCTAGAAAGCAACAATGAAGAACGGCCGGGGAAGAAATGGAGGGTACCTGCGTGCCACAAGCGATCATGTCGATAGCCAACTTTGACTTCTATCCGCGCTCATGGGGGATATTTTGAAATGCGACTGTAGCATTTTGTAGTGCATAGTGCCAGCTAGCGTGCATAGAAATTCCATCGTATTTCGCAGCCGAGAAGTTTCAAATATATTGCTATAAATCGGCGCCAACAATTTTAGGACACCCTGTACATAGTAAGGACTACTGTGACTAGTCACTGCGCGAAGGCTCACACCAAGGGATTTTGGGTGACTGTGAAGTTAGGAATGTGCCGTGTGCCACGAATCTTTCCAAATTACGAAGCTGTCTTTGCACAGAATTCATGGTTGTGTAGCTAGAATGAACAGTAAAAATTCAATTCGGATTCTGATTGGTTTCTCTCGGCAATAATTCAAGAGCACAACTCGTTCGAATACAGTGAGCTTTATGATTTCAGGACGAGCTTAATTACGCGGCGTAGTTTCGAAGGTTTGCACTCACATGAATCCCAGAACATCACCCATAGATGCTGATTCGTTGACCAATCATAGTAGTGGAAAGTATATGTATAGTGAAAGTAGAGGATTCAAAATATATACTAGTGACGACGCGTATAAAGAAGGAATTGAAAAGAAATATTCTTCAGGACATGAGCGCGTATCAAGAAATTTTCATTTTGGGCCAAGTTTCTTGACAGTTCCCAAACGTGTGGAGAATACTGTTTGTCAACGGAAGGAATCCTACAGAAATCTTAGCTGCCGAGCATCGCTGCTGGCACCAACTTGATCTGGTTTTTTTATTCCTACCGTTGGTCTTGTGCATTAGGAAGAGACCTATTGCGTCTCACCCCACAAATGTGTCTACATTGTAGACACTACTTGGTGATAATGCAAGAGACGTTTCAGAACGACATCTAAGGCTTTTTTGTGGACCTCAGCTCCAGGTATCTTTTAGCAAAGCAGAAGTTGCTTACTGGTTAAGAACGAAGGGAGCGGGAGGAGAGACAATGGTACTTGGAAGGAGAGGTAATTAACAGCATCAAAACAAGCATTTGTACTTCGCGCAGTTATGATGAGGATTCTTCCTCATATTACTTCTTACTTTTTGTTCAGAAGCTTCTAGAGGACAGACGCCTCGATTTCACTAGATATGTACCGCTCGCACTTTTCAATTGGCAATAAAGAAGCCAACATGTGAGGAGGTATATGATAGGTTCCAAGTCTCCTTTCCAACTCCTACCGGTCGTGCATCCCCCTATACCTTCTCTATGAAAATGACGTCGTTCTGCCAAACAAAATTTAGTTTTAGATTGTGTCATTTCCGGATGTATCTAGTTGGCGAGCATGTCCGTCGACAAAAAAAGTCAGAGAGTGGGAACTTCTGAGTAGACAATGTTAACACGATAACAGGAGTGATAATCTTCTAGAACATTCTCTGGGTAATCAACACATCGGTCAACAAAGGCACACACGCGGCCCTAACAACATTATCATCCATGATTAGACAACACCAATTTCACCCTAACGTCATCTTTGAGTGGTGTCAAGAGAAAAGTGCAAAGGGTAATGGTTGAAATTGTCTACAGCACTTTGCTGTTTACAGTACAACGTGCAGCAAAGGGTATAGGGTTCTACTGTAAGAAATACTAGCCACCATGAATTCTTGTACGCAGGAGATATATTCTCTGTTTACTGCTGCCCCGGTCACGCCCATCGCTTGGCTGTATTCCGATATCTGATCGCTTCAAAAAACCAGAAATAAGTTAGACTCTTTTGTTCACGCTAAGTTTGATAAAACTTCACAAAGCCTTCTATTTCCGAGGAGTGCTCTTTCCTATCTAATTTATAAACATATTTCGTCTTATGTGCTTATTCCGCATGAACGAATAATTAGCAAAGAGAGAACAGGAACAGTTCATGATTTCATGAGGTGATGGCATTGGAATGATTCGTTTTATTCTTCACGGTAGATATGATTTACTCAACATCCCGACAAAATCCATTTCATTGTGAGAACTTAAGAATTGCGGTGCCGATCTGGCCTTTTTCAGTCCAGCAGAGTTAGGGGAATGTTAAGAAAACTTACAGCATAGTCCTGAGAAGTTAACGTGGGTCGAGATCGACGAAAGAGTTTAAAGACACAGTTCACGATAAATTCAAGCTACCATTTTGAAGTTGAATAACGGAAGTATCAATGTAGAGCAGCGTCGGTGGCGAAGAAAGTAAGAATATCCGACTACTTTGAGAAGAACAAGGCTCTCTAAAAGTAGTGGAGGTAGAGGTTGTACGAGATCAACATGACGGGAAAGGCAGGTAAGGAAAGTTTGTACGAGATTTTCTGCTCCACTTGCGCAAGGAGCTGAAAACGTCAAGCTGCAGTTGTCGGAAACTGCTTTCACTGTCGCCATGGATCACGACACGTTGTTTGAACTTCCTACATAGGAGTACCTTGAGATAGTGTAGGCTCCACAGTGCAGTTGAACTTCGTCCACTATGGGTGTGGCATCGACACAATACAGCCTCTGGCCCCTTATTGTGCCCTATCCAGGACGTTTTCCAACCTTACAACGGCAGGTATGGTATAATAGGAGGCCTCGATCTCACACTGCGGGAAAATCTCAAAAACCGTTTTCATCATAGACTGTGTCTTCAATAGCATAAGCGGCTCAGAAATAGCCCTTAACTGGCTCATAAGGGAAAAATGCGAAGTTGCTGTTCCCACGCAATTCAAAAATCCTTGCCGCGGGTAGCCCACGGATTCCAAACTCTACTTTATCAGCTTCCCCCCCCCCCTCCCGGTATCCCAGATATGTCAGCTCTAGCAAGTGGGAAGAAAAGAGAGAAAGTAGAGGAAGTATGCAAAGTTCAAAAACGTAGTCATATGATTGCAGTTGGAACAAGTAAAAACTACCACCTCTCACTGAAGGAGATACAGAACTCAACAAATTGATAAGGAAAGGCAAGAGAATTGCAACAACATATAAGAGCAACATATACATGTAACAAAAACCTACAACACTCTAAACATAAAAGCTTATTTGTAGGGTGCACTTTATGAATTCCTTTGCTAAGTTTTCGATTTATATCTCTCTGAGTTACACCAAAACGCCAAGGCCCGAGCGGATGATGATGATGAGAAAGTGCCACAACTCTCTGAAGTGGACTTCTTGTGATAGTGCTTTGCTTGCTTCTTTTACAACAGTTAATGATATTGAATTCTGAACAGATTCGAAGTTATTCTCATTTTAATGCTCTAGCCACTTCGAGATGTATGATGCAAACTTTAAATGGCGATTCTCAGCCAGCCAATCCGGAGAGTCGCTCGTTGATACTTTTCGACTATGGAGACGCGCTTTGCTTGCCTACCTTTTTTCGTGGCAATGCTCATGTTGTCTTGTATTGATTCTCCGAAAGTAGAGCTCAAGCATAGGAATACAATTTTCTATGGGAGTAATCACATCGCATCTAGAGCCAGCTCACATGTTCGACCACGGGAGAACACTTCTTCAAGTTGAGAACGTCTTGATCCTTCTTGCAATGACATTTGAAGGGTCTGGAAATGTATCCCCCGCTCTCATCAGAGATTGAGCATTTGTGGTATCGAAATGCTGTGCCTCCAACGTCCGGACACCTCATCTCGGAAACCAAAGTAGTAAGCTAGAGATGTTGATTTCAAATAGCTAAGCTCACCTGATTACTTCTTATATTGGACGTACCAGGCGGCTCCTTATTAGGTGACCAGAACTATTGCAAAAACCCTGATGAATGTTTCTCTATGAACTCTACTTCGCTTGACGGTAGTAGTATAATAAAAGCAAAAATCGTCAAAATGCAAAGAACTAAGGCAAGCAAAATACAACAGTACTGATGAGAAATAGATCAGTTGAGTATTTGTACAAGTAAAAACAAAGCCTGCGGAGATTTCTGCGATCAATAAGCCATCATATATAGGTAATAAACTGAAATCTTCCCTCTCTTATCAACCCATAAAATACAAGGAGTCCCAAAGGGCAGCTGATCTTAACATTTGATGAGCCATCGTCTGCACTACAGTGTGTCATCTATAAACAGATCTTTGATCGTCAAACTCTACCGTTCGTGAGGTATGCAGCAAGAATTCACGAAAACACCAAAATCAGCCAATTCTCGGGAGAAGCAAAAGCTGCAAAAGTGTTCACCCCACAGTGATGACTCCCGTTATCGTTGCAAACAGAGCGTCATCGCTTCAGTAGAAGGGTGTGGCTTACATATCTGTATGTTTATCTATCCATTTTTTGAGTAGACCTAGTCATGCTCCCTTTATAGAACGGCATCTGGTCACGTTCCCTGTTTGAGTGAGCGCTTTTATGGGGTGATGGTGTCAAATATTTTTTTGAGGAACATTGATAGAATTCTGTTGAAGAATGTCTTCACGCAGCAGTCGCGTGAACACTATGCGTTGGAAACCTTCATGGAATCCCTTTAATTTGAACAATAGTATGTGATTCTCAATTCGTTTTTGGGGGAATGTCTGGTCTCTCAGGACAACTCGAGCTTTGCCTAACCACACAATGAGTAAAAGCGCTTATCTTGAGGAGGCGTAATAGGGTCTTCGAATTAGGCATGGGCGTCTGGAGTGCCTTCTACTCTCCCTTTTATAGCGACTGCATGGGAAATTATGATGGATAAAGTTTCCGCAGCTCGAAATTTGTTATAACTTGCGGAGCAATTGTACATTCGAGATCCTACCTTATTTTCCACAACTGTTATTAAATAACAGAAGTAATCGCTCCGTCATATCGGGGGGTAGACTATCAGATGAACATTGATTTTCTCAAGATGATTACTATGATTTCATAACAATATCGAGTGTTCCCTCTTGATATCGCCAACTTTATGAGTATGAACAGGCTCACTTGAATTTCCTCGAAGCATACAGTGGAGAAACTGGTTAGGATTCATAAACTTCATTCATAAACGTTGTGACATTGCTCGTCTTTCAAGAACGTCTTGAAGCATTTCCGAACTTCTCGCATGTTTGTTATACTGGCCACGGTTTAATACACCCTTGTAATCAGTCTCCTTTTGTAATGATTCTGAGACAAGCCTTCCTAAACCTGGCTTTTGTACGCGGCTGGGAACTTCCAGCACAATCCATATCATAAGTGACAACATCGTCCACAGACCATTCGAATGGACATCCCTCGTACAATTCGTCTTCTCAAGGGGCAAGTAAGCAAGAAGAACACTTTATCTCGGAGTCTCGAGCAAGAGCTAGATGCGACTTTTTTTGCAGGAAAGAGAACAAGGAGTCCCAAAAGCGATGAGCATAGTCCCCCAATAAATGTTTCCTTGAGCCGCTAGAAACCATCTTACTTTCTTTAGCACGTTGACGACAATGTCGGTCAATGGTGACCGATAGTACTGTAGTCAGCCAAATGAAGAAATTCCCAGGTTTTTTTTGTTTCATATTTTACATTTACTTATTTACTCACTAACTTTAGCGTCGACCCATGATCCATCTAAATCTAAGGTTTTTATGGAAATATTAAGCATCGAGTCAGGAGTCATACATCATATCAGACAACAATTAAAATTTGAACTCCTTCCAACAACTGGCGCCTCACCCCTAATCTTGTTCCCGCCAAACGTTTAAATAGTGCATTCTATAAATGTTCACGATTTAAAGCCTCATACACCGAGATGGTCTACAAAGCCCATGATTTTGGAGAATTCACCCAGATCTTGACAGGATACAAGTTTCCTTTTAATTCCAGGAGTTTTTACTTGTTTCACACGAATAGAATCTTAATTCTCATGAATACATCAAATTCAATAGGTGAGTGTCCCGTGGGACGAGGTCCGCCAATGGTAACTGACGATTAGTCAGTGCCTTCAAACGGTCTGTCGTCAACGTGTTAGAGGGGCTATTCAAGTTTGGTTCCTGTAATCGAGTTTGTAAATCCACAGAATATTAATGATTCTTGAATCCCTTATATCCGAATTTTAGAAGTGCGCTTTCATAGTTATTTTGATATATATATATATCATATTTTGGCGGAGGTGGTTGAGTGGCAAATGGCGCACTACTTCATGCAGAGTCTCTGGTTCGAATCCCGGATCGATTTCCAACTGCGTCAAAAGACCTTCCATCCCTCTGGGGTCGCTCAATTGGTAGCCGACTCGTCTGGGAAGATGAAGGCAATGACTTGTACATTGGCTGGCCACCGCAAGTCATTGTATAGGCCACATAGGCATTCGATACACCACCACGCTTTTAAATCAAAGTCAAATGCGTGGGTGCATCCCTCACAAGGAAAGTCTTTCAGGGCGTGGGACTCTTTTTGAAGATGGTTTTTTGCATGGTGTAGGAGCATGAGCACTGAGTACAGAACTATAGTCCATTTCCGCTAAATGGCCTTCTGAATGCCAAAAAAAGAATGAAAATGATTTTGTCATAAATCGTCGTTTTAACCTACTGAGCGTCGTTTATCTCATTCATGGCGTCGTCTCTCCGCACAGAAGGCCCCAGTGGACTGCGTATTGAAAATGACGTGAACGGTAGCCAAAAAAGGGGGCCACATGTTGAAACATGTTGAAGAGTGCGGGGAAGTCTCATATGCACTCGCCAAGGTTGAGCTGCTAGCAGCGACGGATGGAGTGGAGGATAGCGAAGAGGACTTCGAGTTTGGACGGCAAGGCTGGGTTGATGGTTCGGATTCCCGGGGCCGGGGTATTGCTGTTTTTGCATTTTATGCTGCCACCTCCAGGTTGGCTTTATATTGCACCGGGGCTAAAGCATGTGCCTGACTGGTCATGATCGTGACCAGGACCACCCATACAACCTCTACAACTTGTACGTGAGAACTTGATGTGTGCACTATCAATGAAGGAGCTTTCAGGCCCAGGCTTCACACTATCAGGAGCTCCCCCCCCCCCCCCCCCCCACAACTTCCTCAGGATAGGATAACAGGATTCCCATAATCATTGTAGGTCTCCATTCCGACCTTTCTCTGGGTGTCAACCGCGGACTTCTGTAGGAGAACAAATCAGATTCTCTTTCAACTCGTCTTCCTGTTGAAGGATCCATGAGCATTGAGCGATTTAAAGAGCTATCACTCCTGAAGGAAGTCATTCAAGTACCAGATTACCTTTACAATGACTAGATGAAAGGTTTGGGCGATACCCGTTCCCAACATAGGATCCCCTAACTCCGCGTCCTGCTACGAAGGTCCTGGCAGGACACGATCAAGAAGGACACTGCTGAAGTCGAGGTGACTGCAGAACATACTGATCGTGAGGAGAGAAGGAAATGGAGATGACCAACCAGAGCAGTGGACAAAAGCCCTCCAAACTCGAAATCAACGCTAGGGTAAGAAACGGTGAAATCATCGAAACTAGATGCGCCTTCCATCGGTTTTTATAGGAAGGGTTTTGAAGGAAGTTTTGAAGGATCCCGGCCGAAATAAAATAATAGCCAAACCATTATTGTCTGAATCATTCAAAGAACCGTATGGACTGTGCAATGTCCGTACAATGTTCAAAGACCAGATGATATGATATCGAGTTATTTGACTATCAAAATGATATCATACCAATTTACCAACATTTTACCAACTGAATGATCTCTCGATGTGAGGGATGCAAAAATAGCCGAACTGATGTAAAAACTACGTGAGGAAGTTGAGGTGGGGGGGGGAAGGGGGAGCTCCTGGTAGTGTGAAGCCGAAAGCTCCTTCATTGATAGTGCACACATCAAATTCTCGCGACTTGTAGAGGTTGTATGGGTGGTCCTGGTCACGATCATGACCAGTCAGGCACTTGCTTCGGCCTCGGTGCAATATAAAGCCAACCTGGAGGTGGCAGCATAAAATGCAAAAACAGCAAACCCCGGGAATCCGAACCATCAACCCAGCCTTGCCGCCCAAACTCGAAGTCCTCTTCGCTATCCTCCACACCATCCGTCGCTGCTAGCAGCTCAACCTTAGCGAGCGCATATGAGACTTCCCCGCACTCTTCAACATGTTTCAACATGTGGCCCTTTTTTGGCTACCGTTCACGTTATTTTCAATACGCAGTCCACTGGAGCCTTCTGTGCGGAGAGACGACGCCATGAATGAAACAAACGACACTCAGTAGGTTAAAACGACGATTTATGACAAAATCATTTTCATTCTTTTTTTGGCATTCAGAAGGCCATTTAGAGGAAATGGACCATAGTTCTGTATTCAGTGTTCATGCCCCTACACCATGCAAAAACCATTTTCAAAAAGCGTCCTACGCCCTGAAAGACCTTCCTTGTCAGACGGGATCGATCAACGCCCAAAGGTTTTAGCCTTTCTAATTTATCTATCTTATTTGTCTGTTGAGTTAGACGCCTAAGTATATCAAGGGCAGTTGAACCAACCCATCCTAATGAAGAATCTTGTTGAAGAATCTCTGTACTTCAATGAAACAGATGAGAGGAGAAATTCCTGAGTTTTGGTGCATCGCAGCGATCACAAATTGATAACTATGTAAGCGCTGCATGCACTGATAATCACTGCTCTTCAATACAAATCACAGAACCAATTCGAGCAGTGCCTTCAGTACACATACCAAAATGATTGTATGGAATCAGATGTGAATAACCTCAATTTTCAACGATGTAATATTGATGATTAAGTTGCTGTGTATAAAGTGCTACGAGGTCAAAATTTCTGGTGTCACTAACCTCTTTACATTCTTCACAAGGGGTTAACCCAAAAAAGTTTGTATCGAACAGCCAGATCCTCACTTGATAGACTTTTTTTTACTGAATGAGCAGGCTTAGAATATACCAATTTTATTGATGAGTATCATCTTTCAGACTGAATTCCCGAAATCGAAGAAAATCTCTCATTGTCTCAAGGAGATCAGTCAGCGACTTTTTACTAGCTTGGCAAGGAAGTTCCATGACAAAAGCAAGTCATTCCGAACTCATTTCCAGAAGCTCCTAATTTGATCGGATATTAATAATCTATTCATCAGAGTGATTGACAGCATTTCCTTATCTTTTAAGCAATTAACTGATGCCTTTTGCAAACAAGTCAGGAAGCTTTGATTCAAAGAAATCATGGGCTGCATTTGAATGCAGATGAATATATGAATAACTTGAAATCACGCGAAGCATTTCAGAAGGTCTATTATGGGTTTGTCGAGCGTTGTCGTTCTGCATATACCCGAGGGGTAATTTTGACTGCATTTTTCTAATCATGCTAGCCAACCCTTGGATTTATGGTGGTGAATGATAGCTGTGCCTAGCTAGGCTACGTTCAGCAACTCATAAAACTGCTTACTTTACTTTAGAAGCTAGTATACCATAAAATAAGGCGGTTTAACACAGTTGTTGATCGTTAATCTGTGAGCAGCCCTTTTAGCAGAATGGTCGCTTATAATTTCAGCCGCTACTCTTACGTTTTCTCCTTGATGCGCCCAGTAAAAGATGATGATATGATCCGGTGTGGTCCAATCATTGCCGATAAAGTTGCGGTATCCACCTTTGTTTACTTATGTGTTGATTGTCCGGGAATGTCCTAAAAATTCATTACCTTTGCTAACGTGTTCCGATTGTTTATACAATACGATTGGTGCTCAGGAATTTTCGTCACAGAACGTTTTTATCAAACTTTTTGATCATCGCATCTTTTCTGCTACTATAACGTCAATTTTTGTTTAGTCTCACTTTGTACGACTTTTACTGTGTTTCATTTCGTTTCCAAAACGAATGAGTGCCAAGTACAATTTTCTAATCAATATTTTAACTCGATGTATCACAATCACATAATGTTAGGTTGAGTATAAAGTTCTGATAGACATTTCTTTCCCTTCTAGATTCTTTCTTAGGGTCACTCGGAAGAATATCGCAATGGGTTATTGTAGATCGTTTCGAACTTATACTTTAGGAGGATATATAAGCGTGTCCTCGGACGTATTCCGCTGTTATGACTTCAACCTTCAACTGTCGACTGAAGCTGTCTGACAATGAGTGTTATCGTCTATCATGAGTTTTTGTAACGGCATAATCCATCGACGGCTATTGCGACTATCTGTGGTGCATTCAGCCCATATCTCAACCCGCGGGTGCCAGCAGAGCAGTGGACTTCCCCTGAAGGGGGAACGGCTGTGATGTTGGTATTATTCTCTGGCAGTCCCCTATTCGAATAACTTTCCGAGGTTTCCACTGTGACCGTTGATATCTTCTCTTCTCAGTTGCAGAGCCTGACTGGCGTCACTGCAGCAGAAAAATGTTGGTCTTCTTCACGTCAACGCTCGACCGATGTTGCAAAATTGTCACTGCAATAAATTGACTAACTTGAATGGGAAGTGCTGCCTTATCTTTCTTATTCGCCAGATCTTACTCCCACCATTTATTTTTTACTCTGAAGCATCATGTTCGCGATAGAAAATTTACTCTTAACTCGAAACTGAGACTGCGGCAACCGCGATGCGATAAACTCCGCGAAAATAACAAAACGAAAAAGAATTTTTACTCAATATACATATGATAAAACATCTCATCCCAACCTTGTTTTGACCTTAATTTTATTACCCACACCACTTTGCTCCTCTTTTTTCAGCCAACCGAGCAATTATGACGAATGAATAGGAGAGGCACGATCTTTGTGGTGACTTTTGTAACCAGCTTTGGGTGAGAATTTCTATTTTGAAGAGCAGAGCAAATTCAGTGTTATTGGGCCTAGCTGTCGATCACTCCGTCGATGACCTTCGACGTGAGATTTCCTCTAAGTTCATGCATTGATTTGACTAAAGAGCCTTCTCTAAAATCCACGAAATAATCGGGATCACGATATCCAGTAGACAAGGTCTTGAGTGCTTAGAAATTTCGACTACTTAACACGTCCATTCCACTTTCGCATTTCATATTTGTTACGGTTCGGTGCTACAGATTCGCTCCACTAAGGGCCCTGTCTCACTAAAGGATCTCTAGCCTCCCTATGGACTCTCTGTTTATGCTGCGTAGGGTCGATGTGTCTTGTGCGCTGTATACAGGCGAGGTGTATCCACACACACGAATGTGGAGAGCCTATAGATGCAATTAGAATCCTGTACATCGACTCAGCCAAAAGCTTGCATTCGAGTAACTGGGAAGTACCAGGGAGGCGATTCGGGACCGCCTCCAAAACCAAACCCCTTGTCTGCTCTGGGATAGCGTGGTTAATTCCCCGGGGTCAGCCCAGCCTCCAAATCAGAGCCTGGCAAGCTGCTCTTGGGCACTATAGCACTCAGCCATGCAGCAGGTTTGGGCATACAGTTAGGGAGATGCTGCTAAATTATCAGACTGAATCAGGCTGTCCAAAAGGAGAAGGACTAAGATGGTGATCTGTCCTTATAACGTACGAAAGTTTCCATCGGAAGCGTACGTCGAAAATCTGATGGTGCAAGCAAGAAAGATCAAGTACGACATCGTCGGACTTTTAGGGGAACAAAAGCTTCTCCTGCTGCATGCTGTTTTGAGATTAGAGAAGAATGTGCGACATCAAATACGTCGACGGCGTAAGCGTTCTCATCAAGATGCACTTGACCATGAAGAACGATTCGTACGAGAATTAACAAACCGACCTCGGCTCAACCAATCTTTCTGCCTATGCACCGACATCAAGCTGCGATGAAGACGAGTTGCGACATCAAGCTGCGATGAAGACGAGTTGAGGCGTTTATATAGGCCTAGAAAATATGGTCTCAGAAAAAGGGCTAAAGAGCTACGTACCGGGACTCACGCAATGGAATGAGCATGGTAAAAGACTGTCCGACTTTATCATATCGACCCACACTATCTACGGTGGCTCGCACTTCCAGAAACCCTCTCATTTGTGATGGACATGGGAGTCTTTTTGCGAACAATTCCATAATGAAATAGATCACATCATCTTTAATAAATTTTCGACTGAAATTGCCGTGATTCCGAAGTGCTCTACGGGGTTATGTTCTCGTCCTCTCCACAATAGATTCCGTGTTTCAAATGAGAGGAGGTGTGAAGCTAAGGAAACGAAGCCTGTCAACTAGGACAACTTCTTTTTCCTCTGATTAGATTTCGTTCTCGACATCACCAACTGAGAATACAACCGGCTCGTCGAACATACTTACGATAGTGACAGAAATGCAAAGAGTCTTCAACTAGCCAAGGAACCCTCTCTTCGAGGACTCTTGAGTTCATGCACCAGCGCTGATCGCGCAAGCAACCGGCAGTCATCAGCAGACGTCCAAACCTATGCTTTGTAGAGAAGCGATATAGGAGCAGCCGTTATGGGCGAAACCGTCGATGTCCGGACCAGCATTCGCAAAGCGGAGCTTTGTCAACTGCAAGACCGAGATGACTTTCCTCCGTCATCCTGTTGGAACAGTGACTGCATCTCGAAGGGCAATCAAGAAGGTAATCTACGGCTTTCTCTCGGACCTCTTTGATAGCCACTGCTGCCTCCTACCTACTATCGTAAGCAAGACTAGTCGCCATATCGCTTTTTCAGTTCTTCTTTCCGAAAACATGCCATGACGTCGATGAAGAATTGTACGGTTCTCAGTTCCGACAGGATTAATCCAGAAAATCTATAGAGTTTCCGTCAGCAAATTACCTTAGGACTCTGGTGAGATTACTCACTCGGAACCTGTCGGAATGCGAAAATCCCATATCATGAAAATTAGCAATACTGTATTGCTATTATAATAAGAAGAAACATTCCGACGACGTTGGCAGCTATGCCCAATCTGTCTGCTGTCTGTAATCTACAAATTTTTCAACGTGGCATCTAGAACAGGGTTAGCAGAATAATAGATGGACAGCAGTGCAAGCAAGCAGGGTTCCAAAAAAGATTCAGTGCAATCGATCACATCCACGCTGATACAAGACTCACGAGACACTGAAGTTTAGCGAGAGTACAGGATACCGTTGTGTCTGACGTTCACCGGTTTGAAGAAGGCCTCTGATAAAGCTGAGACAAAATAGGTAATTGAACCTCTAGGCAATCAGATGTTAGTACTCAATACATGACAATGCTTCGTAAAGTGCCGAACAACTTCACGACCAGGATCTCCTCAATCTCTAAAGAAGTCATTATCACTACGGGGAGAGGGGTCCCGCAAAGCGATAACATTTATTTTCAATTTTTTCAGTCTCGCAAGAATAGAGCGGGTCTTTTGGAATGGAAAGAGTAAGGACTGAAGGTCAATGGCAACTACTTAGATCACCTCAGCTCTGTAGACTACATCGAGCTTACAACACCGAGCATCGAGCAGGCCGAAAGAATGCTCGCCGAATTCTACAGTACTTGTGGATGATCGACTTTAGGCCGACTTTAACGAAGACGATGTTTATGGGAGACGGATTGGTCCCTGATGTTCTCTTTACGCTAAGCGAACGAATATCTAGCTTTGGAGTTGAGCAGAAGGAAACACACCACGTGTAGGGCATTTACAATAGGGAGTAGCGGATCCTGCTTTGACGTACGCTTCGAAGATCTGGACTCCCCAAAAGCAGGATGAATATGCTGTGCCTAGGAAAGGAAGACGATCGTAATTTCCCCACACACACAAGTTCAGAAGAGAATCCAGAGTTCCGAACTCCGTCAACGATGATCGAGGATTCGTTAATTACGCCAAGAGGTCGAAGATCAGATGGGACAGGCACGTCATGCGATATAGTGACGACCGTTGGACCAAGACTATTACTGAGTGGATTCTTCAAGGCGGCCCAACAGCAGAACGACCACTAATGCGATAGTTAGACTTCTTCACGAAAGCAGTGAACGAAAGGAATGATGTGCCTCGTGTCTTTCCACCGGAGTCAGCCACCGGACCACTACAGCTCCCAGCGTTACGATTGCAGACATTACTGGCACCCGTTCGAGATATCAACAGCAGGAAGACAGATGATACAGGTGATGCAAGTCAGTATTGGGTGAGCATGGTCACGACCAGCGTCAAGTAATATACTTTGTCAGAAGAAGACTAAAGCGATTCATTCATTTATTTATTTACTTATTTACTCATTCATGCGTGACACTTCATGCGCCTTACTAGTACAGGAAAAGCGGTAACAATTCAACCAAATAATTTAAAGGCCTTAGTATCTATTCAAGAAATAAAGGTAGCTGAACATTGTAGTCGACAGTCAGACATACCGTAGCTGACAAGCAGATACATAGCAGGGGACCCCTCTGACCTATAGCGGTCGGGTGGCATTCAGGTCGACTACCTGCACCAGTCGGCAATGGCGCTTCACTAAGAGGGACTTGCCTGAACTTCGGCACACGAGTATACCGACACCCTTGTGGAGCGGTTAAGCCAGGTGATAGCAGGATGTCGACCATATAGACTTCCTAGAATAAAGGTCATCCTTTAGGACATGAAGGTAAAACACTCAACAGCTGTCCGAATTCCTGGTGAGATAGGAAGTATGAGAGTCCACCGTTGCGATATCTGAATTGATCTCTATATCGACTTTCAAAGCTGATAGCATCAATAAAATAATGCCTGTAAATTCTTTTTGAACATCTTACCATTCCTTGATCCGAATCATTCGGGTGGAAGTTTCTGGAAGCTACTTGCCGTACGATAAAAGTAGGAGTGGAAAGTTAGCGGATAGAATTTCTTATGATTTCTTTGATGATATATTCTAAACCTACCAGCCCTTGCAATGCAGGGTTTGAAAGCCCAATAGTTGCTTGGTTTTAATCTAGTTTCATGTCTGAGTATTCGGATTCCAAGAGTGAGATCATTAACTAACCTCACCTTGCCCAAACTTGTCAGCCCTAGCCATCTCATTCGTTCTTCATACCTAGGAATGTTACTCGGGGTAGTTCCTGGATGGTTTCTTAGATAAAGCAACCCGGTAAAAGTACGTTGCACTTTCTCCACTTGGTAACCTCTTTCTTAAGAATGAGATTCCAACAGATGTGGCAATGCATAGGCATTGTATAAGCGTAGGAGTAAGTTGGGTTCTTTAATCTGGGTATTCCGGAAAATCATAAAAAGTCCTGCAAAAGCTTTTTTTGCCAACCTCCCGATCTGTTCTGTGAATTTCAGGTCAGACTGTATTATTATCCCTAAATCTTTCACACTTGAGCGGCTAGTTAATATAGTGCCGTTTATTTCATACTCGGATTGGAATGTATCTCCAAGATGGAGAACTGTGCACTTATTTATATTTATTACAAGTCCCCGTGCTGAAGCCCATTCCACCATTCTTATAAAAAAGAGCTGGAGTGCGTTTTGTACTTGCATTTTATTGGTTGCATCATATGAGGCGTACAGTTTTATGTCATCCGCACACATCTGTACTTTTGACCTCAGGTGATGTTTTAACGAAAGCAGGTAGGTCCATGGTATAAATCAGAAATGATAGTGGCGACAGCACGCTTTCTTGAGGGACACCACTGCTACAATGATTCCTCTAACATTTAAGTATACTCATTCTACAAGACGATTTAGGCGTGATGATTCCCCTAACAAATCGCGAAGAAATGTGCTGAAATTTTAAGATACTTCAAGGCTGACTATTTCATCTCTCGAATTGACTCAGGAAGTTGTCTTTACTGTTTGGACAGGCTTCTTTGCACACCATCAATGAGTCTCAGATGTTTTGCGAGACATAGCTTCTAGGGAAGGGCAATTTCCTAACTGCAACCCAAATGTTTCTAAACAAATTCATATTTGCCTTCTGCTTTGTCATTTTATCTTCTCTTCGGTTAACCGTAAATATTTGAAAAATTTATACGCTGTGAATCGCAAGTATTTTTGGCAGAAGCAGCTGCTGGTTCAGCTCGATCACAGCTTAGGTCTTAGTTCTTCAGTAGTAGAATTTGCACGCCTTTCAGTGCTCTGTTACGCCGCAATCTTCCTTCGAACTACAGTGCGTTTAAAAGAGCACTGGACAGGTACATCTGATCTGTCTCTATTAGTTGTATTTACTTTATTTTAGACGAGATTCCAGCCGCTGCAGGGCGGTGAGTGACATCTTTTAGCGAGTGGGTTTAGATTCGCCGTGCTACCGAGATGCTCCATTACGAAAGCTGTCAGCCCTTGTTAAGAATTTCAAGCGGCAGTGGGTGGCAGCTTAGTAAAAGCTTAATAAAAAACAATCTCCTCAATTGTGGATGTGCGTCTGATTCCGTCGAGACAACATGCAATTGTGACGGCCCCATCTATTGCACTCTGTTGGACGAGCGTATCATCAATGGAGCTCCAACCTATTCACGAACGGGGTGCATGTGCTTAACGGTTAACAAATTGGTTGCATGTTACATATCTTGCTTGGTCCGAACCTTCCGATTCCGCAATCACTGATGGACTTGTGCAATTGAGTGTGAGTGGATTTATCTTTGATTGGATAGATAGTCTCACTCGAGTGTGCAAATATTCGTGTTAGAGAGGGGCCCTTACACATTTTACGGTTGAATTCCGTATTCACGTAAAAGACCGTTGAAGTGAAGTTTATTACGTAAATGGCGAAGATAAGTTGGCAATTCACCAATTCATTCAGGACAAGATGGAATGAGCACCGAAATACAGTACACTATTGCTTTTCCAACAAGAACTGTTCCATGTAAAAAGAAACCATCAAGGGTTCTTCAACACTCAAATGGAATAACACTACTTTTATCAGAAAACTCTTGACTCCTAGCAGGATCAGATTCGATCTTCCGAATCAAAATATTACACAGAAGGCGTTTGGATTTCTTTTCACTATTGCCAAACTTCTTCTCTTCATTTTTCAGATTTCTTTTCACTATTTTCACATCACACACGCGTACTCGTAATTGGAATAGATAAAGTCTTAAACCTCCCCGAAAACTGTGATGTACAGGAGCTATCTAAAATGGACGAGATCGAGAAGGATTTTTCCCAAACCAAGGTATCGGCAGAAGATAGCGTGGACAGAAAGAAGTTACGGGAACTTACGAGGAGATAAGACTCTCCATCCGTGAGCGGGATCAACGCTCGAGAGAAAAGGGAGAAAAAGATATTTTCCAGGTTCTGCATAGCTTTTTTTGTAACCCTGCATATTCCGTCTACATATTAAGAAGATCTACGGCGAAGTAAGCTCAAACATTTAGTCTTGTGCTAAGCAAGTATGTAGTTATCAATTGAGCTTTGCCATGGCTGTTCCAGTGTATTTTCTACTCTATGTCTCAAACCAGCAAGGAAGTAGTATGCAAAGTAATGTGCACTGTGATCTCACGCGGGGTAAGATGGCCTTATCTTATGGGATTCATAAAGCTTGTTATTTCAGTGAAAGAAAACTGTGGGATGTAAATCTTTCGGTACAACTGACGTTCAAAGGTTTGAGGACGTTTTAGTAAACGGAACTGTGCTAACCGCTATTCCTTTCTTGATCAAACATGCTGGTTGACACATTGAGAGAGTAAACAGCGGTGGACACCTTGAATTTTTCTTTTGGTATTTTTTTACTTAGCTTTTTTTCCTATTTCAGTAGGGTCCTCTACTGTACATATCTAATGCCTCCGTTGAAATTAAAACAAATCTGTTGCACAAGAATTCTTCATTGAAAGGGTTTCAAATCGCCTAATCTTCCAATATTTGTGGCAAAAATACGGATTTTTACTATTTTGAAATTTTCTTTTGATTTGTGAGAGTAACTTCTGTAGATGCATCTGAAATGTTCTTGGTGGACGACGGGAACACGAAACATCTGGAATTTCACTTCATGAGCCGCTATCATGTTCACCCAGTAGTACTTGCCCTTAGAACCGCTAAATTGCTGTAGTGAATGGAAATTAATTGGGACGTCCCATATTTTAAGCTATCGAAGCGGAAAATAATGGCCCTGAAAAGTCCTCTAGAAAAGGGAAGTATGTGGGAAGTATGTATGGAAGGGTAGGAGAAGGGAATGTCAAGTTTTGATTTAAAATCAGTTCAAACTTCTATCTGTTTACTTTCTTTTCTTTAATAAGTTTTTAGGAGTTTCATTCAAAGGCACAAGAACGTCCTAAAAATCAACACTCGAAGACGATTACAACGAGTTAAGTCCTCCAATAGCGCTGTGATGAGTTCTGGTCAGTGGCTCCAGAACGAAGTGGAAGCACTTCAATGTCGTGTGCTTGACAAATGTTCGTAGCCGCTCATCTAGAGAACTTCGCAGCGCTTTTCTATTGTTTTTGGTCAGCACACGGGGTTGAGTCGGCTGGCCGCTCCGGTCCACCTCCGCAGCAACATTCTTTCGAGGAGAGTCCCTCGTTCGGCAGTCGGTCAGCTAGGTTGCACACACCTCTCGCACCCTCCTTCACTCCCGATCGTCCCCCTGCTCCTTCGACTGTGCACATTCGGCCGACACCTCGCTCTCCGTCACTATGCGATTGCTAATCTGGTTGCTGTTTACTTTCACACTCACCACTGTTGTAAGTTTTTAAAACGATCTCCCGATCATTCTGAAAATTTTTTGAGAGGAGGATCACTTGGAGACTGTTATTCCGGTGCAGTGCAAAGCTTAGCTTCAGAGGATTTGTTAACAACACGGTGAAGCAACTTAGATCCCTCATCGCAGTGTAGGCTCAGAAACTTGAAACCTGGATCTATGCTCAGCGGATTTCATGTAACATACATTAATGTATCTCTCTCGTACGTACCGCACACTCCGAGCAGACGATATCATCCAAAAAATTCAATTTCGCATCCACTAAAGAGATCGCCATGTAGAGAAGAACTGAACTTTGAAATACTAACCCTCCCTTTGAGCTTGAACTGCTTGTGAACGCATAATGATCGAACCAATTAGTAGGATGACCTCGAGAAAGCTGATGTTACTCTTCTTTTTCTTTATGTTCTGCACCATACACCAATATCAGGAAAAGCCAGTAAGTCAGTAACAAATGACCATTTACTGCTTCCACTTGGATGTCTTTGATGTAGGGGATGTACACAAGTTCAGTTGTTTCTGAAGTGCAGGCTCAGATCCGATCTAATCCGTAAATACTCTATCTTAGGTAAGCTTGTCTTAGTCTTTTGAATATCTACAATAGAAAATATCAGATTCCTCAGAAAATTCCAATCTTAATGCGCCTGAGTGGAGTTATCAGAAAAGTTTTTATATATGAAAGATTTATGTACATGAAATGTTCTTCTCAATAATCTTTTCTACGGTGAATGTAAGCCCGACTGTATGTAGGACCTTCATATGATAAGAATTATAGCATTATAAGTGGGGTTCGAAGTTGATTCATTGGCAATAGAAAATGAAAGTCAAAAAAATAAATAGTCTAAATGAATTTTTATAAGGGGTTTATTGCAACTCTGGTATTTGAAAGAATTTTTTTCTCTTGTCTTCTCAAAATTTTCCCTCAGTTGAACGGACTTCTGCGATTATCTGTTGTGAGGTCATAAGATGGGTTCTGTAGAGGTACTTCCCTCGAAGGATGAAGCTCTAGAATATGCGAATTAGTATGAACCTTTAGGTCAAGCTCAGTGTTCCCTCTGAATCTGACAAATGTTGCAATTTTGTAATTCAACAGTGCTTCCCGATGAATCGATATCCATTATGCTCCAAACTTATCGCATTAGCGAACATAGGAGAAAAACTTCAGAGAAACCTGAATGAATGAACTTTTTTCCACCAAAACAGTCATTGCTTGAGTTAGTTTGAAAATGAACAGCAAATTTGGGTGAAGAACTCAGGGTAAAGGGAGAGAGTTGCGAAGAGAACAATGAATTAAGATTCGTTCATGATATACGGGTGATTAGCTTGAGGACAGTAATGCTAGAATTGACTAAAATTTACTTTAGGCAATGTTTTCGCTATCTAGCCTTTCGTAGTAGTTTTAATGGTAAAAATACCTGCCAGGAATCAAAAATTGGCTCATTCTTTGAATGTGTAGGTATACAGCAGGTGTCACCATACCTCACAGTAGAAACAGAAGGGAATTGATACAAAGACAGCCCGCATACTCACCCTCCTCTCATTAGATTTCGTAATTCGAAAAAAGGGTGGAACTAAAGTTAATACGTCTGTTTTGTTGTAATGAAGAAAGCGTGCCCTTCAATCAGAATAAAGAGCTTTTTTGTTCTTGTTGGAACCATTGCTGTGATGTTTTTCTGCCCTTTTCATTCCATTTTTCTCAATAACTTGTTATGCGTGACCTTATTCTTGGTGTTGGCTACCTTTCTCGGACAGTACTCGGTTTTCGAGGTATGTATCACCCCGGTACATACCCAGCCGATTGATGCATAGCCAAAATAGTATGGCTAATAGTATGGCTTATTCGAGGGTCAAACTTCAGACCCATCGTTTCGATTACAATAATGTGGCATAGCCAACGAAACCTATAAAAAAAAAGATCTTTTATAAATCTCTCCCTTATTTTTACAAACTCTCTCCTTTCAAGAGGGGTGGGGGAGGTGATGTTGTGGCGACTGGCGCCTGTAACACATCCATGGTCATCGGTTTGAATTTAGATAGATCTCGGTACTCGCCTGGGTCAACCAGGTCTTCCATCCCCCCGGAGCACTCACTTGGTACAAGGCTGGTCTTTGAGGATAAAATGCATTAAAATGCATAATGTATGGCCAGCGCGAATAATTGTATAAGCCATGCATGTATCTAAATCGCCATTACGGTTCATAATGGAAGTCAAATGCGGGGCACATCCTGAAGTGGGACTGAGTTCGTTCGTTGTACTTCATTCTCTCCTTATCAATTCTTTAAAGACAGGAGTTTTTGAGTAACATTTCATTGTGAGCTCAAGAGCTCTCGGAGCTTTGAGTTCTATGAACTTACCTGTTATTTCTCCTTTTATTCAGTCAAACGATTG
Source organism: Haemonchus contortus (assembly GCA_000469685.2). Taxonomy (NCBI): domain Eukaryota; kingdom Metazoa; phylum Nematoda; class Chromadorea; order Rhabditida; family Trichostrongylidae; genus Haemonchus; species Haemonchus contortus. Next base: position 14,362,856 of record LS997563.1, read on the forward strand.
TTGCTTCTTCTTCCAAAAAAATATCTGGCCAAGGCTAGTTTTAGCAATTTTTATTTAAGTCCGCCCTTTTGCTAGTTGCTCGTATGCAAACGTGATTCAGTTCGCTGTTAGCATAGAGATTTGTTTTGCTTACGAAATCAGAAGGATACTTGGAAGCCTTATATGCAAAACATCCGAAGGCACAGTCCACAATAATTTCGTGGTACCCTTTTCAAGTCGAAAAACGGGAATAGTGCACCGGTGGTGAATATAATCAGAAAACTTGCTGATTCTTCAAAAAATAGGGCCATTAAAAGTAGAGAATGTAGGGTTTATACGAGATTACCATGACGGAAATGACATGAAAGGGGTATTTGGACGAGATTTCTGCTGTTGCAATTGCGCAAAGAGCTGACAACATTAAGCCAGAACTGTGCAGAACTGCCTTCCACTGTCGCTCTGGTACATGACAAGTTGTTTCAACTTCCTACATGGATTCCCAACGGAATTCTATAAGCTCTTTTTACCGTGAGCTGTGCCTTCAGTGACCACCATACGCTGACCATCAAAAGACGTTTGAGACCAACACTCACCAATATATACCATTTTTATTTTTTGTTTGATTCGTGTTCATTGTTCATAAATTTGGAAAACAGCCAGACTCATGATTGCCAGGTTGACCTTTGCCATTCACCAGTGCGCGGAATCTCATCTATCAGTGATTCACTTCAGGCTGCCAAAAAACCGCGATGGGGCAGTCAATACGGTTAACTCCCTTTACCATCATGATTTGGCTTCCTCTCTATATCAGAGACATTCGGGCGTTCAAGGCGGTAGTGCAATCCTTTGTGGGTGCCGGTGAGGGAAATGAAGGAGTGAGAAAAATTGAGGATATCAAAGAGATTTTTTATTTATCTTATTTTAAACTTTTGCTAGGGACGACTTTCCAAACTGATCGCCTTTGTCGGAATCGTATGGCGAGTTCCTGATTATTATGAACCGGCATAGCAATGACTCAGAAAAATCCAAAGAATTCCTTCAGAGTAGAGGTTGAAGTGTTTGGCAAACAAAATCGATTCCCTAAATCGTTTATTTTCGTTGTGTTTTCGGATGGGGGGATTTGTTTGCTGTTCCTTTAGTGTTTACTGGTCACTTCAGTCCACCACTGAATTGGACCAGAATATGTGAACTTTCCGCTAGCTTCGCCGATCAGTGGAAGTGACGATTCCAAGGTTCCAGTACCAGTAACCTAATAGATACGTTCAACTAACTTTGCGGCTACTGCTCAAAGGGCGCTGCTGTTTAGCTCAATTGGCAGTTTGTTCTTGGGTGGATAAGAAAAAACAAGGGTCAAAAATAGCGATGATGTGTTTTTCTATATAAAGTGGACCTAGGCAAGTGAACCATCAACTAGAGTTTCTTCATGGGTGGGCCAACGTTCAGCCTGTTGTTGAAGTAACCCAGTGCATGCCTAACCCAGGAAATGGGTCTATCAACTCAGCTGAACCTTTTTTGCTTTCACGATTTTCTTCATAAGCCTTAATGATATCACGATCCAATGCAACCAGATTGTGAGACGGTGCTCTTTGTTTAAAGCCGCAATGACACGACTTCCATTTAGGATGAGTTTTTTTGCCGGCTGGACTTTTTTTGCCATCGCTGGCCAGCACATGTCAAGGGCGTGACTCTGTTCTTAACGGCGAGCAGCAGTCAGTGCAGCCGGCTTTTGCTCCCTTGTACAGGCAAATGCTATTTTGGGGACAGCTTGCCTTTTTATTCAAAGACTCGCCAGTTTTTTTCTTTATCGGATCTATGCACTTCTCCTGGATATCTGGCTTGAGTTGGCTATCCACTGAGCCAACATGGATAATTGTGACCGGTTTCCTAAAGGATGTCTGGGAGATTTCGTTTCTCAGGGGTACTTCTTCCAGAACTAAGGGCACATCGAAGGTGGAGATGAGGATACTGTTGCGATTGGTTATGACGGTACGGTAGGGACCACAATAAAAAAATTATTGTGAGAGATTCATATCACAGTCGTTGGTCAACCATTTTTTTGTAAGGACATGGACTTTTTGCTAGTCAGCACCTTTTTTTTGAACGGGCGTCGACTGTAATCATTATTGGAGTTGGGAATGTCACATGGGCGCTTCGATTCAGTCAGTGAAGCTTCTTGGGAGACGTTTGAGGCTAGCAATCTGAAAAGAAAGCTTTCAAGTTAACTGAGTGGTGAAGGGTTACTGTAGATAATGAACAATTATTTGAAGTTATGGCTTCTTCTTGATTATATAGGATAACAATCGATCTATTGGCCTATACATCCACGCGAAGGCTGTGTTTAGCTATTTTGTCGTAGAAAACCAACATTTAAAATTTGGCCCATCTGAAAGCTTTTTGACAAGTTCCATTGAAGAAAGGCCTTAGGGTCTTCCATATGATGGGCCACTCGAGAGAAAACCTTACAGAGGAATATACAGTAGCGCTCAAAAGTCTTCGGTGAAATGGTTCTTCAGCCGTACTTATTGACCGTAACTCCTTACCTACTGGATCTAATCACGCGAAATTTCTATATATGGAGCGTGGATGTATTGTGAATATTTACCACTATTAACCGTCAATCTGATCTTGTTCCAGATATTCCAAAGAGCATGAACTTAGAATCGACTGAAAATGCAGATGACGGTCCCTCTAGAATCTCTTTCCTTTCTGTCATGCCTAAAGTGAACGAGTGGTAATGCCGAACACAATAGTAGAGAAAAACGCACATAAGATGCGAATAAGTGCAGACGCCAACAACTTTAGTTTTAGCAAAATCTGCTACCGCAAAAAACACCTTGCTCTACCAGTGGATATTGCAGCTTTGCAGTCAAATAGTGCTGGGTAGTGTGAAATATGCTCTAGTTGAACATATCCAAATTTTGCGCGATTCAGTCTACTAAGAAAAAAGTTATGAACGAAAAAGCGTCAAAGCATTTCACCGAAGACTTTTGAGCGCTACTGTAGCTGTCCATTATTCACTGTCGATGGTTATCGGAGCTACAAAGACGACTGAAGAGAAAGTCCAGAATTCTACCCCACATAGTTGTCGGGTCATGTCGAGTGCCATCATTAGTGAAAGCTGTACAATGGCAATGGTCTCCATGTATGACTAGAGATACTCGGGAAAGACAGCTCGTAAAACTGCATGAGCGATTTTTTAAGAGAAGACGTAAGAATACTCGGAGAAGCTAACCTTTTAACAAGAATTTTGCGGATGAGTATGAAAAAGTTATAGAGCTTCCCTAGTGCCTGATTCAGTGCTCTCATCTTTCTTGCCATTGGGTTTTCGATTCTTTATGTTTTTATTGAGCCCGCGATCCAAAATTATTCTGAGAGTTCGAGAAAAGTCTCTAACATTTTGGAAGCTCGTTGAATGTTAGGTCATCTACTAAGCGAGTATACTGTTATCTCGACAGAGTATATGTACATAGATACCTTTTGTGTTAGAAAGAAGAGAATTTTTCTCAGTTATACGTTGCCCCTGAGATACTCCGTTACCTTATTTGTGACTTTAACTCGCTCTCACTCAGGGAAAGTGGTTACTTTTGAGGAATAGGTGTTTGAAGTTGAAATACAAAGCATGGAAAGATAAGGTTCTTGGCTGCCCACTTTATGTGGTTATTCAACATGTGACTTCTGATTGTGGAGTGCAATGAAACTGAATAGTGGCGATTTTCATTACTTAAAGACGAATGTTGGCAAAATTTTGCTATCGCTGCTTTGGCCCACTTCAATCCAGACACTTCTTAACAAGAAAGGCGGCAGAAGATTGGAGTCGAACGGAGTCTCAAAAGTCCACTAGGCCGGGTGTTTGTTCAGTGTTCGCGCTCGGGTTTTCGAGTGTTGCATCACGACAGGAGAAAGTGAATAGTGATCTGAGGAGTAGTTGCCCAGACTCGAAATAGGAGACCATCCATTGTCGCTAATTCACAAAAAATGGCTGGCGTTGACTTTTAGATTCATTCTGCATGAGACCTGCTGCTCCTTCTATTTCTCCTGAAGATCGTTGAAAGGAGCGACCGGTTTATACTGGGAGAGCCCCTGTGTCCATTCTAAATAATCACTCTGTGAATAGAACAAATCAAGGGAAGTTGAGATGGCAGGCAGACAGTTGGGGTCAACCAGAAGTGCAGTTTTGAAAAACAGAGAGGAAATGAGCTTTGTTGGTTGAACAAATGACGTCGTTGTGCCTTTCTACGCTCTATTCGGTCAAGTTGCATACCTGCTTGAGACTTTTTGCCTTTTTGAGCAGGTTCTAGCAGAAATATTGAAGCCATGCCAATTTCCGGGATTAGCATTTGAACTTCATTCTCGTTCTTCTCCTTGGACTCTGTATATTCAGATCATATAGAGTTGTTCCAGTGAAGACATTTAGAGAGCTTCAGACCTCGCCTGAGGTTGCTTAACCTAAAATCTCCAGCTCCATTCTTTTTACAGGCCAAATTACTCATAATGCCGAAACTTGTTTACTTGTATTGTGAGAAGAGCGTTTTTTGTTACCTCCGAAGAGAACGTTAGCACTCTTGGTGGCGTGTGTGTATCTAACTATTCAACACACCCATTCAGGAGCTCAGGTGAGTTTCGTCCCTGCGCACACGCTCTCTTCAAACATTGAGCTAGGTGACCCCGAAATCAGGCTCGAAATAGCTCTCAAAGGAGAATAAAGCAGGGAATGACCAGGACCCTCGTAGAAAGGCTATTCATCTTGTCTTTTAAAGTAAGCTAAAAAGGCTTATTTTCAAGAAAAAATCCAAGTACAGCGAAGGCATACACTTAGACTTTTGAGCGCTACTGTACATAAAAGTTGGGGAAAAAAGGCGATAGAATTTACTGCAGAACTGGCACAATTTTATGCGAAAGATAGAAAATCGTTATAAGTAATAACTCGAAGCGATCGAAATTGGACCTTCACTTTGGTTTTTTCGGGGCCTTTGGATGAGCCTACTTCTAAATGCCACATTTTGGATGACTTCGAACAAAAAACTAGGCAGTTTCTTACAATCACGTCCCAGATTGTTTGGAACAGCTGGCAAATTAAAGGTGAAAGGAAGGATCATTCAGTCTCACGAGTCATTTGATAGTTCTGCTCGGTCTGGGGGTGGCAGCCGATTGAAGCACGTGACATCTGAGTCAACGTTTATTCCATTCGAGATTCATACACCTAGCGCCAATCTTTTCCACCCTTAGCAAGTGCTTAGCGGAATTCTGTCCGGTTAGAAATCCGTTCATTGCTGCCAACATTTAAACTTTTATTGGAAAACTAAGGCGTGAAAAGAAAAAATATTTTGCTCGCAAATGTTGGGTCGCACCGAGTTTCCCTTCAGTTTTTATCCTGAAAGTTCTTTTTCCCGTGAACGTCTCCGTTTCAGGCTAGGCGTGTCAGGCGGAATTGCGGGTGTTCATCGTTCTGCAACTGTTTGAAACCCGTTCAAGTTAGTTTGTAACAATGCCTTTGTCGTTCTTATTACTACCATGACAACTTTAAATTTTCGTTTTGCACCACTTAAGGTTCACACCGAGAATCTCAGTATTTACACTTCACATCATTACATCACATTACATACCTTCTAGACACTTGTTACCTCCCGTTCCTGTTGTAGATGGAAGATCTAGTCGTCTCTATACGATTGGAGAAGGGGAAGGGGAAGGGGAAGGGGGGGGGGGCAAGGTGTGAGAGCGTTGAAGCTCCTTCTTCGGTCGAAAGTTCTCAGTGAAGCTCCCATTAGTGAACCGAAGGGCTGAACAAGGGATTCTCCCTAGGGGCGTTGCTTTGTCAGCACCCAGAAAAATCGAGTTTTCGAAACATCTATCTCAGGTTCCCATAGGCATGAAAGATGATTTTCAACTTGCCATAACATTGGTTTTTTTAGACGGCAATCTCCAATTTCCAACCAAGCTGCTCCTGCCAACAAGCTCCCACATGTCTACCCCAATGTAGCCGATCCGAATTGGTTAGCAAGTTCATTCTTCAATTTATTACTGCTTTAATATTTCTACTTCATTGTTGTAGTTTAATCAAGTGACAGAAACGTTCTGTGTTTGTTTTCCGAATAGAGTCCAATATCATAAGATTTTATTTCCTATTAATGACCTCTTGAGTTTGCTCGGGAACACTTCACGAGGCGTTATGTCAATAGTAGCTGGCTATGAACGCTTTCATTTCAACTAGTTGGGCTACTGCACACTAACGCAGCAGATAAAAGATTTTTACCATTTTTCAGTAAAATTGACTTCGTGATAACTGAATCTGCAAAAAAAACCTGTAGGCACTAGACTTTCTAACCGTTTTCGCATTGGGCCCCCAGTTGTCCCCGAGTAAGCACACAGTTAATATAACAAAAGAGTCTCGCGCGGTGGCTTTCTGTTTCAAAAACTATTTAAAACTTGAAAATCATTTCTTGTTATTAGATGAGGAACCAAAATACAGCCCTGACTCGTTTTTGCATTAACTACGGAATATCTGTAGACCCCTAGCGCATCTTGGCAATTAGATATGGGAAAAGTCGCTTGGTTAGGGTAATTGATGTGATCTCCCCTCTATATGATATCAACTTAAATCGGATACTTTTGTAATGAGTAGAACTGGTCTATTGTTCCTCACGTTAATCGCATATCATGAATGAAAGGGTTTTTGAGCAAGACGCATATTAAGAAGGCTGTCCTACCAAATTACTCCTTTTATACACCTTGACCGGAATTAGGGAGGTAATTTCGCCTCCAATTTTTCTTCCTAAACTCCGATGGCATGACAAATGAAACGAAAGGTTTTCCTCGCAAAATTCCAATGACATGTAAGCTGTCGCAATATAAGGGTCGACCTTGATTGCCAAGTGGGTCTTCATGCCACTCTACTCATCCAGCCTACGTACACGTGTGCGTTTTACTCTCCTCAACGCTCTTACCTGACATTTTACGGTCAACAAAAGGACATACTGGCAAACAGACACACCAACTTGAAGGTTTATATAATAGAAGGATGCTACTCTGGCTGTAAGCTAGTATATCCGAACGGAAACAGGTGGAAGGGTTTTCCAATGGGGAAATACATAGGTGGGGGACGGGTCGTAGGGGCAGTTTTGTTTTAAATTAAAATTCACAAGCCTTCTACCATGATTCTTCTTCTAGATTTAGTTTTACAGAGGTCGGACTGCGCAGCCACATGTTCTCGTGCATGCATACCGTCCTGTACTGAACGCACTGGTAACCAGTTGTTGTGCGCACAGAAATGTGATGGCACCTGCCAAGCCACTTGCCTATTAGCTGCGAACCACGCAACCCAACAACAGCAACAGGTATGTTTACATTAAAAACGCTTAAATATTTGCCCTCCGGTTCAACAATGAAAAAAAGTGAAAAGCTTTCTTTAGAGCTACTGTTCAATTCTTTTAATCGACTACTGATCAGACCAACTACGGTCCCGAAAGGCGAGTAATCGGTAGACCACTGGATTTGTCTGTATAGTTAGATAGGCTAGGTATACCGTAATGCAATCAGCTCTCTCCATAACACTGTCATGACATCAGGCTAGAACAGCATAGATAGGATAGAGCAGAAGGATGGGGTCGAAGTCGTGGCCACGGTCTGGGAGGGGAGCATTCGGTCAGCAGCACGATTGGAAGGTTCCATTTCTCTCGGCGTCAGCAGCGATACTCATCTGTGGAGTTTTCGTGGCAGTTTCTTTTGTACGACCCTGCCTCCTATGATCAGCCGAAGTCATCGAACCGTCAATCGAACTATCAGGCTTCACACGCTATTCATTCTTCGATAGCTTAGCTCTTACGAAGAAAAGAGCTCTGAGCCGAATAATTGCTTGCCGTAGGCGAAGCACGATGATGCCACGAATTATTGGGCCACCGCTCAAATCCTAGTCCTTTTTCGTTTCCTGTTCGTTGTTGTAGTCACGTTTTCTGAATGAGTGAGGGAGCCTGTCGAGCAATGTCTAGTTGGCTACCATAATTCATCTGCGGCGGCTTGAACGGTCAACTCTGCGGAAATCGAGACCAAAATTTACTTTTTATTAAGTCGGCAGGTTCGTCATACGAGATTTGGAACTATTCTGGACAGAGCTAGTTTGAAGCGCACTTCAGAAGCACAGGAGCTGTATGGTAACCTTCCACAAGTGCTAATGAATACCGAATATGGCAACTTTCAGAGAGGAGGGCAGAGGGGACTTCACCAAAAAACGAAAAATACGCGAAATCGCTTTTTTTTCGTGTTTTTCTAAACAATTAGGGTAGGTATTGCATTTGAATGTGTTCCACAGCTCAAAGGTAGATCCAAGATTGTTCGAGATGACTTGCGCCAATGTCGCAGAACACGGCGACATAAGACAACACTTGTACGTGATCTTTTACAATACCTGCTATTTTGTGAGCAAGTGGTCGTAGTATTAATTTGGTTCCAATTTGCTTCCGTGTGCGAAAAAAGCTGATCGTTTTTCATGACGTTGATACACGTTGAATATTCAAATGTACTCCCATGCCGAGATGCCTTTCTTGAGGGCCGGTTTGTTTGGAAACGGCGACCCAGCGGGTCATGCCTCTTCCACTGTTTCAATTGAGCGTTTTTGTGTTGCCTTCTGTAGCGTCACTTCTGAGCTGATGACCATGTGTTCGTTTGAAAGCGAATCGTAACTATTGAAAATGGGTTTCAAAATTGAAAGACCGAATCACGTGATCCTGAATCCAATAAAAACCAAGTGATCGACAGATATCAAGAATCTGATAACTGCTGGCCGCGGTTGGCCAACAGTCAACTGACAATGATTCACTGTTGTTAGGCGGCGGTACTTCTCCCCGAATGGCTGCTTTCATAGTCCGCAGGCAGGCGCGCAGGCAGGCGCGCTGGCTGGCGCGCTGGCGCGCGCGCAGGCAGGCGCGCAGGCAGTGCTAGGGGGGAGGAGGGAGGCAGACAGTGTAAGGCAAACAGTCCACGCCCCTTCGAAGGTTGTTTGTTTTCAACCCCTGACTACCGTATCCTTCAAAAGGAAATCCAAACTTTCACCTTAATAGCGCGGGATTGCGTGAGATCAAGTGCGGAGAGCGCGACGCGATTTTTGGGGATAAGCTACCGTACCCTCAATTTCAATAAACAGGTCTGCGGTATGAGTTTGATCATCAACAGCCGCTCTAAGTTGAGGTTTCTTATTTGTCATTCTGCTGCAATGCACATACAGAATTTCTAAATAAGTCATGAGCTCTGGCTGGAGAGCTGGCTTCCGCAAATGTTGGCTGTTCCCTTTCATACCTTGACATCGTGTGAAAAGATGAAACACTTTGAAGGTGTGGATGCAATTGAAATTCTTCCAATCAAAATTTTCATTTCCTGTCGATCATCATATTTTTTGCAGGTTATCAGCGTCATGCCGTCAAAAGAAGAAACCTGTGAACAGAACTGCCAAATTGTCTGTGCAGGTGCCTGCACTGCGAAAGCCTCACTACCGTCCATTTGTGATCAGACGTGCAGCAACGCGTGTCGTTTCGGCTGCCAGGACTCCACAATCGGCACTGCTCTGGCGGCGACACAACCCATTCGAATTACCATCGACGTCAACGATGGGTACTATGCAAGCAACTGCGACCAAAAATGTGGACAGACCTGCCATTCACAGTGCGTTTCACAGGGGAACGCTGCAGCAGGCTGTGCCTCGTCCTGCGATCAGCAGTGCGCATCGTCATGTGCTGCTCGTCCTCCTCAGGTAGATGAATTCGCACCGGCACCGAATCCTTGCGTTCAACGCTGCTACACTGACTGTTTACCTGCTTGCGGTATAAATCAACCTCTTTGTTCTACCACCTGCGATGTGGCCTGTCGTCTGCGCTGTCAGGATGACTTCTCATCATCGAGAGATTACAGCCAGGAATCCGAGACCTCAAATCCGATTGAATGTATTCCACCGTGCATGCCAGCCTGTCTACCCTCCTGCACTAACTCAGTAACACCTGCATCAATGGAGCCAACTCTCCTGCCACCAATGACATATCCACCTTCCATGATTATATCCACTCCATCTACTCCAACATTCCAGGCTCCCACACCTGCCTCGGCCCCTGTGGCTACACCTGTGCCAATTAATATTAAACTCGTTGTGTGCCCAGTGAACTGTCAACCGGCCTGCGAAACCTCTTGTATTCAGGCTCAACAACAACAACAACAACCGCAGCAGGTTACATCAAATGTGCAATGTATTCCTGTGTGTCAGCCGGAGTGTCTGGAGAGTTGTATCGCTGCGCAACGTCCTCCCATGGTGATTCAATGTATCCCTGTCTGTCAGCCACAATGCTTGGAATCCTGCATCAGGACACATACGATAACGGTACCTAAACAGTGCACGGCCGCTTGTCTTCCAGATTGTGATCCCAGTTGTATACAGTCCGCACTTGCACCTACTGCACCTATTCCTTCCTCCTCTGCTCAACCTTCGCTTATGAACACAATATCGCTTCAGGTACCTATACAGCCGGCACCAGCTTTATCTTCAGTTCAATGTATCCCTGCTTGTATGCCATCTTGTGAGCCGTCATGTACTACACAATCGTCAACTGCAGCACCGCAGTGCATAGCCGCCTGTCAACCAGCATGCACGCAACAATGCATCGAACTGCAAACCTTGGTTCAGAACACTCCTCCACCTCAGCCGACCACAGCTGAACCAGCAACTTGTATGCCAGTCTGTCAACCAAATTGTGAACCTTCCTGCGTTCGTAATGCTATTCTGTTCATCGAATCAACTATTCCTAAACAGCTTCAATGTGTTCAAGCTTGTATGCCATCGTGCACGAGCGAGTGCGTTCAGAGTTACGCTCAGCAATTACCTTTGCCATCAGCTTCGTCACCAACTCAAGTACCCACGCCAGCACCTGCTCAACCTGTAGAATGTATAGCCGCTTGTCAACCCGCTTGTGAGCCGTCCTGTGTTCAACAGCCGACTGTGGTAATCACAGTAACTGAAAATCAAATTCAGTGCTTGGAAGCTTGCCGTCCGGAATGTGATCCGACATGCATAATGCGTCAGAGTTCTACACAGGTAACTATTTGATCAATTACTTTTTTGACCTGAAACTCGTTTTGGATTCATGAGTCCCGTGTGCAATCCCATTGTTTCCATCTTTATTTGTTCAAAAAGATACTACTAGAGCTCGCATAGCATCTGGGTACAGAACGAGTAGTCGTTCACTAAAGCCTGCCAAGATCTGGGAGATTTTGTACAGTCCAGCAGCATTGTTTGCCTTTGCTTCAGACTCATCAGAGTTCCTACCCGTTACTTCCACCACGGCACGGCACCGACATGAACAGGGGAGGGAGAGGAGACCGGGGAGGGGGGGGGGACATGCCGCAGCCCGTAATTTACTTTATTTTGGGCGATGAACGTCAGCCGAATGTTTGGAATAAAAAATAGAACTTCGAGTTCTTTTCTGAAAAATGAAATCACACCGTCTCGGCTCGATTGAATGAATTTGGTGCCGTCCTCAATATTTTCATTAATTTCTCTAGCCAATTCCACAACTACCACCACAGTGTGCACCTCAATGTCAGCCCTTGTGCGCAGAGCAGTGTATCAAGGTAGATAGACTACTGAATTGAATTTTTTTCGTCCTAATTCTTACCCTTTAACGCCTTTGTTCTCCTTTTATGGCAGAGCTAGATGTAGCTATGACATTTCAGAAAGCTGGACAGCCCACAGTCCCAACTGAGACCTCCACGTGCCCATGTGTCCAACAATGTCTGACTGGATGCGAACGGCATAACAAAAATCAGGCGCTATGCAACGGAGTATGCATTGAGGTGAAGTAGCATATATCAAAGATCAATTCGTTCTTGGAGCAAGCTGAAATTCGCTTTTTTTTAAAGGTATGTGAAAAAGAATGTACGCCGGCTCAACAAGCTTCTCCACAGAAGCAACAACAGATTGTGATTAACTTTGCTGCACCCGAATGTCTACCAATTTGCGAGCAGGTAAGGACATTCAACTGTTGTAGCCCAATCGGAAGGGTGATTTTTGACGGATTCTACGGATCATGGCTTTGTATTCCTTTTAGCACAACCAACCTTCGAGTCTTATTGAAAGCAGGGAAACAAAATGTCGGTAGCCTTTCTCATGATAAAACTTAAGAAATAAAAAACGCAGTAGGTATAAATAGATAAAGGTAATCATTATAGTCGTCGATGATTGACCAGTTCAATCCATTCAGGTGAACCGCAAAACAAATTTTCCATCAGATCCGACTTCCCCAGCGAAGCTAATCCTCTGCTTCTCTGACCATTTGTGAGCCCAACCAACCAGGGTCAAACCCATAAACTGTGACTGAGCTCGCCAACAGTTTGATGCATAAATGCAGAATCATGGGGTATCCCAACTTTTGATAGGGAAGGAAGTAAGTCGAATGCTTGGTGTATTACAGAATTAAGTAATCATCGGGTGCAGTGCAGTTGTATCTGTCTATGTCACTTCTTCAAAAGAAATACATATCGACTGACTGGGCATTATAACGAAGGTGAGAAGGACCTCCCAATGCAGTTCAAAAGCAAGTGTCAGTGCGACTTGTTTAGTATTTCTCAACTCGAATTGCTTCCAATTATCACATCCTGATTCACAATTTTTGATTCACAAATATCTCTCATTGGATGCTCGCGGTTTTATCAATTTAGGCTTCTCAAGTAGAAATTTTCTGTTGAGGAAAATTAGGATAAGCGATGGTAAATGTCGGAAAAGACAGATTCTATACATCTAGAGGATAGTTAGGAATTTGAAATTGTTTACGCCAAAGTTCTGAGGGACAGTTCAATTTCGCAGTGTCTGCAATTCGCACTCACACCATGCTCATTGCCCGGGTCCTTAACTCAGGTGCAAAGCCAACACCTCAATGAGTAGCTGCGAACTATGTGGTACGCGCAGTTGAGGCCAAATGAGCAAGTTGCCTTGGCTCTTCAGACGATGAGTGAAAATTCGCCTATTGACTTTATCGGAATTCGTGCACGTCGCACATTCGCATTTTTGCAATTTTCTAAGGATATTTGTGTCGCCTTTTCTTACATACACTATGTTAAAATTGACAATGTGTTACGTCGGCTATCACTTGCTCTCGTCGCACTTAACAGAGCTGTGTGATCTACACATGAATTGAACATTCTGTTTTATTCTGCACTTTGATCTGAACTTTGAGACACACATTTAAAAAACTCTATACAGGTACGTAAGAGAATCTCAACAGAGAAACAACCCGAAAAAATATGAAATACCTAAGCATTTCGGTTAAGCTCTTAAGTCCATGGAAAACAGGATGACCTTCTTCCGTACATAATCTCGCGCCAAGGCTCTTTGAAGTACTGAATTCAACAGTCAAGGGGTGTGCAACGCAACGGTCAAATATTTCATGGTCGATTGTGTTATGTTTAGTCTAGTTGTAAGCGAGACAAGTAGCTGTTTCCTGAATGTCCACTGGCCTTTATTTTATATTGACGCCATCAGGAGGTTCTATGTTCTTGAGGGTGCGCAGTGTAATTTGTATTGAACCTTCATTTATGTGAAGCTATGCAATTCAGATCCTGATGATTCAGTTCAATTACAGGATACTTTCACAGCCTCTTTTTTACCGCATTATAGAACGTTTTTAAACAAAGTTATGTATATTTTTTTCTCAAAAGTATCTTCATTCGTATGCACGCCCTGCCCTTCGTAGGTGGAGCTTCCCAGATGGTAAGTTCACGGATGTCCAGTGCATGTTAGGTTTCGGATAAATGGGTCACTTTCGTTCAATTCTTCTCGGCGTCTGCGTTGTTATGAAACCAAAAGGTAGAGTTTTGCACTGACGCCAACAGAATAAGGTGCAGATAGTCAGACAGACGAACACGAGCGCATTATCTATAGTAAAGATGTACGAGTAAAGTTATACGAGACATACTTTTTCAGTCGTGCAACTCTCAATGTGTTGAACGGCTACCGCAAGATCATTGTGGTAACCTTTGTCACAGTCAGTGCACCGCAGTTTGTACAGAGGTATGGCTGCTTCTTGTCTTGTTGCTTTGTGTACAATGGAAACTGAGTGAACTAGAAACAATGTTATAGAGCACTACGCCAGTCACGAAACCACCAGTGCAGTGTGTCGCAGCATGCCAACCTGCTTGCGAACCTTCCTGTATTCAGGCCGCCTCTGTGCCTGTTAGAGTCGAGGTAATTGCACCTATTCACATGACTACTGGATGCTTCTAGAAGGTAGTCTGAGTGTAACACGATGCAACTTCATCAAAGTTTTTACACTGCTGATAATTCGGTGATATGAAGAACAAGACAATTAGTGCCTTTTACTCTTTTTTTTTCTTATGAGATGTTCATCATTGCACGGGAGCCTATGAGCTCCAATGATCGAGTAGTTTAGACACAGAAATGAACTGGAAGATTATTTTATGTTATGCTCCCTTACATTATTGACGCGTTGCCCTCATAATGTAATCCTAAAGGGTTTTGTGGAGATTGCCCTCACATTTCATTAGCCTATTTTTCATTCGTCACTCCTTTTCTTTAGTACAGGACATCGTCGCTTTTTCAAAGTTGTCAATGTCTTCTGTGAGAATTCTTCACCACAAAATCAACCGCAAAATTGTTCTCTTCACATCTTTTAAGCTGTTTTTACTCGAATTCATACTGTAGGGAAAACTCAGAAATCATTTTTATCGTGAACTGTGCCTTTGAATCATGGCTTCCTTTCTTCATTACGCCTTTTTCTCACCCCTCCGCCCCTCACGTTCCATCTTTCGTAGGTTAGGAACCTTTTTTCTGACACAAAAATCACAGCAACTTCTGTGATTTTAGAGTTAGAGGCTCTGTCCTTCCGAGGTTTCTTGAGTTCCTTCATCTAAATTTGCCCAGTTTACACCGGGTTCTCCTTCTTTCTAGGACAATGTTGGATGTCGGTTGATTCAACGCAACTGACATGACATTCGTTGACGCTTGCGGTTACAATTATAATGTCTCGTTCTGCTACCAGCTTAACCATTCCAACCGTTCAGTCTCTAGCAAATTTTTCATAACTGACCTGGCTAGAACACAAATGGTAATTACTAATGTTGTCAACTGATGGTAACAGCATTAGGAGAAGTCTCCGATGAAGACCATTTTTAAAAATAGTAGAGAACCTTAACGGAATTACAGACTATTGGAGGTAGGAGAACTTCCGATGGGCTCGGTTATAGAAGAAAGGGTATTTATCCCTATCGTATCTGGAACTTTGAAGGAATGCTTCACGATAAAAATGGTTACTGAGTTCTTCCCTCAGGAATACTCAGTGGCTTAAAGGACCCTTTCGCGCTCATAACCTCGACGGTTAGGGCACAGTTGAAGCCCTATTCCCGGCTCGCGCGGGCTTCCCACCCCTCGATCGGTGTCACGTCAGACGAGTGTCGAGCCGGTAGAGCTTGCAATTATTCGTTCAAGGGCCCACACACACATTTAGCTGATTGCCGAGTGGTGAGGCAATGTTTTTCTCCCACTCTTTTTTCCTCTGTTACTCTTTTTGCTGCCGCGATCCCTTTTTTAAATTCCTACCCCAAGAGGCCGAAAAAAGTGAGCTATTTTTGCTGTTACTAGGGTTTTTTGTTTACTCCAGCTTATAAGTGAATTAACTTTTGCTTACCGTCGTCAGTTATTTGTGTTTGTATATTTATTTGTATAGCTCCCGAAACACCCCAGTCTCCTCATTCTTCTATCTCATTCTCGTCCAGCCCCCTTTTTAACAGTTTTTCGAAGCCTTTTTTCACTTTGGAAGCACCGATTCACGCAGTTCCTTCGCCTTCATCGCACCATTTTCCATCTTACCTTCCATTTTTCGTCAAATCTGCATTACCCAAAATAATCGTGAACTGTACCTTCAATGACTTGTGGTCGCATCCAATCGTCCCTCTTTAGTCTTTCAGAGCTCTAGAGAGGATCTCATACTGTTATAATGAAGATGTTTCTAACTGAGTATGACAACCGACAGCATTTCAGATCCGATTCGATGAATGCCAGCCAGCTTGCGAGTCCACCTGCATGCGTGAATGTCAAGCCAGTTCGATGTCGCTGGGGTCAGGTTGCGGAGCTGCGTGTACGAATATCTGCACACAATCTTGTGCAGCACAAGAACCTGTACGACCAGTGGCACTGCAACGAGCAGACAGCTGTGCTCCACGATGTATGACCGACTGCGAGAATCTTTGCCCTACTAAATCAGAGCATTGTTCAAGAGGTAAAATGTTTGAACCATCGAAGTCCAAACAAGTGTAGGACAGTATGTGAAGTACGGCAATCAGATATCATTTGCCAGTTTCCCTCCTGTGTCCAGGTCACCGTGTTCAAGACAGTGTTTTTAGGATGTGAAGCTAGCTGCCAGCAACTGTGTGGCTCGGCACCTACACCCGTCGTAAAGCTTGTTGTTGCCTATGATTGCAATTTACCATGTGATGTACAATGTACGAAAGAATGCCTTCATAAAGGTGCGTTTGGAGGTACTAGTAAACTCCATTGCTTTTTCATTTGTATCATCCGATGAACAAAAGAGTCCGTGCATGGGATGATGCATACAACTTCCATGTTTGTGCTCAATCTTTTGCTTGTTTTTCTCCATAGAATCCTCAAATACGAAACTAAGAATTTGACTCGTTCAGACTCTGGATGTGGAATGGATTGCGTACAAAAATGCGAGACGGCTTGCCCAGTGATAAGCTGCGAAAACGCATGTGAAACTGTATGCAAGGTATGGTTATGCAATATGTTTGTGAATGGTGCAGTTGAGACGGCGCAGATTGGTGGAAACCCGGCTCACTTAGCAAGGGTGGGATGGTATTTTTCCAGTACCGCTGAATAGCAATTGTCAATAGGAGCTTTCGTCTGCATTCTGAATCGATAATCTAACATTTACTAATTTTCCCCTCATTTTGAAGCTATATTCCTCAATTCTACTCTGAAGGACTCGTCTCCTTCCTATCGTTCATGGATGATAGAACAAGGGGTCGTCCATCAACTGAGAGCTAATCAGGCACAATCCTGATTCGTCAGCTGTAGTGAGAAAGTGAGGCAGGCCGAATCGCAGTGTGATCACTGATCGCGAACAATTCAACTTCCCGTATCACAAAGCTCTTGCCCAAGCCAATGAAGTATGAAAAAAGCATAAGGCAAAAGTCACAGCTTTATTCAAGTTAGATACGTAGCCTTAATCTTCATCCAGAAAGATGACCGGAGAGTACATAGCACCGTTAAAGGAACGTGAGAAGGCTACCCTTGACAAAAAATTGCGAACAGTTAAGGTGATACTTCAATGTGCTAATCGTCATATTTAACTTCTTCCCTATGTCACTGCTGATAAGAGCCTGCTCAACGCGCTTGCTCCCATTGAAGTTGCAACGGAGAAATTTGGATTAGCGATTTGCGTCCTGCTCTTGCCTCGAAAAGTTTATCCGTTCAAAGCAGTAGGTGCTATTGCATGTGTCAAACGTTTGGAGAACGAATGTATTCAATCTATGGAAAACAACGGTCTCCTCCTTGAGGATCCCGAGCCACTTCTGACCTGAAGGCACATTCGACGATAATTTTGACATATCGAGTTAAAGGGAATAGGGAGTTGGGAGGAGAACAGTGCAGAGGTGGTGAAGAAAGCGTGAAAATCGGCACACTCCAATTAAAAAAGGGGTGTGTGTCAAGTCGTGCGTCCGAGAGTGCGCGCGGCAAACTGCGCGGTGAAGTTCGTGTCCAATTTGGACGACTCCGATGCCTATCATTGGGGCCCAAATCTGAAGTAACGTAGATTAGTAAGGACAGCTGATCCTAATATTCTACTGTACTTCGAAATTGGGCCCAAGTAATAGGCGCTAAGGTCGTCAGAATAGGTATGGATTTTGCCGCACAATTTGCCGCGCGCACCCTCGGACGCACGACTTGACCGTCCCCCGACAACCCATATGTTATCCTTGTTCACCATAGGTTCATCCCAGAAGGACATCTCAGAAAACATTTTTATTGTAAGGCTGCCATTGAATTATTGCCCATCCCGCTGTAGAAATTATCCCATCATCCCCCTGATAAGGAATAATTCGGAGAAGTGGCGTAAAGGATGACTAAGTTACCGCTGGTGTCCTTCACTCCCGAATATCTTCCAACATGAGAGAAGGATTTCCTAGTGTCGGAATTCGGGTCCCAACAACAATTCGAGTGTAATTTTAGGGTCAGTGCACCTTCGCCGGCCAGCAATCCCGCCAGTGTGCACCTGCATGTTCCCAATCTTGCGCTCAATTGTGCGCCAAGAAACGAGTGAAGCGAGCCTGAACCTCATCAATCTACAGTAGGATCTCGATCCTAGGTCTTTATCCCGTTTTCTTTTTTCAACTTTCCTTACGGTGGTGTTGCCTGACTCCAAAAACGACGGTTGTTCACAATTCACCACCTTGGAAGGCAAAGTTACTGTATAGCTTCGTATTGTAGAGACTATATTATATACTTACTTTATTTATAAAGTACCCATAAAAACGAGTAGCTCACTTTCGCCATTAAAGTCAATAGTGTAGAATTAATATTGCCATTTCTGTTGTTTCAGCATATCCTACAAGTTGTATGTGTATTGCAATGACTTGATCGGTTATCTTTAGTATTTATTGAATGCGTAGGCGAACTCATGTGCTCAAGCAGAGATAATCTTGTACTTTTAGTCTTTCATCGAAGTTGTTTGTTCATAGGATTCGCATCATTTTGTGGCGACCACTTACTGTTACTCGTATTATGACGGTTGATAAAAATTCAATATATCTGAGAGGATCTTATGATGTACGTGACATGTTTTGCAAGCTACCCGGCCGCTGGGTAACGGAACTTCTCTCCGGCTGCGGCATTCGCTTTGCCTTCGGAACAAAACGATGCCTTCGGGTCCAATTCAGTCTGGTGACTTCGTACTTGATCTTCCTAGCTTGCATCAACAGATCTTCAACTTCCATGTTCGCCTCTCTTGAAACCTGGGCATCGGTACTAATATCATTAAATTCATCCCTCTCTGTGAGCTCTGATAGTAGATACTGATACGTGTCACGTCACGATACTATTAAAGGATCGTGGTTGACCGGGCTGTCTCAATTGCTCTATCCTCTCTAAAGTCGAGCAATCGTTCGGTGTTTATGGATTTGACGTAAGTGACTTGTTGGAATTTCTACTTAGGTGTAAGTTCAGCGGTCTGAGTTGGAACTTTGTAGTTAAGAACTGGTCTACATCAAGCGTGATAGGTAACACCTGGAGTTCCGATACGATTTCAGGTTTTTGAAAACGACGAGTTTGTCGAAACGTGAGGCGAATAAAAAATCCACCAATAAACCCCTGTGTGGCACAGAGGCATTGACTAATAATAGATCTTCAATATACGCTTCAGATGCAAGCGTTCGTGCGCTGGAAGACTTAGCCCTTCTCCTTTTTGACAGCCTGGTTTGTTCCTGGGACTTCAAAAGCCTTTCCCGAGTAATTCTACCCAACGCTACTATATTGTGACTCCCACAGGTGTTTTGATTGGGGAGGAATCGCCTTCCGAAAACTTCCCAGTAACTGGAATGCAAGCTTTTTGCTGAGCCGATGTGCGTATACCAACTGCACCCGCAACCTCCTTACAAATGTATGCAGAGATACACATGAGAGAAACATAGGTACATCGACCCAGCACCGAGCCCACTTCTTGGACTCTGTATAGACTATGGGCATCTACCGGCGAGTGTTGCTTGGCGATTTACCTCCCTATCCACCACCTGTCACGAGCAATGAAAATGTAATGATATTTGCTAATTGGCCGAGGCCTTCACACACTCAGCATCGAATTGAGAGCACTAGTGAAGAAACGGGTTAAACTTATTATTCTAGCTTAGGCTCATACGCAAACAGCTTCAACCACAACAGAAAGTCGAACACGGTGTGGGTTAATTTTTATTCTATTGAAAATTAATGCGTATAATGAGAACCCTATTTGCTAGTCATCAGTTACGGTAACCCTTGATTTGAACTTCGACTTTAAACAACAATAAGCTTTCTATTGAGTTCAAGAACTAGTTCTGATAGGATATATCTCGAGGAGAACACAGTGAATACTCCGAAAAGTATGGAAATCGGAAGAGCCGGGAGCGCATGTTGTGCTCTGCAAAACCAAAATTTACAGACGACCACAAATGGCCGGTACTCTTCTTTTAAAAGCCTCCCAGCATTTTTTCGTGGTTCTCAATATCTAAAAAAATAAGAGTTTGCGTGAGAAGAACGTTTTGTCTGGGAGCACACCACAATCGGCGTAGGCCCATTCAGGGATGTCTAGCACAGCATAAAAACTGCTCATTTTTGCAATTTTTTTTTACATTTGGGCTTTAGTGGAACCTACTTATGGAAGTATCTTGTGGTAAGCCGCTAGAGTCGAAAACAATAGCTCAGGTCGGGTGGGCCCCCTTCGTCGTATCTGTGAATCCTTTCCTAACATTTGCTCAATTTCACCCATGCCTGGGCTATTCTGAGAGTAAATTAAATTATTCCCATAGCATCCCTCATTCCGGTGCATGTCTCGCTCCTCGGTAGTGGAGCTTCCCTCAACTTACATGTGTCCTGCAGATCTTCTCCTAGGCCCCACCCATCACCAAACTTGGCCACACCTCTTCAGCCAATATCAATTTTTTACAAACAGACAGACGGACACAGGAGAGCGTTTCATATAGAGACAGGATAATTGCAAAAGACTCACATTACTAAGAGAAGCATTGTAAATCCGAGTCCGGTGACGATGGCCACATAACAAGCAACTGTAGTTGTCCAGTCGTCGTTAGCCGCTGCAAGTCCCACCAGCAAGGAGTAGAAGATGAAGTCTCCCAAGCCAAGACGAACCCTTCCTTTAAATGAACCTGGTTACCGTTCTATGCATTACGTTCTCGCTTAGTTCGTCTAAGTATTGATGCGTGTCGTAATTAGGGATGATGAGGGACACTGAAAGCCACTCAGTTCCCACCCTTTTGGTGTTGGCGATGTAATCATGACACTACAATAAGCTTCGTACGAAAAGGTAATGGGGTAGGTCGTAAGAAAGCATTGCTTAAGGAAGTGATAAAGACATATTCTAGTCAGCGTTAAATAAGGAGCTCATAATTCGTTCCAATTATTGTTGTAAGATTATAACCGCTACACATTGAAGTTTTCAGCTTAATCAAATCGCATTTCTTCTTATATCCAAGAACAGCTACAACAGGCTTATTCGCCAACAGCCTAGAAATCTCGATCGATGCATTACCTCTCTTGTTTGTAAGGCAGTAACTTGGTGTGGCAGTTTGTTGGTTAATCTGTTGGTCTGTTTGAGGGTTCGCTCGTCTGTCCGTCTGTGAAACATCATGATTACGACAAAGCTGGTGGTATGAAAAACCCAGCTTTATCCTCTATCTCCTTCTTATATATAAAGCAGTCACTTGGTGGGTAGGGTATTGGAGTAAAGTGAGTATAGCGGAGTGGAGTGAGTGATGAACCCAGCTTTATCCTCTATCTCCTTCTTATATATAAAGCAGTCACTTGGTGGGTAGGGTATTGGAGTAAAGTGAGTATAGCGGAGTGGAGTGAGTGATGAGGATTCAAGTGGGCACATCAAAACTGTGATTTCGATCTGTAATGGCATCGTGCTATGTATGCCTACACCAAAATACTTACTTATACTTATACTTATACGGTTCGTCTTCACTCATGTGCGAGCACCAGCAACAAACCATTCGCTTCTGTCTTTCGCGATCGCCATCCACGGTAGACTCAGGATTCGACGAAGATGGCGATGTGAGGAGTCCTTCAGCTGCTGTCGCAGCTGTCTCACGTGATCGACAAGCACATCCCCCCATCTCGCAGCAGGCCTGCCCCTAGGTCGTGAAGATCCTATGGGAGCCCACTCGACTGTTCTTCTTGTCCATCTGTCGTCATCTCTTCTCATTATATGACCGGCCCACCGAAATTTTGCGTTCTTCATGTATTCCACCGGGTCGCGGAGTCGAGACTTTCTGCGCATATCGGAGCTGTGGAGTCCGGCTCGATACTGCGTGAGTCGGTTGAACCTCAAAAGACATCGCTCGAGTGCTCTGTGACTTGTGTTCAGAGCCCTTGACGTGGATGCACTGGTCACCCAGGTCTCAGACCCGTAACAGAGCGCAGGAAGAACTGTGGAATCGACAGATTAGCGCGACGTTCCAGGTCAGCTAGATGATTGGTGACCTCTTTCAGAGGTCCGAAGGCTGCCCACGCTGCTTTCTGCCGTCTCACCAGTTCTTCTCTCATGTCGTTGTCCATATTCATGAAACGCCCGAGATAAACGTATGACGAGGTCTCCTTGATGGGTGTACCATCAATCTTGATTTGACCTTCGTCAACCCAAGCATTCTTCATGAACTGTGTCTTTGTTTGGTTGATTCGCAGCCCTACCTTCTTTCCTGCTTTATTAAGCTCAGCAAGCATAGTCTCAGCTTCCGCAATGCTGCTTGAAAAGAGAACGATGTCGTCCGCAAAGCGGAGATTTGAGAGGAAACGTCCGTCCACACGAATGCCCTTTTCGTCCCAGTCGAGCGACTTCATAACCCACTGCAGCGCGGCTGTGAACAGCTTCGGCGAAATAGTGTCGCCTTGTCTCACACCCTTCCCTATGGGAATGGGGAGAGGTCGTTGGAATAGCTGCACCGTCGCGTTGCAGCGACTGCTGCAGTCAGCTAGAATTCTTATGTAGGGAGGGTCCACTCCTTGATCGACCAGCGCTGACAGAACCGCGTTCGTTTCGACGCTGTCAAAAGCTTTTTCATAGTCGACAAAGGTAAGGACAAGAGGCATTCGGAATTCTCGGCACACTTCGATGACCATTGCGACCGCTTGGATGTGGTCTAAGCAGCTGAATCCCTTCCGGAATCCGGCCTGCTCTACAGGTTGAGCTTCATCCAGCGTTCGCGATATGCGGGTCAGAATGATCTTCGTGAATAGCTTGTAAAGCACACTTAACAAGCTTATTGGGCGGTAATTGCGAAGATCATCCCGGTCTCCCTTCTTGTGAAGGATGACCATCCGCGAGTTCCTCCACTGGTCGGGGATCTTCTCCTTCTGGAGGTAGGATGTCATATGTGCTGCGAGAAGCGCATGAAGTTCGTAGCCTCCTGCGCGGAGTAGGTCGGCTGAGATCTTATCGGGGCCTGGAGTTGTGCCCCTTTTCATGCTCGCAATCGCAACTCTCACCTCCGAAGAAAGGATCCGAGGTGCTGTTCCGCCAGTGGGAATTTTATGTTTTCGCACGTGTGTCGTGGACCGGTAGAGTTTGGTGTAAAACCTCCGTGTAACTTCCTCAATCTCAAGTCTCGATGTTGTGAGTGTTCCGTCCTCCTTCTTCAAGCACGAAAGTGGAATACTGTGGTCCTGAAGATCCCGATGACATTTTCTCAGACTAGTTCTGTTCAAGGCTGCCTCCAGTAGTCTCCTCTTCCTGTATAGCTGAAGGTCTCGCCGCACTGCTTGTCTGCAGCTGATATTCGCTTGCAGCCTTTCGAGATGTGTGGCGTTCTGGTCAAGCCTCAGGCTTCTTCTTGTTCTGAGAAGATGTTTCGTCGCATCCGAAATGCGAGCGGAGGTATCCACTCGCGGAAGCTTAGCCTGTTCAGCACAGGAGAGGAGACCCCGAACCAGCGCGTCGTAGTCTTCGGTCGGGTCATCCAGGACCTGCCAGTCATATCGGGACAAGACGTCATTCAGAACATCTCCGTCGTATACAGCATGCTTCGAGCTTTTCGCGCGATGTTGAGAGATCTTTTCCAGCTTGTGACTGAATCTGATCTTAGCGCGAAGGAGTCGATGATCGGAACCACTGCAAAAAGATGGTACCACACCAACATCTAGTAAGCACCACTTTCTGTTTGTTAATACGTGGTCCAGTTCAGCATGAGTTGTACCGTTTGGAGACTCCCATGTCCAGCGGCGATGTTCCTTCTTTTGGAAGAAAGAATTTCCATGGAAGAGTCGAGCCGCGGACAGGAGTCCCGCTAGACGGTTTCCGTTCTCGTTGCTGTACCCAATTCCGAACTTTCCAATCCTGAACTCCTCCTCTCGTGCTTCGCCAAGCCTAGCGTTGAAATCTCCAACAACGAATTTGTAAAAGGACTTTTCGTTGTGGATGATTTCCTCAAGTTGGTCGTAAAACGCATCGAGCTCTTCTTCGTCAGCTGTTGAGTGTGGAGAGTAGCAGTTGACGATAGAGATGGTCTTCATGTGCGTATGTCGTAGGCGTAGGATGGCAAAGCGAGGAGACAGGATCTCGTGAGAATCGACGAGATGGACGACAGATGGGTGCACGACGAAACCAACGCCGCCGACGTTTCGCGATGGAAGTTTTTCACCACGAATGATGAGAGTTCCGTCGTTCATTCGTCGCACGTCGGTTCTCCTGCTCTTGGTTTCTTGCAGCGCAATCACATGATATTTAATGTGAGAGGCCGCATCGAGGAGCTCATGGAGAGCGGCATTGGAAGAGACTGTTCTCGCGT
Organism: Haemonchus contortus; assembly: GCA_000469685.2. NCBI lineage: Eukaryota > Metazoa > Nematoda > Chromadorea > Rhabditida > Trichostrongylidae > Haemonchus > Haemonchus contortus. The sequence goes on from LS997563.1 coordinate 14,387,387, forward strand.
TATAGGTATAGAGTAGGAAACAGTCTCTGTGTCGTGTGGGGGGAGTGCTGTCATAGTCCAAAATCCAAGGCGCCCTGCGCAACCCGAGATTTCTTCGCCTCTTACCGGTCGCCATACCGTCCGACGCCGGAGACGGCTGGGCCCAGTGTGCGGGGTACTGAGGCTGTTTTATTGCTGTTTTAGCGAGCTTGCCCCCTGGAGTCTCAAACACTGCCTTGCCAGGGCCAGTGCTGAGTCTTCACCATCGTGGCTATAGCCATTCTGGATCAGAGGGAGCTGAGGCCTACTCTTAGCCGTTCAGATATGCAGACGTGCCGTTGAACTATTAGTTATATAGAGATGTTTATATAGATGGTAATTGAAAAAAATGAAGAAGGCTCCAACGCAAAACTCCGTCGACCAGTAGGAAATTTAGGCGAGAGTTTTCGGACCATACAAGCCGACATCTGATGGTAGTGACGAGAGCATGTGGCAGGGCGACAGGACGCCTCCCCTTCAGTAGGCGGATATTTCCCCGAGCGAGTCCTGGTCCTTGATCCAGGTCGCGATGACTTACATTAGACGTAACGTACCGGGGCTTGCTGTGTGCAACTTAACGCGTGAGGAACGAATTCAACCGAGACCTCGGGCGGACGGATAAGGGGGACTCAAGCAAGGGGGCCGCCATCCCTCCGGTTCTTCGCACGTCTACCTGACCACAGCTTCGAACGCGAAGCGGCAAGTCGGTCAAGATAAACCCCCGCATGACTGAAGAGCACCGGAGCTTTGAATTAGAGCTTGTGAATTACACCAAAATAGGAAGTGATAGTGTAGATGAAAGGCTTTCGTTTTTTTCAGCACCAGTCGTGCAGTGTAGTTAGAAAATGTAGTCAGGGGAGTATTGATTTTAATCAACGGTAACCTGGGGACTTGAGTGCAGAGGAGTGGTAGCCCACCATACACGTGCTGAAAGTTGGCTCTAGGCGAAAGAATATAGTTTTTACCTAAGCCTGAGGAGGTGATGAGAGCCAAGGTGGGGGTGAGACGATTACCTCATGCAACAAGATAGGATGGGGCGTGAGCTAAATATTCATTGACTCACCCACCTCGGTGCGCTCGAAACTTAGGTCAAAAACTGTATGTTATCGGCTAAAAAACTTTTCCGAGTGAGCACTATGATAGGCTAACCTCCTTATATACCTCCCTCTGAGGCTCAATTTTGAAAAAGCAGAAGTCCCTCAACTACAATATCACCTCCGAATATTGTATAGACATACATAGCACGATGCTAGTCCAGATCGAAATCACAGTTCTGAAGTACACACTTCACTTCACATTACTCGCTTCACTCCGCAGTACTAACTCTATTCCATCAACCTACCCACCAAGCTTTATACATATATATAAAAAGAAAATACTAAATAGAGGTAGGTTTTCCATGTCACCACCCTTATCGTAATCACAAAGTTCGCGGACGGATAGACCAAAGTACCGACAAACCGTCAAACCTACAAAGCGACAAACACAGAGACCGACACATCAAGTTACTGCTTCATAAACAAGAGAGAGATTACGCATAAGTGATATCGCCTGATGTAGATGCTAAACGTTACAACTGAATTTTGATCAGTTACCCTCTTCGTCGTCTGAAGCTGTGAAATTTGGCATCCGAAATGATTCGACTATTGCATACGGCTTCTTCTTTGCACCATCTTTTGGTGAGTTACTGAAAGCCTCACAATAAGTTACAAGCTATTTTTCCGAACGATAACCTGCAGTTTAATTAAATTGAAGCCAATTCATTCGATTCTTATGCAGCTATGTACTCTCTGGTAGTTTGACTCCCTTTCAGTTCCTTTGCACATGAAGCATCGCATGCGTGGAATTCTTTGTTCAGTATTCGGTATTATGGATCGAGGCTTATTTCACCTGAAGAACGATCATTCCCAATTTTAGCAAATGAAGGCAGGTGGCTCCATTGCTACAAACTGAGTTTTAACTCAATCAAAATCGTAATTCACTCATTAGTAATCGAACGGCAGTTGCTTGAAAAGGGTAAATGTCCGAGCAATCATAACACCAATTATCCTGGGTTCGAAAAGGGTAAATGTCCGAGCAGTCATAACACCAATTACCCTGGGCCATTATTATCTTTTCAGATCCACGAAGTTCAACGAGAGCGAGTTAGCCAGCTGGTCGAAAACGTCCTGCGATTCCGGTATTGAGCTAAGTGTACACAACTGATTAATCATCACAATCAATATCAATAATATCAATCAATCACGACACTCAAAACGGTAGACGCTTGATTAAAAATTGTTTGTTAATTGTACTGATTAGATTATTTGTTTTCAGTACCGCTCAGATTAAGTTTTATGAAACAGGAATTTGTGCACTGAAGGAATTGAGGAATTGTGCAATTATGATGCTAAATCATGTAACTTATGTATGGAGAAGAATCATATGGGTCTTTCGGCTCCGACACAGTAGGGATACCGACGTAGGCCGAACCTGATGCGCTAGTCCTCAATTCCTTAACCTATGAACATCTGGTACGAGTTCTGGCACGGGAGATTGTATGCCTTCCCGGTAAAAGCTCCTTTTTCCTTTGGGTACTCATACCCTCTCTCAATCGATTCCGTAATTTACTTCTACAAACCTCACCTTTTAATGGCCTCTGGCTGTTGAGCTTCCGGATGATCTGTTGATGCAAAATCCATAGACCCCGCTGAAATAACCAGTCTGCCAACTCGTAATTTTTAGACGTTTCAGAGCCTTTGCAACAGATCATTATAAAGTGATTCAAAATTCTTTGCGGGTCTTTTAAATTTTAATCACTTAGACGAAATCTGAAAAAACTTATAAAATAGGTTCTAAACACTCTCTGTAGACTTTGCTGCGCTCTGTGCCCCTATGGAACGAAAAACCGTCCACTTTGTTGCGACTGATGAGTTTTGTCGGAACCACTACTCTGGAAAATTGAGCTTAAATCGATATTGTACTGAGGAACGATATCACCGTAACTCTGAGCTCAGCCTCGAGAGATATCTACCCCACAGATAAACAAAGCCCCAGCAAGCCTTGGGAAGGGAATTTCGAAGAGCTAAATCAGTTGTAAGTTGGGAACAGCATAAGGCTGCGTAAACCTGAAAGCTCAGACAATCTCGATCATCCGCTAGTATTCTCGTAACATCCACTGCATAAATCGAAAAAGTTTGACGGGATGGATCGAGTGATTGAAGCTGAGATTTTTCATATTTCAACCACATTGCAAGGTCTCGCTGGAAAATGTGTTAACAAGTGACTGGAGCGATGCCCTATGCTTAAACATGCGCAAAACAGTAACTAAACTTCGCTGGATAAAGTCGACTACGAGGCTGCAGAAGCACCTTCATGAAAGGTGTGTTGCGACAAAGAGATGTCCCCTAGAAGGGAGGAGCTTTGTACAGTGGCAATCTCCACAACCCAACATTAACCAAATGGTAGCCGTTAGCATACGAGAAAGAAAAAATTGAAGAGCCTTCACGCCTCCCTGTTCAGCAGCAAAGCACAGTCGTACTTAACGATTTTGATGGGCCTAAAGAATACAGGCATCTTATGATTAGGCCATTCGCCAGTCTAGGAGGTATTTACTTGCCATTCATCGCCTCGTTAACCAATTGTTTGCTCAAGCAAGCGCCACTGACATCTGTATTATTCCGCGTTGCGAGCCAGTGCGGCCCAATAGTCCCCTGTTCGCTGGAGCGACACAAAAAATTCTTTTTCATTGAAATTTCCCGTGGAGAAGCCCAACCATAGCGCTGCGTCTTTTATGATGTGCGTGGGACATCCCCATGGATCCACTCTGGTCCGCCCTTGCCCGAAAGTAATCGCAAGGCCGCATTATGTGCCCGGTCTACCAGAGGCTCGATTTCTTGATCTTCACTCGTTGAGGGAGCTCAAAGCTCTGAATTTACTCTGCTCTTGTGTGCACCGAGAATCTCCGAGAAAAGTCCTTCCCACAATGCGCTGGACAGCTCAACTACAAGCTCATCTTGCCGGATGTTCTTCTTGCTCCTCTCTTCTTCGACCATCTAACTAATCCACACGGGTACACGTAGCTAGAGCATCGAGTGTTGAGCCCAAAGTTGAGCGTAAAATGAACATAAGAAGACGTCAAGAACTGGTCCTTCTCTCATGAAGATGCTCTTCTTTCAATTTTACTTGCGAAGCTATCTTTCCAGGAATGTCGAAGCCACTAGGCACTGAGAGAGCTCAAACTTCACCTGCTTACACGGACTTGCGAATAAGATCACTCACTTTTTGACAAAGTCGCCATTGCAATTTTGAAAGAATGGGATTGGAAAGCTATTTGATCGATGAACTCATAAAGTAGATTTCAATGGTAGCTGTCCTACTGACTGAAGGCTTATTTATTTATTTTTATTTATTTATTTACTCATGCGTGCCATTACACGCGCCTCAAAAAAGCGTGAGACATAGTAATTATTGTGATTGATAAGAAGAGTCTAGTCATCTTCGAATAACTATGTGAGTTACTAGATAGCGATATCGAGCAACTATATCACCCTAATTCGCAAGTAGAGCTAGCATAAAACCATGAATACCAGGAGTGAAAACAGACCATAAATAGAAAACAAGGCCATAGAAGAGAAGGCTAGGACTGCAGTAGAGATGCAGATCGACTGTGTTCGGCTTACAACTCCGATACCTACACCAGTCGGCAATGGTGTCCCAAAGAAACAGGGGAGCTTGCCTGCACTTCGGCACACGAGTATACCGACACCCTCGTGGAACAAGTAAGCCAGGTACTAGCCAGACGTCAATCCGTGATATCATATGTAGGATTCCAGCCTTTTCTCAATGGCGAATTACAAAGGAAAACACTTAAAGAGTGAAAGAATGTGATGTGTGAAATGTCGTACTATCTCGTCTACACCGTCAGCACATGAAACAAGAAGCTGATATTCTACTGATATATATATATATATATATATATATATATATATATTATATATGTCTAATCGAGTGAACACTTCCTAACTTTGATCGACGTGTTGCCGAATTTTTGACTAGTTTCCAAACAAAGCACTATATCATAAAAAAAAATAATAACGGCAGCCTTCAGAACCCTTTGACAGAACCCCTCTCCCGAGACCACTGAAGACGCGGATGTGGAGAAGTAAAACATACTGTATATCATAGCTGGCATGATGTCTTTGTCTCGTTTTTCGGCCAATTCAACCAGCATTCTCAACGGACCCTTAATCAAAATTACTTCACAATGAAACGTCAAGCATGTAGTGTCAAATGTCAACCAACACATGGAGTGAGAACGGCAATCACATCCCATACAGCAATTACAACTACCAGCAACCAGCACGTCCATTTGGGCACGAATTGGAGGAGAGTGAGTGCGGTCATTGCGCCAAGAGCAATCAGTGATCCCTTAAAGACAGAGTATAAATTCATAGATCAGATTACTCAGGGCTTAAACGCGTAGGCGCATTTTACGATTAGACAGAGCCAAGAAGCACAAGAAACATTTGCTCGCCTTTTAGGCAAAGTGAGGTACCAAGTGACCTACAGGCGGCCAGGTTACCTCGATGAAACCAGTTTACGGTAGATGTACATCTGGTCGACGCCTTAATAGCTGCGCTATTTTTCCGCCGTGTAAGCCAGTAAGGACGGCGGCACAAACACTCTTTCGAGCATTCGTAGTTAATCACATTTATGTTTCGTTAATGGCGTGACAGGCGAGTGAAGGAAGCTAAATGCATCAAATCTGACCTGTTGAACTTTCATCGGGCCCTTCCAGAATATTGCTAATAGTGAAACTGCAACAAAGTTGCCAATGATAAACACAACCAACACCACCGATACCGGCTCTCCGATTGCCGAAAAAACGTCGCTTAACGACGGGCACTTGATAATACTTTGTTCTTCCTACTTTTCATTTCGATATCAGAGAAGAATTCAATTTTTTCCCTCCATCTGTGTATGTGAAGCACAAAGACCAACTGCTCGTGCGAAAATTGATTTTTTGGAAATGCATAGGGACAAATGAGACAAATGTCGACTAGATCGGAGGATCAAATTGAACTGAGTCATACTATTTACATTTTACATTTTTCAACTTACAAGCACTGGATGAATGATAGTGCGGTCAGAAGCGTGAAAGTTGCAAACAAAACATATCCATACAAAAACTAAAAATTTAAAGAAATGTGGTTGGTACAAAAGCAGCTGGAGGATTTTCAGTAGAAGAAGTTAATACAATACTAAACATATATAGCGCGCTTAGTGTGTCTGTTGGCTTGTCGGTGTGTGTGTGTATGACCGTAAATTCGTAGCTCCTGTTCTTATGAACCTAGAGCGTTCAAACTTGATAGGAGTACGCAGCAGGATGGGAACTCTGAAGGCATAAGTAGATTCCGGTAGGAGTACAGACGGCAGGATGGAGACACTGATGGTAGGTGTGCGGTCTAGACTCGCTCACAAAGGGCGGGACGTGCGCGAAAGTGGTTACTGTGGAATTGAAGCATTCAAATTTGGTAGGAGTACAGGCAGCAGTATGAAAACACCGATTGTAGGGCGATTGGCGGTTGTAACAATTGGCAGACCGGACTGGCAGGCTCTATGTATTCATACTATCTACCAGTCCGGTCTGCCAATTGAGGTCTTCATTGCAGAGAAGAAGGGTAGCTGACCACAAATGTGTTTAGAGACGGTTTAGGTGGAGTATACTTTTTTACTTTAGCCTCCTGGATGAGCACTGGGGTGCGTGAGATGATTACCTTGTGCAAAAAGCTGAATAGAGCACAAACTACATCCTGATGCACATTCCCTCCTAAGGCTTTAGTGAAAGAATTAATATACTTGAAAAACTTCCCTTAGCACTGTTATGTGCTTGCAGATCGGCCAGCCTTCTACTCTGCGCTTCAGCGCTCGATTTTGAAAAAAAGCGGAAAAAAGCCCTCAAGTGCATTATCACCTCCAGTTTTCTTTGTAGTCATGCATAGCACGATGTCAGTACAGATCGTGATGAAGTATCCACTTCACATTACTCACTCCACTCCATTGATTTTCCATATCACTGCTCTTATCAGAGATGGGTATGTTGTCTCGGTTTCTTTGTTGAACTGTTGACACGACCGCGAGCTCCAAGTGGGCCATTTTTGGTAGGCTGAACTGGCGCTGAGGGATGAACCAAGCGTTGGGTTAAGGGCCACCGAGTTCGTCGATCGAAATGGTATCAGATACTTTGACGGAATGGGCCGATAAATGACCGAAGGGCAACCAAATTCCCATCTTATCTTTGGTGTATTCCACAACGGTTAATGAATGAACAAGAAAGTCTGAAAGGCTGATTTCTAGACCCTCTCTTGATTTTTAGATTTATCTCGTTAATACATGGAGACATAAACAAATGTAAATTTTCATCGCTTGAAAGTCACTCGTGAGTTTGCTAGTTGAGGTAGTTAACGTTCCTCTCCACTTTTTGGGGAAAGACTGGTTACTGTGTTGCCAAAACGATTATGCTTCAGTATATCTTGAGAAAACTAATTTACTAGAAGCCATGAGACGGACACGATACCGTGCACAGGCCAACTGGTACTACATACTTATGAAATACTCGTTTCTGTCTGTCTATACGCCTTCTTCTCACGAATAACGGTATCAATGAAAGAGAGGTCAGGTCAAGTATGGGATGCTAAATTCATAGGGCAATATCGAACGAACATAGATAAGCTCAGCGGAGTTCCGCTCGCAGAAAGCGTGATATGTAAAATCGTGGCGGTACCATAAGCAGAACTTCTTAATTAGGTTCTAATGGGTTTTTCTGAGCAAAGATGAGGGATTGGCTGATAAATTTTCTTTGACTCTTTCCGGCATCGGACTGAGCGTCTCCGCATGGGCAATAACTCTCATATTCGTTCTTAAGTCGATTCAACGGAAGCGTGAAGGCCAGAAAAGAATAAAAGTTATTAGCGAGGCCTCACGCGTGCCTTGGCGTGCAAGAATCTACGTAAGCTCCGCCTGCGATCGACGGGGCGTACGTTTAAACAAAAGCTACTTCAAAAAATACATATAACATTGATCTAAAACGTCTAGATTGGGAATCAAGGTTAGAGTTGATAGAAGGAATGTCGTCGAATCCACGATATGGGCGGGGTTCACTAAAAGGTAGGCCGGGCTAGGATCAAAAGTTCATAACGCTCTTCAGTAATATTCAATAATAATAGATTGTGTGTAAAAGTGATATTCCGAGATATAGAGGGTATGTTCACAATTCCTCAAAGTGGGCCCAGTTTCCAATAACAGTAAGATAGGGGGACTAAAATCAAAAATTCATAACTCTGTTGAGTACGCTCTAGGAAAAAATTTGTTCGGGATCATAAAAGAAGTCTAATGAATTTTGACTGGGTTCTTGAGCAGTGGATGGTGATAGTGCATATGTCTAGTCTTCAGGCTGATTCGCTATTGAGATACTTACAAAAAAGTCGGGGAAAAGAACAGATGCATCATCCCATCACTATGTTGAAATTCTCCCACCAACGCGATACAGTAAGGAACGCGTCACACAGAGACAAAATTTCTGATCTCCACTTCTCCAACATTATATTGTTTTTTTTTTCAATTCTACGCTTACATGCTTAACATGAGTTTGGAAAATCATGATAAGCATGTAAGCGTAGAGGTTCCAAGCGGATCTTTATTTCTGAAGACATAAGTGTTTCCGCTGACGAGGCAAGTGGATAAAAACCACCAGATCTACCTTAAAAATCGAACCCTCTACGGATAGGTTCGAGGGATATGTAAAAGACAGTCAGATCGCTCGAACAACGCCACGCTCTCTTTCTTCTTATGTTAGTTTGGAATGCCTCACTGAGGCCTGCATACCGGTGTATCGGCCAACATCCCCACCGCGAGAAACCCTACCGAGACAATATATTCCTACCCCACATAAAGGCTACACGTGAGAAGGATGCCGAGTTGCGAATTGACGCTACACAATCCGGAAGACCTTTATACAGATTGTCGATTTCGGATTCTCCACTTTCTCTCGTCGGTTTCCAGTTCTGCTACCTATCATGAGTCTCCAATCCAACAGCCTGCATCTTTACCTAATTCGAAAGTCTCAGATACCCAGGTCCGAATAAATTATTTTTTGCAGTTTCGTCCCCCTGAGGAGGAGTCCACACCTGCTAACTACTTTAGTTATCCTATCTTACCTCCTGCATCTCTGCCGAATTCAGTCGTTCCAGGTCTCAACTAAAGGTCCATTCCCCACTTGTTCCAACCTGGCTAAAGGTCGATTTTCAGAAGCCACCATTTAAGATGGTTACAGGCGAACAGACAAGGAGACAAACCGACAAACCGAAAACAGACGGACATCTGTGGTGTATATGGGAAATAGATATAACATTATATTATACTACACTACATTATATTATCCTCTAATATACCATACTATACAATATTATACCATATTATATTATATTTATTATATTATGCCATATTATATCATATATTATACAAAAATGCCGATAGGCAAATAAGCTATAAAATTCTTATCAGTTGAAGAACTCACCACGTAGCACTCGAAATAGAAAAGAGCCAGCACCGCAAATGTGGCGCAGATTATGAAAATGACAAACCCTGCCACGATCTTGAGGGAATGCCAAAGCTTTGCAGATGTGTCAGCTGTTGGTTCACCGTACAGCGATTGCTCCAGTTCAGGTCTGCAAATTTATTGGGCTTTAGACCAGCCTCCCGCCCGTCTTCGCAAATGAGGCTCAGTTCTAGTTTGACTTCACAAGCTTACGAAAAAATCGTATAGTCTGCCACAAAATTTATGCTCATTTGTCTTTTAAATTTTAGGTCAGCTTAGCTTAGAGAAAGAAAATTTACGAAGAAAAGTATCGACGAAAACCGAAAAGCTAAACATACTCTCCATACCAACAAAGAACCAGTTAGGTTATCGTAAAATATGACAGTGTCAGATATTTTGTGCTCTAGTTTAGCTATAGTCTTAGAAAATGCTATCACAGTACTCTGTGTCATATCCTAGCAGCATATCAGCTATCCGATTTGTTTTGAATTGTGCCGATAACGGGTTTGGTGATTCATTTTTTGAAAGCATAAGCAAGTGACTACAAGAACGAGAAACTTCCGCCACTCAAAGTAGTCTTGGGTTGACTGTGCTGATTTAGATTGGATCTCCCTATTGTTCCCGCATACATTATTTCGAAAACATTGCAGAAACCAAAACCAGATGTACCCTCTGCCATTGAACTGAGCAAATATGAAATTTTATGCCCGGATAGAAGAGTTGATAGTAGTAGATACTGTTGCTAATGCTTATGTGTGAAATCAATCTAGCACGTATGATTTGCAGGCACGAAGTAAAACTTCTTCATTTACGGGAGATTGCCCTTCGGCGATTTGAAGTAAGCGAGTATGATCCATCTCTTCCCTTTCGACTATTTGTCCCAGAATCCATTTTGTGTTACAGGGCGCCCCATGTGAAGTGTGACGCAGAAAGCTAGCATCATATTTATAAAAGTCAAACCAACTATGAAAATTTATTCTATACAATCATCACAAAATTGTAAACAGTATATCACATCTCACATTCAGAATGACTATCTTTCGCTTCAAGCATGCAATCTCTTTCGGAAGTTTTCGAGAATGTGCGCAATACTTCCATCACACGCCTTTACAAGAGAGCTTTTCTCAGAGAGTCTAAAGACCTGTGTATGAAAGAGCAGGCTTCCTGCTTCAGAATGGTCCTTACGGCAAAATTCAAAGGATGAGATCGGTAAACTGAAGGTCAAACCTGCTCCGGTCAAAAATCCGGACGTGTGGTTTCACAATATTGCAGCTTCTTCTTTGCGCTGTGTGCTGGTGACCCATCCTGCTTAAAGGTTCGGCTGACGTTCACCGCTTTTTTTCCTCTCAACGCATCCTCCAACCCAGTCCACAGGCCGATTTTTCATTGTCTGCCACACTTCATGTGGGTCACCCTGTACAACTGAAATCCAGAACTCTAAGTGATTCAGTATCACCAACAAGGATCCAAACCACATTATACAAGTGACAAGTGTCCTCTGTTCTCTTGGAGACCTTCCGGATGCTAGTTGCATGTGAGCCGGTTTTTGCGGAGCTAAGAGAGATTGCCACTTTGTTGAGCATTTCACTGTCAAGTCGTCCGCTTCTTGTAAAGCTTGAAGGCCATCCAGGTCCAGAAATGGCTTGTGGATTGTCGAATCGTCTGCGTGCCCCTATGTGGTACCTCCTACCTCTGGTTTTCGGTCGTCAAAATGTGGAAGAGGACAGGTGATAATATGCTTTATTGTGGAGCACCACTTGCTACGGCTCTCGAGATAGAGAATGACTATCAGCATCCACCTGGAACTTTTGCTTACCAGATGAATCCAGTAAAATTCAATAACGGCAAAGTGAGGCTTAGGACACCCCAATTTGTGAATCGATCTCTTATGGGACACTTTCTAACGCTCCATCGAATGCTCCTGCGAGATTAATATCATGTCACAGCAGCCTTCCTGTCTAATACCCAATCATCTACGCATTCAACTAAATTAGTCTCAACACAGATTGACCCGGAACAATGCCATGCTGCACACTTAAATTATCTTAAGCTGACAAGTGATTGATGATATGGTTCTCGAAGCGGAGAGCCTTCAAAACTGTGCAGGCAGCACCGTCATGTTAGAATCGGTTGTGGTGGCTCAATCAAAATGGAGTTTTATGAATCAGCAATCAAAAAGCTTACAAGGCGCAAACGGACGCAACCAAGCAATCTCCTGCCGGAGGGGACCATCCTTAAGTCGCGTCCTCGACCATGCGCAATGGAACACATGGGCGACACTGCGTTGGTGCGCGGCGCGACCCGATGATAAATGCTATGCAGTGACAAAAAGCAGAGAATTAGGTATCACTTCTTCGACCGATGTATCTAATGCATTGAGCTCCGCGACGTCGGCTGGGCTGCCTGCATTTTCGCACACTTGCTCCGGACCATGTAATGAACCATGTAATGATAGGATGACGAACGACCACGCAAACAGCAGAATAATAGTGCGCAGGAAGGGGTTGAAGATGATCAGCGATGGAGGAGGAGTAGACGAGGGTCGACGTAGCGACGCAGTATGTAGAGAAGCGATGGCTGCTTTCATAGTCCGCCGGCCGGCCGGCCGGCGTGCCGGCGGAGGCAGTGCTAGCGGGAAGGAGGGAGGCAGACAGATAGGCAAACAGTCCACGCCCCTTCGAGGGGTTGAAAACAAACAACCTTCGAAGGGGCGTGGACTGTTTGCCTTACACTGTCTGCTTCCCTCCTCCCCCCTAGCACTGCCTCCGCCGGCACGCCGGCACGTCGCACTGCACGCCGGCACGCCGGCACGCCGGCCGGCCGGCACGCGCGCCGGCGGACTATGAAAGCAGCCGATGAGAGCAGAGTGCTTTGGCGTGTGGGATTGCAGCGCTATGGAATCAGATCCTGCGCTTCCTCAGTAGGGTGCCAGAACAACGAAGAGTGATATAGCTCCCACGGCAGATGCTGTAAGCAACTGTGCACAGTGCGACACCGTGATCGGCACTGAGACACCGGTCACAAAGATCTCGTGACGATCGGTACTGCCACTCCCATCGCGCTGCCTATCAATAACGATAGCATCATTATCTGAACAACGGTGGCATCATCCCGTGTGGTAACCGTCGACATTGTCGGTTATGGTGCACTAGATGAATGGAGAGTAGCGAGATCGATCTTCATTTGCGCAGTTAGCGAATACATTGAATCAAGGCGATTAGTTGTAGTTTAAAGGGTTATATCGATTTTGTCCAGCTTGGCAGTCTGCGCGAATCCCACGAGCTGTGTTTTTTCGTCGACTTCGTCGGTCACGGATGTACGGTTGAGCAAGAAAGATAGATGTGCTCAGCTGTGGCTTCATGATTTGTCAGCACGCATTTTTTATAGCTGCCAATTTTGTGCAAACCCATGGACGATGCTCCAGAACGATGACGGGATCGTACCTGTAACTTGCGCAATCTAGTTTCACCATCTGGGGAAGGATGGCTTACACTAGTTTCATGAGAACTAACAATATAGCTGGACCAAAGAGATATGTGAGTAATGTCATAGAACCAGAGCGACAGCAACTGTAAGCGTTGTTTTCCAGTGGTGGAACCAACCATCCACAAAGGGGATAGGTTTGGCGAATGTGTGCCGTTCGGCCAGTCAAGTTGAGGTATGCTGCGCAATTGTGATGAATATGACCCTTTTTCAAGTGTGTGGAGTGTTGAACTACCCTGTTAAGCTACAGTAGCGCTCAAAAGTATTCGGCCAACTTTAACGTGCCGTAATTTTTTTTCCAGTAGAGCAAATCGCATGAAATTTTGATATGATTATTTGAAGCATATTTCACACTATCCTACACTATCTGACTGCACAGCATCACTGTCCACTTAACTGAGGGGAAGGGGTTTGACTGTGCAGAGAGCAAGTTTGTGACGTCTACAGTTATTCGCACCTTGTTTGCGTTTTTCTGCTATTTTGTGTTCTGCAGTAGCGCTCGTACACTTTGGACACTTCACAAAGGAAAGAAATCCTAGATGCGCCAATATCCCTATTTTTAGTTGGTTTTGATCTCAAGCTCTTTGAGATGTTTGGAACATGATTAAATGCAGAATAATAGCGATAAAGATTTATACGACATCAATGCTACGCATATTGGAATTTCGCTTGATTAGATCCAGTAGGAAAGGAGTTATGACTAAAAAGTACAATTGAGAAAGCATTTCGCCGAATACTTTTGAGCGCTTCTGTAAGTTAGAGCGCCCTTGCCGTCACAAGTATTGAGGCAACAGCCACTTCTATCAACGCGTTTCCGATGGCTAACTTTGTCTTTGTCGTTGTTGTTTCCGGAATACACTTGAGAGCATGTTGTGCGCACATTCCATAGTTTATTTATTTATTTAGTTTGCACTCTTGGTGCGCCCGAACAATCCAGAAAAGTATAACGTAAGGCGACGAAAAAACGCAACAATGCAGACAATTCTCGTAAAACGAAACAAAGCAGTAGTGGCAGTACCGTAATGATGTGACCCAAAGGCAACATTCCCCTAACTCAGCGACCCCAAGCTAAGAACAGCGAGCCGTAGCATACAATAATAGAATAAAATGTGATAAAATAATAATATATAATAGGCAATAATAGTAGAATTTATGCTGAGTTGACCTGAGCCATCAGTCACCAATGAATACCTGAGAATGAGAGTGCTGCATTTGTGCATCGATCTCTCATTTATACAGTTATGTTTTAGCACAGCAAGTGCATAGACAGTCTAGGCAACGCAACCGATCGCAGCCGTTCCCGGGCGGGCCAAACTAGGTGCCTCTTCGATCTAAATACGATCCCAGGGCGTAAGACCTAGACCCAAGTATTTGACCGAAATATCCGGAATACTTGGGTCTAGGTCTTACGACGAGTCTATAGTTGACGAGGACATGGCCTCGACTGACACGGAGTTTTCACTAAGCTGTCGAGCTCACAATTGTAACTTCGTGACACATTCCTGGTGCTTATCTCACGAATTTAGTTGACTTTTATGTTTGCAGCCCCGATGTTCTTATTGGTTGCGACTGCTATGGTTGTTCCACCTTTGCTGTACTCTGCAAACGATTTTCCAGCTACACCTGATACGAAGATGTATGGGTCGATAGAGGAAACACACATCCGCTGTTGCGGCGAGCCTGTGCGACAGTGTTGTACGGGCACTGACAACTGAGTGAAGTACCTGTTTCGTCGCGGTCGCAGTAACGCGCATTGGTGCACGAGGGAAATTGAGACCGCTTGCTCATACGTCTGCCACATCACGACAAAGACGCGGTATGAAGGAAAGATTAGCGTTTCGTTTTTTGTCTATGCATACCTTTGATGAAAACCTAATCCGGGTACCTGCGTGGATACCCCCGTGAAATTGGAATGCACGAATTCTTTTTGTAATACGGTACGAGTGAAAAGGTTCTATTCTCTTTAGAGTTTACAATTTAACACTGATCTTAAGAATGACTTCTGATCTTCATGCAGCGCATTCAAACCTTCCGCACACTTGTGGTGGTGCTGGTACATGGGAATGCGGAAAAAAGGGCACACCCAACGAGGAATGTACCGGGGAAGTAAGCATATGCAATCAACTTCACTGCAATGCTTGTTACAGAATTATACCCTGGGTAATGCGTAATGGCGTTGAGCTCAGGAATCACTTTCGTAGGATCCAAGGTCTCACAGGTATCCCGTACACATGATCCTAACACATGACATCGTGTGGCGCGATACACTCGATGAAGTGTCCCTCTAGCCCAGAAGGAAGACACTTTTTGACTTTGTTGGTATTCAAATAGTGCTCAATTTTCATGTTAACCACAGTGGTCTTTTGGTGGAGGGAATTGCACGCCGAGGCTTCTGGAAAGGAGCTCTCGCCGGTTCTCGTAGAGACATAGATAATGTTTGGTGCAAATGAGATCATCGAAAGGCCTCACACACGAATCCTGTCACCCTACGAGATGATGTGATAAGCATTTTTCCCATCAGTATAGGTGCAGGCGTGAAGTTCGCTGATAAAATGTTCTGTTCCCTCGTGTCATTGTCGTTGTTGAAAGCATTACGTTGGTGTTGTTATACATTACGGTAATAGGTGAATCTTTTTAGTGTGAAATCAGCCAGGCTTGCAGCAAAGCACCGCAAATATAGGGTAACAAGAAAATCCGACAGAGAGTACTGCTCCCGAAGGCTAACAGTGCGTATTGCTTATAAGTGCGATCGAGTTCCAGATGTTCTGAGAAAACATCTGTAACTCGATCACTGTATGGATGGTCTACACATGTTTCCTGTCTAATCAGTTTGTCAGATAGTAGTGTTACCGATCATTCTGTTGGATTCGACGAATGTTTAATAGCATATTGAGGAACTTCGAAACTCTTATTGACCTCCCACAAATTTCCGAACGGGGGAGTTTTGGGGTATTTCTAACTTCTTAAAGGCACCGTTCACGATAAAAAAAGTTATTGAGTTCTTACCTTATAAATACTCAGCGGCCCCCATGGGTTGTAGAAGGGTCCTTCTCACTTCCGCAATTTCGACGTCGAGGGCATAGTGGCTGGCCCGTTGTTGTCGTAATTCGCATCTCCGCCCCTCGACCGTTGTCACCTTAGACGAGTGTCGAGACGACAGTGTCATGTAATCGCGTCAGAACCCACCCTGAATTGCAAATTGGCAAATTGCCAGAGACGCAATGTGTTGTCTGCTATTGCATTGCGTCTCTGGCAATTTGCCAATTTGCAATTCAGGGTGGGTCCTGACGCGATTACATGACACTGTGTCGTCTCGACACTCGTCTAACGTGACACCGATCGTCTCTAACCGACGCTCTTTCAATGTGAAACTGTCCAGCCCCCTTTCCAGCTCTTTTTTTTGACCCTTTGTAATTCTTTTTGTTCATCGTTTTTTGCGCTTTTTTCGTTGTTATCGCTTCATTCTAAAGTAGTTCTATCAATTCCGGTCAAAAAAGGGTACCCTAACTTTTCGTGAATGGTGCCTTTAAGCGCGGGTTATAGCTTCTTCTTCACTGGACTCCGAAGTTTTCATTCATCAACATCAAGACCAAAAGTACGATGCTAATTTTGAATGGTTCCCTTGCGCGTGGTGGTTCTTTTTTTGTATCTGTTACGGATGCGTTCCCATCTGTCTTTTGATGGTGCCTGATTGCTTCGCATGCTTTTGTTTTTGCCGTGCGCTAAAGTCTCCGTTGACTTTGCTAAAACCGGTAGTAGCTGTGAATGCCGTAGGCTTTTTTGTAACTTCGCTTTGCCTACAGCCTGTCCTCTTCTTGTGCTCTTGCGCCTTACCGAACGCAGTCGCTCGAGGCTGAGCCGCAAGAGCAGAAGAAGCCCGAGTGGCTAATGGCGGAGCTTTGATGATGACACATTTAAGGGATGCGCTTGCAGTAGTGATGATTTACTTGGTTTTCGATATCTTTTTTATTCCTTCTCTACCAGTTGTTCGTGAACAAGCACGAAGTCTCCAGCGAGAAGTCTTTGATTTCCTAGAGTTTCTTCTGTTTCTGCTCCATTCTCATTTTGCTTTTTTCGTCGTACAGTCTGCCGCAGCACTTACAGTTGGGGCGGTTGGGACGTTTACATTGTTGCTGTTATGCTCCCTTGTAAAACACTCTCAACGGAGGAGTTTCTCCTCAGCTATTTTTCTGCGTGCTTCTTTTATGGAGCGGCACTCATGCGATCTGTGGTTATTTCTTTCGCAGAAGTTGCAAAATGCTCTGCGATCTGCTTTCTTCGTTCGTATGTTTTCATAGGAGCTAAGGCGCAATTCACTTTCAAGTCGACGGGGGAGGGGGGGGGGGGGGGGGGGAGCGGGGAGGGTTTTCGGTATCATGGTTTCGATCGATATAGGGTCGCAGATGTGCTATTTCGTAGCCTCAAAAAGTCACCTCGTTAAGCAGTGCTCTCAGACTATCGAATACTGCTTCACACAATTAGGCGTTGTTCTTCGTCACACGCAAGAAAGACGATCTTTCAGGGATATTCTCGCATTCGTTAGCTACGTTATCATAGTTCTCTAATAGGGTTTCAATCATCCATTGATAATTTTCCGGGATCACTTGCATGCCTTAGATAGCATGAACCGCTTTCCCGACAACTCTCTTCAGAAGTACTACTTTTTCCATAGCATTCAGAGACAGATTTTGATGGGCTATTGTATTGACCCAGCCAAAAACACCTAAAAAACCGGAAATTTCCCAGGAATGAAACGAATCTTCATCTGAGAGAGCTTAGTGTGATTTCGTTTCATGCGTATCTGTGCCTGTTTTGGGGAGTGACACCATCTGTTGTCTCTTCACCGAAAAACTTTGCTGATACCATCGGTGTTTCTTTAGGTACGCTAGCTGTCGCCTCTATCTCACCAGTCGGGCCGCCCAGCTAACGCCGGGCTTCCCTTCTTCTTACGGGTTCGCCCGGCTACGCCGGGCGCTCCTCCTTCTTGTGAGAAATTTGCTATGCGTAAATAACACTTCGATTCTCCTTTTTCTTTGAAAGCTCTACACCCTCTTATTAGCTTCGAATTAAGAGTGATTTTTCTGTAAGCCATCTTCGCTGTGTCCGAATGGAACATCGCATAATATCACAAAGGCGCTTATTCAAAGAAAAAAAAAGTATTCAGAGACTTCATCGCGGCTGAGTCTACTATGTTAGCTACCATCAATGTTCCCAGCCAACTCCCTGTGCCTCCGAGTTTCAACGGTCTGGGTCCGAACTAACGGTATCCATTCGCCATTTGGGATGGAATTTAGTCTTGCATCCTATCATCAGTGTTCATATCCTGCCTCTTGTATTCGTACCGAATTTAATCGCTCTAGGTCCATTTTGACATTTCCCTGCAAGCCTCGCCCTTGGGGGAGTTATGGTTTTCCGCTCGAACCCCACCCATTGTGGGCGGAGTCCGGTCCTGCCACCCAGCTTAAGTGTTCCCATCCTGCCGCCTGTGCTCATGCCAAATTTGAACATTCCAGGTTCACAGAGACAGGAGTTATGAATTTCTGCCCAAACCCCGCCCCTTGTGGGCGGGGTCCGGTTCTGCCACACATCATGAGTGTTCCCATCCTGCCGCCTGTACTTCTACCGAATTCAAGCGCTCTAGTTCCACTGGGACAGGATTTGTGAGATTCCGCACAAATCCCGCCCCCTGTAGGTGGAGTCCTGCCACGCCACCCACTATGAGTGTTCTCATCATGCCGCCTGTTCTCCTACCAAAGTTGAATGCTCTAGGTCCAGGTTTAAGTCTTTCACACAAACTCCGCCCCTTGTGGGCGGAGCTCGATCCTGCCACCCATTATAAGCGTTCCCATCCTATCTCCTACCAAATTTGGACGCTCTAGGTCCACGGGAACTGCAGCTATGATTTTTCGCACAAACCCCGCCCTCTGTGGGTGGAGTCCGGCCCCGCCATCCACCATGAGTGTTCTCATGCTGCAGCCTACACTCTTACCAAGTTTGAGCGCTTTAGGTCCACAGGGGCAGGAGTTATGAATTTTTGCCAAAACCCCGCCCATTGTGGGCGGAGCTCAATCCTGCCACCCATTATAAGCGTTCCCATCCTATCTTACTCGTACTCCTGCCAAGTTTGAGCGCTTTAGGTGAACGGGGACAGAAGTTATGAATTCCTGCTCACGCATTTATTTCGCACAAACCCCGCCCCGTGTGGGAGGAGTCCGGCCCCGGCACTCACCATTAGTGTTCCCGTGCTGCCGCCTGTACTCCTACCAAGTTTGAGCGCTTTAGGTTCTCGGGGACAGAAGTTATGACTTTCCGCTAACACACTTATTTCGCACAAACCCCGCCCCCTCTGGGCGGAGTCCGGTCCCGCCACCCACCATTAGTGTTCCTATCCCGCCGCCTGTACTCCTACCAAACTTGAACTCTCTAGGTCAACAGGAACCGGAGTTATGAGTTTCCGGTCAAACACACACACACACACACGCACAGACAGACAAACCAACAGACACACTTAGCGCATTATATATGGTAGGATCTTCTTGCAGGTGCAGCTGCATCTGATGTATCCAGTTTTTTTTGTGAAAGGGTTGCTGCTCAGAATTAGTCGCATTTCACTTTCTCAAGGCGAGTTTTTATCGCTGTTAGAAGAGCATCTGCTTCACATAGCATTTTATGGCAAGGAATCTTGGTCTATATGGTTTTAATTTTTTGAGTAAGTCCCTGCATTCAAATTCCTCTAATTCTGAGTATTCCTTCTGGATAGTCTCAAGTACAAAGTGTTGGAAAGATCATCATATAGCTGTTCATCAGTGACAGTTCGACTTGTATCAATCTGAGAGGTTCAGGCGCCTGTGGCGCTTTTGTTGTTTTAATTCTTGAAATAGCGCGCCATCATAATGGTGGGCCAACAGTTATGTCATCGAAAAGCTCTTTGTCCAGCAGAGTCAGCAGAGCGGCGTGTTGATTCACCTAACCACTTGCCTGGCTTGTCGTTGTCAGAGATGACTAGCAAAAAGACAAAAAGACAAATAGTTTGCGATTGCCGATGCATCAAATGTGCAGCACCGTTGTGTTAGGATCGGTTGTGGTGATTCAATCAAATTATATGGAGTTTTATGAACCAGCAATTCACAAGGTTACAGGCTACAAGTGAACACAACCAAGTAATGCCCCGCCGAGTGGGTCATCCACAACCATGCCAAAACACATGGACCAGGACGCGTCAAAATCGTTGAAGTGGTACTCGCAAGTCATAGTCTACAGGGTTCCGCGAAGATCTTTTTTCAAGTGTGGGCGGAACGAGAGAGTGGTTCCAACGCGAAGCAACCTAACCGAACTTTGATAACTGATCAAATATATGCGCGAGAACCTTACGATTGACTAGAACCAGTCTCCGCACAAGGAAGAGTGGCTGAAAATGAGGCGTAACTGAGGAGGAACAAGGCCGCTTATCTATTAAATTAAAGAGAGGGCGTGAGCCAGGAAGGATCTTTCATGGGTTCCAAGCATGATAGTGAGGACATGAGGTGTCAACATCATCTTCTGAAAGCTGTTTTCCAAATGATCAGCTAATACCTTTGCCTTTTTTTTTATAAAAAATTGATTCTATATTTTCATTACTTAAAGCATGACCAGAACTGATGACTTACTTTTCCGGACATTTTCAAGGTGAGCATGATACTTTATTATGGAAGCGAAACACCTCCTCCAGTGACTTTGAGGTGGGGGCTCAGCGAATAAATATTCGCGATGCTCCCACACATTCTGCAGTTGTGGAGGTGGGTGTACAGACTTAACGCAAGGAACCCTGATACATGGGACGTTAAACTCGGGTGTGCTACGCAAAGCAGATAAAAATTGCTTATATTTTTCATCCACATTATTCGTGGATTCGAGTGAACCCAACGAGCTAGTTGTAGACTAGAACAGAAGGCGCTCGAATTGTAATACGAATATATCTGCTTATATATGTACGTAGGCTTCAATAGCCTACACCTAACTCCAAAAGAATCTCTTCATTCAAGAGGAGTATTGACCGACAAGTTTTCATAAAAGTTGGAGCAATTGAGAATATTACATGAAGGAGACTGCCACCCCTCGTTGTACCCCCAAACATGCTGTAAGAGGTTGTGACATTTTGCTCACTCATTGAGACATGATACTTCAAACAAGCTGGAAAGGACCTGCGACTAAACTGGGAAGATTGGAATCACTAGCGACTAGCAGTGTTTGCCACAGGATAGTAGACCAACAGGGAATTTTACAAGAAGCAAAGAATTGTCAATCAAACAAATACAGAGTTTTAAACAACAATTAATCTAGAGCTGGATCTTAATGTAAATCCGCGCAGACTATTTCAAAGGAATGGTCGATCGTACCAACAAGAAGCGAATGAAATGTAGACACTCCGTCTGGAAGGAATCTAGCTTGCGACTCTTCATCTCACGTCTACGTTTTTCCTTCCCGGGAGAAGGAGACACCCTTATGTAGACTCCACAACCAGTAAAACAGGGCGGACGCGAGGCTCGTTTCATTGCAACGTTGAAAAGCACGTAATTGTAAAACAACTTCCAATGGCCTACTTTTGCCTACCCGAAGCCCACAAATCGACAGACTGTGAGTGGGTTAAATTCTATATCCAAAGGTCAAGAATGGTACAGAATATAAAATACGATCTCTGGGATTCAGCTACTTCAACTCCGTAACGCTACTGACAATAATAAACAATTTCGTTACGTTACGTTGCCTCTCAATTTCTTGATAAGGCCCCCATCTCTAACGAAGGTGCTGTCATATCAGAGATTGGAGACAATTATAAATCCTGTACATGAGCGATGTCACTTAATTGAACTGGGGCTGTTCTCCGTCGTTCAGCCAGAACCTTTTCTCAATACAGACGACAGATTATATGGTATCGAATCAGGACGTGGTACCTGTTGACTCAGGACCTCGTTCCCAGTCAAGCACTTCTGGCAGAGCAAAACTCAAACTTTGCACTTATACAAGGCTGCAGGCCTTCTCTCAGATCGCGAAATCGAAACGGGAGCCCACCCAGCTGTTCTTTCTATTAATCTTTTATAATCTCTTCACATGCTATAACCATCACATTAAAATTGGTGTTTCTCCCGGAAAGGGAAAAACGTAGACGTGAGATGAAGAGTCGCAACCGTGTGGCAAACTCTGTTAGTCGCTAGTGATTCCAATCTTCCCAATTTGGTCGCAGGTCCTTTCCAGCTTGTTTGAAGTATCATGTCTCAATGAGTGAGCAAAATGTCACAACCTCTTACAGCATAATTGGGTACAACCAGGGGTGGCAGTCTCCTTCATGTAATATTCTCAATTGCTCCAACTTCTGTGTAAACTTGTCGGTCAATACTCCTCTTGATTGAAGAGATTCTCTTGGAGTTAGGTGTAGGCTATTGAAGCCTACGTACATATATATACAGATATATTCGGATTACAATTTAAGCGCCTTCTGTACTAGTCTACAACTAGCTCGTTGGGTTCACTCGAATCCACGAATAATGTGGATGAAAAATATAAGCAATTTTCATCTGCTTTGCGTAGCACACACGAGTTTAATGTCCCATGTAACAGGGTTCCTTGCGTTAAGTCTATACACCCACCTCCACAACTGCAGAATGTGTGGGAGCATCGCGAATATTTATTCGCTGAGCCCCCACGGCAAAGTTATTGGAGGAAGTGTTTTGCCTCCATAATAAAGATAAGAAGCTATAGAATGTAGTAAGAGATCTGAACCGATACGCCATCTCTGTCAGCAGTCTGACCATCAGTGGATAAGTCAGGATCTGTCAGCAGAAGCTGGTGACAAATGATAGGGACTGATATAGTGTATGAGAGGGCAGGAGCTGACGTGTTCGGAATAGTAGAGGAGTTATGACACTCTATGAGTGATGCTGGCTGTGAAGGAACCGTAGATACATAGTTGATGACAAGGACCGATAGCAGTAATAAGGCGCAGTCAGAGGTACCACAGAAGGGCAGAGTCGCTTACGCGGTGACGCATTTTTTGTGTACGGTTGATCCTTGGCCCTTAGTTGGGTGATGTGCGCTATAATGGGATCGCAGGTGGTTGATTACACGAACTCATAACATTCAATGAGGGAGTAATGCAAGCAAGAGTCACTGGAGTGATCAAGACTTTTCATCAACCCTGCAACCTTGACACTTTGCTGAATGCTTGGGATGAGAAGAGGTTGCAGACGGTTGTGACAGGAAGTAATAATCTGGTAAGGGTCATGACATAAGGAACAGTAGAAAGTAGGAGTCAATAGTTCTATCACGCCCTCCCGCCCAGCACTATTTGGCTCTTTAGCTGGTGTTGTGGGATTCGATTCGGTCGCAGATAATACAGTGAGAATGTGGTAATGGTTGACAGACCAGTGAGGCACTTTGGAAAGCAAAAGCTCCTGGTCTAACCAGGGAAGGATCCCAAGTCAAAGTGACCATTTGAATTGAGACCTACACTGCTGGACGTGTTTTTGGATGCTGACTTCAAATCTGCTCTCCAAATTTGCCGAGCATTCCTCTGAACGGAGTTATGAAGGTGGTTTCAGGGAGCTCAGCATGAGAAAACATAAATTACATGGATGTACCTCACCTCTCAACGGTGACTTGGTGTTGCGGTAAGCGTGGGATGTGCGAGAGACTAGGGTTCGGGTTCCTGAGGGCTAGAAAATACTCTCGTTGTGGTTTTATTACGTCTTATGACCTTTTAATGCTTTTGCTGATATTCCACATGGAGTAATACTTCAGTTCTACTGGCATGCCAATGCACTCACATTAACACTAGGGTGACGTTTGCCATTTTGTGAAAAATGTGATACTCTAGCACGATATGCTTGAATCAGAAGAGCTTCTCACAATGGGAGCCACGGATGGAAAAGAGTTCGTCACAGCTCATTGCTTTACACTCACTGACCCAAAATCGGATAGAAAACAGAATTTTGTAGGCGTCCTGAAATAACCCGGGAGAGTTCTTAAGTAGCCGGCAGCATAACATGAATGGAAGAGAAGTTTTCTAAGTCTTACAGCATAGAACTGAAAGTAGACAAGCGACAGTAAGCGAAGAATGGGGTTTTCGTGTGTACACGCAAAAGTTGAGAGCATGAGCTTTTTCATATGAGGTGGTGCATTTAACCATACTTTAAAAGAGAATGAGAAATGAGCTTCTTCCGGTTGTATTAGCCTCGAGGTAGCCTCGAGTAGGGTGTCATTTCCTTCACCCTCTTTTGTGGGGGTAAGACGCATTGAATAGCTCTCTGGTCTTTGAATGATGTCCATGACTCCATTAACAACTGTTAAAGTGTTGGTGAGTCTGGAGCTGCTACGCACCATCGCACCCAGTCTAGCAACAAAACCCTTTCTGGCATCATCATTGCTCATCATGTGCGTTTTACTCGCCCGCAGCTCCAAATTTTGCGCACGGAGGAATCTCACACTCGGTAACAGAAGGTAGATAGGAGAAGGTATCAGCAAAGCATCAAAAGTTCATAGAACATGATAAAATCACCATGAGAGTATTTTCTAGTCCTTAAGAGAAAAATTCTATATAACGCAAAAATTCTGTCCCCCACAAAACCCGAACCCTAGTCTCCCGCACATGAAGCGTCACGCTTACCGTTTCACCAACCCGCCATTGAGAGCTAAGGTACATCCATGTAATTTAAGTTTCCTCATGTTAAGCTCCCCGAAACCACCTTCATAACTCCGTTCAGAGAAATGCTCGGCAAATTTGGAGAGCAGATTTGAACTCAGCATCCAAAAATACGTCCAGCAGTGTAGTTTCATTTCAAATGGCCACGTCGACTTGGGATCCTTCCCCCGGATCCTTTGGATTCACAATCCTTTGGATCTTTCTGTATGGACGATTATGAAGCAAAAGGCCTGCGCTCACGGAAACAAGTCTTTAGACTCTCTGAAAAAACTCTCTTATAGAAGCGTGGGATGAAATTTCGACGGAAGTGATTGCGCGCATTCTTGAAAATCCCTGTAGGGGGTTGGATACTTGTAAAGAATTATCCAAGACGAAACTGGAAACAAGTTCTTGAAACAGCCCTTCGCTTGTTGTAATTAAATTTATACTTACACAGGGAGCCTGTAGTCTTTTCTGTAGATTTCAATGCTTCTTACGCAAACCACGACCAACAGCATACAGATTGATACTGGAATGAAGATTTTCACAAGATCAGCAGGGCCGTACATGCGTCGACGCCACGTAGACATAGGGGATTGAGACGGTTGTTTCTGATTCGCATCGAGCTCGATTCCGTTAGCTGAACAAGAACTGCTTAAACAGTCGAATCATTCGTTTGTGCTTGCACAAATCAAGTTATCATCACAGGGCATTAAATATCATACCGGCAGTCATAATTAGCTAATTATACATTATTCTGAGAAATAAATTCATCAACACACTGATTTATCCATTAATCGCCTCACATGAAGGGAAATGTCGGGCCTACGAAAGGCAGAGTTCACTTTATTTTTGAGGTATCCATTTTCAGTAGAAAAAAGGGGAGTGTCGGTGTAGAAAAGTGCATCGGTGGCGAAGAAGGGAAACCAGGCGCTAGCAGGGCGATTCTGAGGATATAGACTTCCTACGGTTCGATCAGTAAAGTTAGTCATTCATATCATATAATAAGGCGGAACTGTGATATAGACATTACTTTTGTCCTCCAATTCTGCATTCCTTCTAGTACAAAGCAGAGTAAAGTATGTAAGGGGTCTGTAAGGGGTGCATATAATTACACGTAATTGCTTGGATCAAGAGCTTTTGCTTTCCAAAATGCCTCACTTGTCTGTCAACCATTACCACATTCTCAGTGTATTATTTGCGACCGAATCAAATCCCACATCGCCAGCTAAAGAGCCAAATAGTGCTGGGCGGGAGGGCGTGATAGGAATATTGACCCCTACTTTCTACTGTTCCTTCTACGGATCTCCTTCACTGAGGGTTCTCTCTCACTGAAGGATCCCAGCCGGTTAGTGACGAGGCTACGTAGGGCGTCCCCAGGTGGCGGATAGGGGAATTAATCGCCGACCAAAAGTCACCGGTACTTCCCAGACACGCAGGTGGATTCAGGGGATGGACTCCTTGATTCTGCTGTGCTGGGTCGATATACCCTCTGTTCTTCGCAGGCGATCCACGCATACGTGTGTGGAGAGTCTGTGGGTGCAGTTGGTATCCTGCCCATCGACTCGGCCAAAAGCTTGCATTCGGGTGACGAACAAGTCACGCTGGAAAGTATTTGGGAGGCGATTCGGGGCCGCCTCCAAAAACAAAGCCCCTTTTCCACTTCGGGATAGCCTGGCAAGCCCCCGGAGTCAATAGCCCCCACGTCAGAGCCTGGCAAGCTGCACGTTGGGTATTTTCACGCCAAAAACAGTAATAGAAATGGGCCTCATTCCCCTGAACCTGAGGTAGCCCCCAATACGGCAGCGTTGGGTAGGACCGCTCGGGAGAGGCTGCTAAAATCTCAGGGCCAAAACAGGCTGCCCAAAAGGAGAAGGACTAAGATGGCGATCTGTACTTTCAACGCACGGACGCTTGCATCGGAAGCGTGTATAGAAGACCTGATGATGCAAGCTAGGAAGATCAAGTACGACGTCATTGGACTGACCGAGACGAGAAGGCATCGCCCGCTGCACGCTGTGTTTGAGACTGGAGAAGAACTGTTCCTTGGAACATGCGACAGTAGAGGCGTCGGCGGTGTAGGTGTCCTCGTCAACACGCACTTGGCCATGAACATCGATTCGTACGAAAGCTTAACAACCCGAATCGGACGTTTGCGATTAAGAAGATGTGGCTCAATCCCACCTCTAACCATCTTCGTTGCTTACGCACCAACATCGAGCTACGAAGAAGAGGAGTTGGAAGCGTTTTATATGGATCTGGAGAGGCTCTACAGAGAAGACCACGCTTTCTTCAAGGTCATCGTCGGTGATTTTAACGCCAAGATTGGCCCCAGAAGAACGGCTGAAGAGCTTCACATCGGGACTCACGGAGTGGAATGGAATGAGCAGGGTGAAAGGCTGTCCGAGTTTATCATGACGACCCACACCATCCATGGTAACTCGCAGTTCCAGAAGCCCTCTCATTTAAGATGGACATGGGAGTCACCTGGTGGACAGTTCCATAATGAAATAGGCCACATCATCTTCAATCGAAGATTTTGCCTGACCGACGTCGCTGTTGTTCCGAAGTTCTACACGGGATCGGACCATCGTCTCCTCCGCGCTAGATTCCGCTTCTCAGTGCGTGGGGAGAGAGCTATGAAGTTTCGGAAACGAAGCCCCAAGACCTCCATCAACTGGGACCACTTCGCTTCCCTTGCGAGTAAGTGGGAAGATTCCGTTATCGACAACATCGACGAAGAATACAACCGGCTCGTCGAACATCTTCACGATAGTGCTACGAAAGCAGAGAGTCTACAAGAAGCCAAGAGACGACTCTCCTCGAAGACTCTCGAGCTGATACGCTAGCGTGGAATCGCGCGAGCTACAGGCAATTATCAACAAACGTCCGAACTTGCGAAGCTATGCAGAGAAGCGATAAAGGAAGATCTGAAAGTGAGAAGAGCAGCAGTCATGGACGAAGCCGCCGAGGCCGGAAAGAGCATACGCAAAGCCCGACGGAGCTTCGCCAATTACAAGACCAAGATGACCTCCCTTCGTCGTCCTGACGGAACCGTTACTGCATCACGGAGGGCAATGGAGAAGGTCATCTACGACTTCTACTCGGATCTCTTCGACAGCCACGTCTACCTGCCTACTCACCATCTTAGGCAAGACGAATATATCGCTCCTTCGGTTCTCCCTTCCGAAATACGACATGCCATCACGTCGATGAAGAACTGTACAGCGCCCGGTCCCGATAGGATCAAACCAGAACATCTGAAGAGTATGCCTCCGGTCATCATCAAAACTCTGGCTAGGCTCTTCACACGGTACCTGTCGGAATGCAAAGTGCCCACGTCGTGGAAAACTAGCAAGACTGTGTTGCTGTACAAAAAGGGAGATCCAGACGATATTGGCAACTATCGCCCAATCTGCCTGCTGTCCGTAATCTACAAGCTTTTCACTCGTGTCATCCTAAACAGGATTGGCAGAACATTAGATGAAGGACAGCCATGCGAGCAAGCAGGGTTTCGGAGAGGGTTCAGTACAATCGATCATATCCACACCCTAACAAGGCTCATTGAAGTATCGCGAGAGTACAAAATGCCGCTATGTCTTACGTTCATCGATTTAAAGAAAGCCTTTGATACCGTCGAGACAGAAGCGGTAATTGAAGCCCTGGGTAACCAGGGTGTTCCCACGCAATATATAAGGATGCTTCGTGAGCTCTACGATAACTTCACGACCAGGATTTCACCATTCTACAAGGAAGTCATTGTCAACGTGAAGAGAGGTGTTCGGCAAGGCGATACTATTTCGCCAAAACTTTTTAGTGCCGCCCTCGAGAATATCATGCGTCATTTGGAATGGGAAGACTTGGGAGTGAAGGTCGACGGCCGCTTCCTACCTCACCTCCGCTTTGCAGATGACATCGTGCTTATAACACCGAACATCGAGCAGGCGGAAAATGCTGGCCGAGTTTGATAGTGCTTGTGGAAAGATAGGCTTGAGGCTGAACCTAACGAAGACGATGTTCATGAGAAACGGACTGGTACCTGATGCTCCTTTCACGTTAAACGGAACGAATATCTCCGAATGCTCCAGCTATGTGTATCTAGGTCGGGAAGTCAACATGATGAACGACCTAGCTCCAGAGCTGTGCAGAAGGAAACGCGCTGCGTGGGGAGCATTTAAGAATATCGAGGGAGTAGTGAAGAAGACAAAGAACATCCGGCTCCGCGCTCACCTTTTCGACACTGCTGTCCTTCCTGCTTTGACGTACGCCTCGGAGACCTGGACTCTACGAAAGCAGGATGAGCATGCTGTCAGCGTTATTCAACGCGCTTTGGAAAGGACGATGCTCGGAATTTCCCTATACACGCAAGTGCAGAAGGGAATCCGGAGTTCCGAGCTCCGTCACCGAACGAAAATCAGGGATGCCGTTGATTACGCCAAGAAATCGAAGATCAGGTGGGCCGGACACGTTATGCGATATAGTGATGACCGTTGGACCAGGGCGGTTACTGACTGGATCCCTCGGGACATCAAACGAACTCCAGGAAAGCCGCCAACGAGATGGTCAGACTTCTTCACGAAAGCTTTGAACGAAAGGAATGTTGAACCTCGTGTCCCTGAAGCGAGAACGATTCACTGGACCACTCTGGCTCGTGACAGGGACGAATGGAGACGTTACTGGCGCCCGCTCGAGGAAGTCGATGATCAACGGGACGACAGGTGATACAGGTGATACTGTTCCTTATGTCATGACCCTTACCAGATAATTATTTCCTGTCACAACCGTCCACGACCTCTTCGCATCCCAAGCACTCAGCAAAGTGTTAAGGTTGCAGGGTTGATGCAAAAGTCTTGATCACTCGAGTGGCTCTTGCTTGTATCACTCCCTTATTCAATGTTATGAGTTTGTGTAAACCACCTGCGATAACATTATAGCGCACATCACCCAACTAACGGCCAACGATCAACCGTACACAAAAAATGCGTCACAGAGTAAGCGACATTGCCCTTCTATGGTACCTCTGACCGCGCCTTATTACTGTTGTCGGTCCTTGTCATCAACTATGTATCTACGGTTCCTTCACACGCAACATCACTCAGCGAAGCGTCATAATTCCTTAATCATTCCCTATTACCGATCATCTGCTGCCTTCTGTAACTCCTTGTCACCTTCGAAAGTGTCAGTGTCCAACTGTTGAGACGAAAAGCGTAAGGGATCGTGGGATCTCTGCATTCTGATGCTCCTTATCAGCTCCGTTTATTACTACCTCCTACAACCTATCGCGAGCATTCCTATTATGCCCCCAGTTTTTCTTCTTAAGTTTGAAATTCTACGTCAAAGAATTGCCAATTCCTTGTCAATGCACAAACCGACGTTTGAGATCTATCAGTGGCATCGCTACCATATTGGATATTCCGTATCATTACCTTTACTATAGCAACAACGGTATTCGCGGTGGTACAGATCCACATCAAAGACTGACCCAATATATTGCTGTTTCCGCACTGATATCGCCAATCAATTCGTCTTGTGTCAAGTGGTCATACTATTAAGGTATCATAGTGTTTGGATATGCATCAGTTAGCTGTCTTCCTTATTGTTAATACCACACATTTCTGCGGACAAGTAAATGTTGGTATCTACCCACCAAACGCAACCCTTGATAGTAACATGGGTTAAAGCGAGAGGCCCGAACAATCGAATGGAAAAGCTATACCGATAACTTGACCGAAAGGTATTTGCTACCTGTCTCTTCGGTGACTTTTCTTTCTTCATCGCCTTCTTTTGCTTCATCGTCTAATTTCTTATTATTGAATCCTTTTCTTTCTTCATCGTCTGATTTCTTATTATTGAATCCAACAGAATCGGGATGCTGAAATGTTCTGGATATGAGGCACACTTGCGCAAACAGTCTCTCCAGTAGTCACTTCGAAGTGTTACTTAAAATAGCGAACATTTTCCAAATTCCCGGTAAAAAACTTAGTAAGGTGTGAAAATATACACAAGAGAAGCACGTTGCTCTGTGTTTCTGACACGGCACTAGGGAGCAGAGAACTGTGATGGGCGCGCACCGATGCTTGGAGACATCTAAGGGGATGAGATGATGACTTTGTTTAAAAAGTTGGAATGGAGTGGAAATTGACTGTCAGAGTACCACCACACTGAGGGAGCGAAAAAACGCAGACAAGTCTCCGAAACTGCGTGTAAGGCGTTGAGCATAGTGCCCCTTCCCAACTACCACTTCACCTATTGAGAAGATACTACAGCAGTAGGGAGTGATGCTAACCTCTTCTGATGCTGGTCCTCCAGTTTCTCCCACAGCTGCGATCCGCCTCATGTCGTGGCTGAAAGAAGAAGTGATTTTAAACCACCCTTTCATCAGCTGAGTGATAATCTTGTAAAGTCGTAAACAACAACGGCAGAAATGAGCTGAGTATTTTGGAAATGGATGACGTTTCAAAGAAACAAGTTGTTACGAAAACCCCCAGAGATCAACGCACTCCAAAAATCTTCCGTTCTAACCAGATTGCGTCGCAATCATGTGCCCAGACTGCTTATTCGAAAGCACATCACAATAATTTCTGGGGTTTAGTTTGAGACGATCAATCGAGGTGATCATCTGAGATAGGGCGGACGTTTTCTCTTCTGAAGCACGTTATCAACTTCAATCAGGTCCTGTCACTTACTTTCCAACACAGAGCATCTACAGATGTGCCATTATCACTCTGTTAGCATGACAGGTGAAACAACCACTGACTTCTTTTCAAATTGCTCATTAACCCATAATATGTTATACCTTTCCGTTATTTTTTTCCTTTTTTTCCTTTTCCTCACCTCTATTCACACCCTTTCTTCCAAATCCTCTCCTAACAGAAATGCTCCGGGCGAGCAGTCTGACCTATTGAATTCCGGCAAACTCATACACATGCACTGCTACATAATCACATATAGGATGTTTCAAAATAATGGGAACACCATACCTAGTTGAAGATCATCGTCAGTGTTAAGATTGGTTACAGAAAATCGACTAATGATCCACATATACTCGCCTAGCTTGCCGTCTCCACGTGAGTTGTCTGTATACCCGTGTCTCGAAATTTCGGTAAGCCCCTATGAACCCGTATGTGGCAAGTGGGCAGCCCACTGATGCGGGCCTGTGTCTTAGGCAGCGCTTGGTTGTTGCACGTTAAATGTGCACGACTATCCGCTCCTGTCCGGAACTTCCTGAGTCGTACCTCTGTTGATATTCAGTGCGTTCGATGCGTCGGCTGGTTGTCTATTTATCACTTCAGTGCTTTAGTCCAAGCTTAATTGTTTATAGTGAGCCAGACCGTTCAACAAGCAAATCTGTAGTTTCCTAATTTTTTGCTCTACCATCTTTCCGTCCCAATTGGCGAACTGATTCGAGAAGGGATTGTTTTAATATGCACTTTAGTCATGTTGATCCTAGACCTACTATATCTGCAGTCTACTTAGTTCTTGCATTGCCGAACTGTAGCGTGTCCTCGGGCGCATAGTAAACAAATAAATAAATGAAAATGTAGGGACCGACGGAATGTAATGGAATGAGCAGGTTAAAAGACTGCCCTAGCTTGCCATGCCGACCCACACTATCCACGGTTACTTGCAGTTCAATAACCTTCTTATTTGCGATGGAAGTCACTTGATGGACTCCATACCGAAATCAATCAAATCAGTCTCAATTGAAAGCTTCGCTCGACTGACGTCGCTTTTGTTCCGATGTTTTATGTGAGATTGGACTGTCGTTTATCGCGAACTAGATTCTGTCTTTCATTGCCCGATGTTCATAAAACGTGGCGTCAAGACCATAATCAAATAAGAGCACTCCTTTTCCCTTGCGAGTTTTTGAAAAGACTCCCTTATCGACAACATCGATGAGGGATACCGACTCGCCAACATCTTCACGATGATGCTGGAGAAGCAGAGAATCCCTGAGTAGCCGAAGTTCGTCCTCCTTCAGATACTGTCAAGTTGATACGCCATCGTGGAATCGCGCTAGCTGCAGTCAATTGTCATCGAACGTCAGAGTTTATCCTACGCAGGCACGACTGCGCTTAGGCGTATCGTGAACTAAAGCAAGTTTTTTTGCTTCGTATTACTATTTGCGTCTACCTCTCACATTCTACAAACACCGGAGATGTTTGCTGTGGAGAATTTTTCTACCCCATCAGTGGTCGAATAAGTACGCGATTGAATTCGAGCAAAGATTCGAGCGAAACCTTGTCTTGAAACAGGCTCTGGAAGCTGCATTGGAAAAGTTGTGAATCAGAGTGCTCTTCCACGTATTATAGGCAAAAAGCGGTGTTATCGCATCAGACTCGGTTCGGAGAGTTATGATGGTTTTGAGCGTTTTACAGAAAATTTTTCCCTCTTGAGCGAGCCCTAATCATGGACCTAAACCCATTTTTTCCTTTATTGCTTGTCATCCTTCTGGTACCTTTGGTCGAAAAACAGGGTCACCTTAGAATTGATGCGCATCTTCGGTAAGGGGTTTTCCATTGAAAGAGCTCTGAAATGATCGAAATGATCGTATTCGGACGGCCCGAAATCGAGGCCAAATGACGCGTGCAGTACTAGTTTTCGATTCGGCTTCTAGAGTTTTTGTCGAACCACCTACAATGTAAGCAGTCTAGCCTCGTCAAATTATAACGTTTCTCCTTTGCGAATAGCTGATTTTGGGAGCCTTCTTCGGTTGCTCCATCAAATTCCAATACGTAAGGTTTCATTTTGATTGCTTGGAATACTTTCCAACACTTCACGCTAATGTAGTTCCACAAGCTGATGGCATCGGCTCCTCTTGATAACGATACTTGAGACTTCCATGACTGATTTCCAGCAGGTTCAATTGGAGTTTGCCACGTTTGCGAGTAACAAAGTCGTGCACATTTCGACTTTTATCGCCAGCCCTACTCGGAAGTTCAAGTTCGCGCGCCTGTCCTGCCACCGGGCCGTCGGTTCGCTGCTCCCGCACGATTCCCATTGATTCTTGTCTACTTGAACCACTGCTGTTAACTCTTCGGAACTTCGCTTTTATTCACTATTACACCATTATTTCTTCACCAGAAGCACTACTACTATTTTTTTTCAACACTCACGCGGCAGGAAGCAGCTTGTCGTTTCGCTGGTTTGAGTCTTTCTGGTCAATCACCAATCAGTTCAGTGTGTTGGAAAAACGAGTCTCCTGTAGCTGGGGTCAACTTCGTTCAAGCATTTAGCCACCATATCATGTGTAATTCTCCTATGCTTTTGTGTCTGTTTTTGCTAGTCGTTTCCAATTTTCCTTGGTGTGCCCTTAGCGAAGGTGTGTGAGTTCGGTGTTACTACTCGATCGATCTCTGTTCCAGCTACAAAAAGGCGCCACGTGGACATAATATCGCCGGAGAAGGGAGAATGGACAAAATTCATCTTGAATATTTGTGACCGGATGTTCCGCGGTATGTAGGGATATTTCTCAGGATACGTCGGGATACTAAATAACAAATGGACGCGATGCGCAAGCTTGTTGCCGATTTTGTTGAGAAAATTAGTAAACTTAGGGTGGAAAATGCCATGTTAAGGGAAGATTTGGAACAACAAGTCTTTGGTCAGTAACTCAGTAGAAAATGTGTACGATGTTGATTCGCATTCGAGTTCGGTTGAGAGTGAGATTGAGAAACGACGATCGATTGTAATAGTATGTTTAGCGAAATCAAATGATGCCTCAGCCACTGATAGGGCCAATCATGACCTTCACTGTGTTAATAGTGTTTTCAATCATTTTGATATAAAGTGTGTGCCGTGTACTGTTTACGGAATGGGCAGACCGATCAATAATAGACCACGCCTGCTTAAGGTGACTTCGCCTAAGTCAAAGATTCAGCAGTTGGGGGTCAAACGTGCCTTAAAATGCGTTCCATCCACACCAAGGGCATATTCATGCGTCCACCTATGTCACTGGAAGATAGGATGAAAATTCGAGAGGCACGACTGGTCTAAAAACCTTCGTCTCATAATTCTAGTCCGCGCGTTGTGGTAGTTATGGATTCAGAGACAATGCCAAATTCTGATGTGGCGCTCCTGATGTCATGCCCAATGCTCATTCTGATTCTGTCAATGCGCTTCCGAAAAATGATCAAAGCCCCTGAGGATGAATTGTCGTTCATAAAATGTGCTTTAACTTATACGGTCAGTAGTCAAAAATGCAGATGCTCTGGTATCGCTTTTGTGTAAAGAAAACTATGACCTGGTTTCGCTGACGGAGCCATTTCTCCATTCGAAGGCAGGCTTGCTCCGATAATCGAGTTGATGACATCACATTATCAGATTATCGAGCGGATCGAGTTTGCAAAAGAGGTGGTGGCGTCATGATCATGGATTTCTTATGAAGTCTCAGCATGTGATATTTGGTTTTCTCGCTGAAGGCAAGGGTCATAGTGTTATACAGGTCACCGTCCTGTTGCTCGAGAACAAATGATGAATTTATCAAGGCATTCAGCGATCTATGCTCATGTGAGAAGGTCCGCTTAGCCGCTGGTGATTTCAATGTGGCTCATTTGGGTTTCGCCACTGCGACACAGGTGGGTGGTATGGCGTCAAAATTTCGTAACTTGTTCAGCTTTCATGGTTTAGTTCAAAAGGTGTTGTTTCTCACGCGCCTCAATTTTCGTCTTGATTTACTTCTATGCAATGACAGTTCTATACATTCGAAAACAATCGAAGGTTCACTCCGATTGGGAGCAGTGACCACTCCGTAGTCAGTTTTCATGTTCTGTTGTTTTTTCCGAGGATAAGGCTATCTAGATTAGCGATTTTGTGAGAGTAGACTCTGAAACCATGAGAAGTTATCAACGACAAGTGACTTGGTTTGGTTTATTCAACAATGTTGGCAGTGTGAATGAAAAATGTGAGATGTTCCTAAATGTGATGCACCACGTTATGGATATGTTTGTTTCCTTTTGAGTTGGTCAAAAAATTTTGTCAGCGCAACCTGCCTAAGTACTTTAGTTTCCTCGAGAAGCTCAGATACAGGCTTTGGCGAAAGGCTATTTCTTCCCAAGCAGCAGGCGATTGGAGTGTATACTACGCTACTATCAAAAAGTGGACTCAAAAACTCAGTAGATATAATGCATATCTGGAAAAGATAAAACAATTGAAGGGAGGTGCAAAATCCCTATACTCTTTGCTCAAGGCTAGGCGTTCGGAGAGGCAAAGAATTGGTACTCTCCTAGGCCCCGATTCGCGATAGGCGATTACGGATATGGACTGAGTGGAGTTGCTGGGTGAACTTTCGAAGCTGTTTTCTCGGCAACTCAAGATTGTGTTCCAATTGTTGCTAGTCCTTGAATTAAAGCTTGTGATTCGGCTTCATGATTCGACATGAGCACTATATCAGAAGTCCTTTGCAAGTGGACGTCTGTTGCAACTGTTAACAGCGAGAATATACGTTTTATCGTGGCAAAGAACTCTCCATGAAATGTGCGGCCCTCTTGCATTTTTGCTCAACCTCAGCCTTGTACGAGGCACGGTTTCCAGCAAGTGGAAGCACTCCATAGTCTTGGCACTCCCCAAGCAAGAGTCTAGTTTCAGTCCGAATACTTTCAGGTCAATTAGCCTGACTCCCATTTTTGCAAGGACATTTGTGAAGGTTATCAAACGATACCTGCTTCAACACATAGAGGAGCATGGTCTCATCCCTTCTACACATCATCGTTTTTGTGCAGGAAGGTCTACGGAAACAGCTCTATTATGCTGCATGAATGAGTGGACAAAGGCAGTTGATTGAAATAAGAATGTCGACGTAATCTTCTACGATTTCAGTGAAGCCTTTGATAAATCATCGCACAGGGTTTCAATACATAAGTTGAAACATTTAGGCTTCTATTCACTAGTTGTTAACTGAGTTCAGAAATTCCTCAACAACACGAAATCCCAAGTACTCGTTGGTGAATCTCTCTCCACTCCTCGTAGTGTATCCAGTGAAGTTTCACAAGGAGGAGTGTTATCCCGTCTAGATGTTCACTGTATTATTTATTCTGATGACATTAACACGTTGACGACAACGCGGGACACATATGTCCCGCGTTTTGCAGGCCACGTGAGACAACGCGGGGCATATATGTCCCGCGCTCATTTCCCAACTTTTTTAAGCGCATTCGTGATTTATTAAAATGTTTTTCCTGTGTTTATATTACAGATCAAACAGTAACAAAGCTATAAACATAATGTTTCCTTAAATGATCAGTTATGCTCCATTTTTGCACAGGTTTTCTGAGTCTCACAGAATTTGGGCCTACTTTGAACTTCGGCATTTATATTGAGATCAAAAACAAGTAAAATAAAAACATCGGAAGCAAGCTATTGATTGTAAGTTACTAGCAGTTAAATGAATTTCTTCTCCTCTAATCAGCGCTCATTCTCAGCGAAATTCTTCATTTTGTCGAATCCCGTAGCTTTTGATTTCTCTAACGATGAGGCCAGAATCTCTTTATTCAGAAACAGTTCGTAGAAGTCTGTTGGTTCCTGACAGTCATAAACAACATCATGTAAGCCGGAGACACCACTAAAAGTCCAAGCATCGCGCAGCGAAACATCTCTTAACCACCATGTATAGTATCGTCCGAGCATTCTTCACTATGGGAATGTTCTTCTTCTAATTTATTTTCCATATCTTCTTCCATACCATCTACTTCTTCTTCAGTAGCCCCTTGCTCTCCGTCGTCCGAATTCGCGCATTCTCCAGTAATCTAGATCTCCTCACTTCGCACTGCGGTGTCAGAAGATGGTCGAGTTGTATAGTATCGTCCGAGCATTCTTCTATTTCAGCCATTTGTATGTCCGTATATGCATTTGTTAGAGCGCAATTTCATTATTTAGAACGTTTTGCGTGCTTTTCATTTTATTAATCAACTTACTAAGTAGCAATAAGTAGTTGAAAGTAGGTTTTACACTCAAGCTTCGAAAAACGCGCCTCAAGGGACAGCGCGGGACATACGTGTCCCGCGGTCGAGGCTGCCGCGAAATTGCGTCTGTACCACGCGACCAAAAATGTCCAAACGTGCGTTGTCGTCAACTTGTTAAGGTGTGCAAAGTGGTCGAATGGTCTACTGCTAATGGTTTGTCTTTCTCAACTGAGAAGATTCAGATAATGCGCATTTGGAATCATTCCTGCAGCCCTGTATTTGTGCTAAGCAAACACACTCTTAAAACTGTTCCAGATGTTCGTGATCTCGGCTATCACTACCATTACAGATTGAACTTTGGTACGCCTTACAAGATGTTAGTCTTGAAAGGAACTCGTCGCATTTCCAACTTATTCAAGGCACTTCGGTCAAAGAATGAAATGATCTTGTTGCATGTGTAC
This sequence comes from Haemonchus contortus, assembly GCA_000469685.2. NCBI lineage: Eukaryota > Metazoa > Nematoda > Chromadorea > Rhabditida > Trichostrongylidae > Haemonchus > Haemonchus contortus. The sequence continues at coordinate 14,425,478 of LS997563.1, forward strand.
AAACTCTATGTGCGTACTATGTTAGAAGGTGGAACACGGTATTCAATCCATAAAAGTCAAGGGACATCAAAGCGCTGGAAAATGTCCAAAATAGTTTTACCCAAAAATTAATGCATAGATGTTCTGGTCTCACGTATCTAGACATCCCTAATGGCGCAGCTAGGAACCCTAAGATACGGGTTGAAATCACTAGAATGGAGGAGGAGGAGGTATGACTTACTCATGGTCTTTAGAATCCTAAGAAATCTAGTGAAGATCAATGTGTGTGATTTCTTTACTGCCATTAAACACGAGACGAGCTTCCGCCAAACTATCGACTTCAAATGCCAAGACCCGATGCAGGTCGAAGTTTTCAGTCTCAGAGCTCGTACATGTTTCAATTCTATTCTCCGTTCGAATCTGTATCTGTTGAAGTGTGTTACCTTTGAAAACGTGTTAATAATTTCACCTGATTTTTTTATGGCAGTTTGTAGTCTTGCAAGAGTTCCCCTTTTAGAGTTTTGTTAGATCCTCGGTAGGTGTTGAGACTTCAACATGCCCAAGTAAATAAAAGTGAGGTCCCATTTCGGTTCTTTGGAATCTTTTCGATCACGTCACGCTAATGCAATCCCACAAACTGATGGCGTTAGCCCCTCTCCATAACGATGTTTGGGACTCCGTTTCAGCAGGTTCATTCGGAATTTACAACAATCGTTTGCAAGTAACACAGTGGTACACACTTCGACTTTTATCGCCAGCCCCACTTGAAAAATTGCTTCCAAAATTCTCGCACAAAGCTGGGTTGGGAGAACAGACGAAAAGTTTAGTTGGTTCTTCATTCTTTTCTTTTCGAAAAATCGAAGGTTGCGTTGTAGTATATTATTTTTCTCATGATAACACGGACCAGGAACGAAAATGCATAAGTTCAATTGACTAGGGTGCCGCCAAGTAAAATTTTTAATACCATAAATGACTACATTCAAAAGGGCTTTCAAAAAGAGATCTTGCTACAAAATTTAGCACTTTTTCTATTTCGGTAGGTGGACCCTCAATGACGTAAACACTTCAGAGAAAGCAGCAGTAGACATTTCAGTTTCTGGCTTTTAGGAATGTTGAAAGGGACAGTTCACGGCAATTTTGGGTAATTCAGATTATGACGAAAAATGGAAGATAATATAGAAAATAGTGCGATGAAGGAACTTTGGGGATCGGTGTTCCAAAGTGAAAAAGGCGTCGAAAAATCGTTAAAAAGTGGCCGAGACCAGAATAGTAAAGAAGAGTGGGGCGCGTTGACGAGCTATACTATAACGTAGATCATTGCTGCGTGTAGGTCTTGATGCAAATAACTGACTACGGTAAGCAAAATTCATTCCCTTATAAGGATGAGTGAACAAAAAACCTTAGTAACAGCAAAAGTAGCTCACCTTTTTCAGCCTCTAGGAGTAAGAAATTAAATAAGGGATCGCGGCAGCAAAAAGAATAACAGAGGAAAAAAGAATGGGAGAAAAACGTCGCCTCATCACTCGGCGATCAGCTGATTAAGTGTGAGTCCTAGAACGAATAATTGCAATCTGAACGCCTCGACACTCGTCTGACGTGACATCGATCGAGGGGCGGGAAAGCCCCACGAGCTAGCAACAGGAGACTAACGTGAACTTTGCCTTCAAACTCGCGTCTCAAATCTATTTTCCACAGGATTGTACAGGAATGCGGAAAATTAGTGATATAAAGAACGCATTTCACTAAAGTTTATTAACATAAATCCGTAAACAAACATATGTAAGAAGAAGTAACACGCTCACACCCTTGCGACGTATCCTAATCAAGAGCTGGAAGAATAAGGGTCAAGGATGTAAGGTACCGTTGTCGCCATTTCATCTGAATTCGCAACCAACCTTTTACAGACGCTTCGAAACCCCGCAATATCGGCTTCGATCAGTCGACGATAAAATATGCAACAACGGAACCCGGAATCCTACATCCGACCCGACATTGAACGAAGGTACCGTTGTTGATTGATTTTAAAAAGATAATATCATGCTCTCACATCATAACGAAGAGAAACAGAAAAACAAATCAAACAAGAATTAGTTTTCTATTGAACTCTAGAATCATGCTCGACATGGCCAATTTTGAACCGAAGTACGCAACAACTCCGAAGACTATTGAGATGGGAAGAGCAGGCAAAGCTTGTTGCAGTCTGTAAACATTATGAAATTTCGAAATAGATATTGATAGCAAGTGTTTCACTCACATAACTAAAAGAACCAGGGTGAATCCAAGCCCAGTCAATATCGAAACACAGCAAGCTAAGGTCGTTGCCCAATCACTGGTGGCGGTAGCAGTTCCAACAAGTAGAGAATAAAAGATGAAGTCACCCAAACCAAGTCGAATGCTCCCTGAAAAAGCGATCATATCAGTTGTAATCGGAATGTCTTTTCCACTACATGCGCTACCTAAGCATCAAGTTGACAACAAACAATGAAGGAGGAACAATTTCTGCTCAGTATACACCACTAAAATGGTAACTGTGTCATAAAGATTGAAAGTTAAAAGAACCCGATAACAGGAACCGGGAGAAGTTGCAGGAGCAATGGTTGAATGCCCATCATTCAAATGTGGGGAAGCCTGGACTGAAAAGCTCTTTGTGAGGGTGAACTACATAGCTTTTCTTCCGTCAACTTCAACGCACCGTTCAACAGCTGCTGTATTTGAGGGGTAGAACTCCTCTAACACGATCTGTTGTTGTTGTTGTAGGAATCGAAATAAGACGAGCACTAGGACCTTGAGCATATTTCCGAAGGATTTCGCTTTTTAAGTTAATGTTACATCATTGTGCCCTGCTTGCCTAATTTCCATCCTATGAACTCAATGATATGAACATTTTCTAGTGGAGTTCATTAATAAACAAAGCTCATGACACTACAACTGCGTGATAGAAGCTTCACATTTAGGTTACCTATTCGATTTGGCTAGTTAGACACGGATCGGTCATTTCTCGCTGGCTCTCGTATTTCGAAAAAGGAATTAAGGAGAGGATCCTGCGATTGGGCAAGGTCACATATCCCTGCTTCCACCGCTTATATGCAGTTCTAATCCACTTTATCCAGCTAGGTTCTTTACAATCTGGCCAAATTGTATCAAGGTATTGAATATGACCTGTTCAGTTACTCTTACACTTCATTTTCGTTAGGCGTCCTTCTTGTGCAAAAAGATATAATTTCCACGCATCGACGATGTGACATGTGAAGAGTGATACAAATCAAAAGAGTAGGGGCTCGATTTTCTCGAAAATCAGTCGTGTTGCAAAGGAGAGACCAAAAGGAAAGTTAACCCGGGCAGAAAGCGATGTCTCTATGGTCATTGAATAATGTTGCATTCAAGCGGACGCAATGTAAAGCAGTGCCAACAAGTACAATAGGTAAAGTCTCTGCCCCTACTCTTTTAGAATCAAGAACCTACTGCTCTCTTCTTCAGAAGTTGAAATACTATTTCTCATGTTCAACGATTTCAAAGCTGCAGCTGGCGACGGCCTATTTGTGGGCTCGTGATTTGGCAGACAGCTGAAAGCAGAAGTCTTCATCTTTTTTGAGAAGCACAGAATAACAAAAATTCAATGAAGTTGTGATGAGGTCGTAAGTAGTCCTAACTCCTAGTCTGATCTTGTGAGGCGCTCGGAGCAAGTCGTAAATATCGTAGTTGAAAAAAGCTCAGGTCCTGATATGTTAACTGCGTGCAGTGGCAATAGACTTAGACGACGTACTTAGAATCTGTGCGAACACTTTGAAAATCAAGTTTGAGTGTATTCATAAGGGGACTGCGATGTTTTGACAGAAAGTAGCATTGAAGGCACAGTTCATGGTGAAAGCTGTTCTCGAAGTTTCCTACTATGGTTGATCTGTGACCTTGTGAACGCGTGTGGGGCGTTGTCGCATCGAAGACCTAGACAGAGACCTCAGAAAAGACCCAGATGCAGGGGAGCACCTTCGAAAGGAGTAGTCTAGCGGCTCCCTAGAGCCTGCGCAATGTTCCGACCCTTTTACATTGGGGCTCATTCAATTGGAAATGCAAGTAGCTGTTAGTTCGAAACTCTTTCTACAATAGCGTTAGTCTATGACTTCCTTTTATTTTGCTCTGTTCAGCCTCTCAATCCTACTCGATTAATGAATGGGAAAAAGGAGACAGCTTCACAGATAATCGTTTTACTGCTATGTTCTTACAGTTGATTTTGCGTTTCTCCGTAAGTTTTCCGGAGCATCCTTCATGTGAATAGTAGTAGTTGTTTAATTCTTTTTACCTATGCAGAATCAGGTAATTTTGGGATCCAAAACAAATCAGGGGCAACAGGTGTGTATGTGTGTATGTATGCGTGCACGTGGGTGTGTGGTTTGCGTGTGTGTGTGTGTGTGTATGTGTATACGTGTACGTCTGCATGTGTGTATGTGTGTGTGTATGTGTGCGTGTGTATATGCTCGCATGTGTGTGTCTCTATGTGTTCGTTGTACATATGTGTGTATGCGGGTGTGCGCGTGTTTGGGTGTGTGTCCGACCAAAATTTCCCAAGTCCTGCTTCGTTATACCTAAAGCGTTCAAATCCGATAGGAGTACAGGCAGCAGGATGGGAACACTTGTGGTACGTTTCAGGAGCGGAGACAGCTTACTAGGGGGAGGGGCTTACGCGAAATAAATGTTTTAGCGGAAATCCATAGCTTCTGTTTCCGAAGGTCTGGATAGTTGAAATTTGGTAGCAGTATAAGTGGCAGGATGGGGACACTAATGAATGTGGCAGTACTTGTTTCCGAACAACGTGGGCGATGCGTGCGTGAAAATTATCAGTTTGGACCCGAGGCATTGAAATTTGCTAGGAATAAAGGCGGCAGTATGGAAATTCTAGTGGGAGGTGGCTCCGCCCACAGGAGGCGGGACGTTCGTGAAAATTGCTAATTTTGGCCTGCACCGTTCAAGGAGGAACGAGTGCAAGCGGCAAATAAGACACCGATAGCAGGTAGTAGAAAGTAACGGAACTGGAGCGAGCCCGCGGATGTTTAGGGAATGTAGGGGTGGGGGGTGCGTGAAGTGAGCGTTATTTCGGTGAAAAACGCAGTCAAGTTGAAACAGGGGGGAATGAACCATGTTACTGGAACACTCATTGTCAGGAATTCAGCCATCCGATCATGGTGGACGGTTCGCGCACGAAGTGTGCCGATGTGTGTTTCCGCTAGAAATCATCAGCATCTATTTTCTTGGACCGTATCTTCTAAACTTGAGAGAGTGCACGCAGCGGGTCAACTCCAGGACAAGAAGAAGGAGAGTTCGACGTAAGCCGGGCGATTCGACTGGTACCTTCGATACTCAGCTCACTTCCTCGTTTTCTTCGCCAACTATTAGGCAACATCATTCCTCTAAACTCCTCACATTTCGATTTGTAACGAAGGGAGGAATTACATTATAAAGATGAAATTGACCGTTGCTGATTACCACTTACCTCTTCCCATTCTCGTTCTGCTTTTGACCTTCTGTGACCTGTGAAAGAAACACAGATCCGGCTGAAAATGGTCATTTAAAAAATCTCAGATCAGTTTAGAAGAGCAACTGAAAGAAAGCAGCGTTATCGGTACTACGTTGGTATCTACACATGTAACAATGCCCAATTCTTGTGAACCCTTTTGCTTTTTTTTTTGCATGTGTCTACCGGGGCCTTCTTATTCTATGTTTGCCTATATCACGTTCTTTAAGTGAGGTTGGGTCACTCAATCCTGGTAATGAATGAAACAATGGAGAGCAGAAGGGCAGGAACCAGTCGTTGATATTTGATTTGGCTGTGGAAGGCTCGCATTTTGAGGTTGGGCGGATGACGTTGCCTGCAGAAGCTGAAGACAAACCAGAAAATACCACTGGTAGTCTCAATAATGAAGCGGACATTATCGGATTAGTGTTGAGCCACTATGTAAATCGAAATCCATGCAAACCGACAAAGCATATACTCAGGTTGACGTTCATTGGATGTCACATAGTGTTTACTTGTAAAGCGTAACAAATCAACAAATTCGACAAATCAACCATTCTAAGTATGATTAGTACTTTGAATGACATCAATGGAACGAGAGCTACAATTGAGCTTTTGAAACTTCAACAAATGAGGCCAATGTCGTCCGTTAGCCAAAGTATAATATCAAACGCAGGGAGAAGCACCGGGTACCACCACCCTCTACATTTGTGATGCCTACAACCGTGCTTTCCACTGCACTCCATACAAGAAAACATCGAAAAGAACAGCTCATCTCTCCGAAAAATGTGGCTGCTTTCTCCGGAATCTGCCCACGAAGTATCATGAATGTACGGTACACGGAACGTTCTAATTGGAAAATGGTTTCTCACATGGCTTTTGTCTTTCCAGGCTCCCAAAAAGGTAAAACAACCGAAATGTAAGTCAAATAAACTATTATTGAAATCTCGGTTCGCACAGCTAAAGATGAAAAATTCACTACTCCTCTGCCTACCGTCATGACATGCCTTCAGAACTCTGTCTTGAACTCCGCTTCACATTACCACAATGAAGTAACAAATAAAGTGTGAATTTTGCAACAAAAAACGTCGAATTATGTCAAGTGGAAGGCAAAGAGCCTCCAGTAAGACATTTTGGTTTCATCACACAAAAGAGGAGAGATTGGGGCGACCTGGGCGATCCAAGTAGTAAAACTATTACTCACAGTATATCAGCACCGGCATGAGGTCATCTCCTCGTTTTTCGGCGATATCTACAAGTATTTTTAGCGGACCCTTAAACATTATTTTTGACCTCCATTTCCTGCCTTTCTATTGGTAGAATTCCAACTTACACATGGCGTAAGAACTGCTATCAAGTCCCATACAGCGATTATGATCAGCAACGTCCATGTAGTCCATTTGGGTAACAGTTCCATGAGAGTGAGTGTAATCACCGCAGATACCACAATCAAGGTTGTCTTGAAGGCACAATTACGATAATTATGAAAACCTTTTGAAGTCGAAAAGCGAAAGTATTGGTTCGGAATAGTGTATCTGTGGTGAAGGAAGCAAAAAAATAAATTCACTGGTTTCAGGAATAGAGAAACAGAGGTTGTACGAGATTACCATGACGGAAATGACATGGGAGGAGTATTTGGAAGAGATTTGAGTAGCTGCCGATAGTGCAAAGAGCTGATTAAATCAAGCCGAAACTGTTCGGAATTCCTTTTCGCTGTCACTGTTAGACATGGCAAGTTGTTTGAACCTCCTGCACCTCCTGCTTCATGGCTTCGCTCGTGAATGATGCAGCCTCCACATTCCGCTGGAACTTGTCTGCGCATACCCATCGCACAATTTCTGACCCTTTTAATGACATATCCAGGCTGTCTTCCGACGTGCCAGCTTCACGTAAAGTATGCGAGGGGCCGCAGATTTATATTAGTGGGATATCTCATAAGTCATTTTAGTCCCTAACTGTGATTTGGACTATGAGTCCATGAGTTCAGAAGAGATAGCTGACAAACAGGTGCTTGTTCTGCTAATGGCATCAACTTGATTTCTGAGGCTCTATATCGTCATGAAGCTACCGAACGTGCCCCGCATCATGAAACGAGAGTGAGACTAGGGCCAAAAGACATAAAAACTGATCCGCTCGACTTCCACTATAAAACGTACCGGCGCTTTCGTATCGTACAGTGATTAGCGACGACGAGCCGATGTTCAAGTCAGTACATTTGCCTTTCTTTACGATTCCGGCAGTAACAACTAATCCCCATCAGGATAGAAGGCGTGTGTGTATAGGGAAAAACATTCTTTCGAATTTGAAATCATTGATGTGAGACAATAGTTGAGTGGATATCATGGTTGCGCGAGCCTCGCAAGGATTACTCTAGTAAATCCACAGCTTCGAGAAGAAAACATTGCGATGTATTTCCTGACTACCACCTCTTCGTTCCTTGTCATTTATCTTAAAAGATCGCGGAAAAGTTAGGTGTACTGTCCCTGATTTACCTACTTCGTTAACGAGTTGAGCAGTAAGCAACGGATAAGTGCAACCGTTCAACCGATGTTGATCAACCTTTTGAATGCACCATAGATTCCTTGCTTTTTATTTTTTACAGATCACACCAGAATTATGTGGCTGAGTAGAGGATTTACGGAAATATAAAATTACTTTCGGGTGTGAGATCTTCCCTACATTTGTGCGCTTATGTTCCAACCGCTGAGAGAATCAGAATGTTTCATGTTTGATTTACTGGCACGCTTGTCTGCTATATTCAGATCCGCACTTTTTGCAGTAAATAAGGCTACCAAGGTACCTTAGCCCAGAAGATGTTGGTGCCAGAAAAGAAACAAACCTGCTGCACTCTCAAAGGACCTTTCCAAAAAATCGCCATCATTGCTAAAACAACAAAGTTATAGTGGAGTATAAATACAAGCACCAACGACACGGGCATGTCAATCTTTTCGAGGATTTTGCTGAAAAACCAAAGGAAGGCCACATGTTTTCGATGTGCAGTCATTTCTTGAGACGTCATTAGTGAGAGCCAAAAGACGAAAAAGACACTCACTGGTATTGTATACAAGATACTACTGTGAGAAGACTGAAGGTTGCAAGTATAACAAATCCGAATAAACACTGCAAAATGAAAAACAACAAAATTGCGTCTGAAGGATACCAGTGGAGTCATTGACTTGAAAAAATGCCATTGCTGCATAAGAAAATTCTACCTACATAGAAGAGCAATGCTAGCTCTGTGCCATCAGTATAAAGCATGATTATTAAAAGAGAGAGCGAAGTGGCACAAAGATTTAGAGCAAATAAATACTCGACCCTCTTGGGGAGCTCGGCATCCGACCTTCATCAATAATCGCGAGGTGTTGGATGTCAATGAACTCTTGCGCGAAGAGGCGAACAGGAAATGAAGTCACCAGCCCATATGTAACTGTCAGAAATACAAGTCGGGACAATAGATCCGTTGAAAAAGGGTGATAGAGAAAGGAGTGGACCACTCTCCATTCGTTTAATGCCCAGGGTTCCTATTTTAGACGTTAATTTTCAGAGGAGATATCCAATGAATTTGGCAGTACGAAATTTGGTGGTTAATTCAGCACCTGATAGCGGTGCTTAAATGCACTGTTCACGAAAAAATGGTTTCGGAGATTTGCACATGGTTTGGGTTCGAAGCCCCCTCTGATACCATTTGTCCAGGAATTGGGTCGGAAAACGGCTGGATAGGGCACAATAAGGGCAGGAACTTTGAGGGACGGGATGCCTCCGCCCTCGCTAGGTTGACTACTAGTTCAAGTTCTCCTTCACCACATTCGCACTGGAGCGAAGTTGGTGAAGAATCGATACGCAGATTGGCAAATTGCCAGGAGGAATGATCAGCTTGTCGACCGCCTCGTACAGGAGCTAGTATTCGGCTGTTACTTCTTTTATTCGCGTATCGTTTGTTTTTTTTTTTGTTATTAATTTTTTACGGTAGCATTCTTCAACTATTCTCGTAAGTTTATTGAAGATTTTAACATATTTTGTGTAGATTATTGCATGCAAATTTTTTTTTTATTTTAGAAACTCCGTTAATTTCGATGTGTTGTCTGTATTGCAGACAATGCGTCGCCTTCGTGCATTCTCGCTCGAACACTCCCTAACCACAGTTTTTTCAATATGAAATTCGTCCTACCCCCCTTTCCAGCTCTTTTTTTTGACCCTTTGTAATTCTTTTTGTTCATCGTTTTTTGCGCTTTTTTGGTTGTTATCGCTTTATTCTAGAGTAGTTCTATCAATTCCCGTCAAAAAAGGGTACCCTAACTTTTTTGTGAATAGTGCCTTTAAGTGAAATTTGTGTTCATTGAAACCCTCTTGTAACTCGAAATGAAAGGACAACCTCGCTGAGCATTCCTTGCACGCGATAACGAATAAATAATTCGAATAAATATAAATGTAACATAATTAATAGTCTTTAAGAGACTCACATAAAAACATCTAAGATAAAAAAGGCACACAATGAAGCATGTGGCGACAATGATAATGCCCACGAGAAGTCCAGCATTGATGAATGATTGCCAGAGCCTTGTAGTTGGTTCAGCGTCCATCTCGCGGTAAATCACGTATGGACTAAAAAGATTAGTTTCTTTGCAATCGCAGAATCGCACGAATTTGCTGTAGCCTTCCTATTACTCGAATATCTTTTCATGGCAGGCACTCACTACGTCCATTTCGTTTGATATAAAGAAGTTAAACTTTTATGTCAGATCGAAAATTACTACTTACGCTGGGATAACATGGTCATCTGAGTAGACTTCGATATTTCTCACACATAAAACAACAATCAGCATACATATGAAGACCGGAATAAAGACCTTCACCATATCCGAACTACCATACATGCGCTTTTTTGATGAAGGCAGCGTAGATGAGGAAGACGAAGATGACTCTTTTTCGGAAGTTGCGTGTGCTTCTGAAAACGTACAAAGAGGGGTCTCTCTCTATGTGCTCACCACTCCATATTTTTGTTTGAAAAGACTCCATGAGATACAATTGCGTTTAAAGTTCCATTGCAGATAATGGTACAGCTAGAACTATCTTCAAGCGTCGCTTTGACAGCCTGAGTAGCGGGACCAGACTCCGCCCACAGTGACGGGGCGTGCGCGATCAACTTTAGGCCGCAAATTCATAACTCCTGCTTTCGTGGATCGAGAGCGAATTGGGTAGGATTACACTTTTCGAATTGACAGTAGAACCTTGGCGTTTTGATATGTGATGTAAGATATGACTGCGATCCCGGATCGCAGATGACGTCTCGGTGACAGGAACCGATGGCAATCGATGAGAGAAGATAAGGAGCCTAAGATAGCAAGAGTCACCTGCTGACCAAAATCCTAATGCATTCAGTATTTACAACGCGTTATCGACTGTTCAGTATGTTTCATTCAATTAGACGGGATGGTCGAATAGTGTGACAAAAGTGAGTGGTAAGTGCAGTGATAGGGACCCATTAGCAGCACTACGATAAGCAGATTAGGATTTTTGTGATTCGATGGAGGATCCTCTTTGCTCTGTATCATTAGTGACAAAACTTAGCCGACCGCCGGTAATCTGGAATTCTCAACTAATTATGGCTCCGTACAGAGAAGGGCCCACTGATGAAAACATCTGATAATGATGTTTTCACCTTTCGAAACATTTGTAAGTACCGCCCAAGGCCTTGGTTTAAGAGCTGAACTTTGAGTTGAATTTTCGAAGGGTATTTGGTATTTATTTTTGAGAAAAAGAGCAGAATATCGACACTCGAGTGGTGACAAATAAGTTTCCATCTTATTGTTAGATGCACACGACCTACGTCTTGCTCTTGACGCTTTTAGAGGAGTAAGCGCGGACCACGCTTTCAGTGGTCCCGCTTGCCCTACCTCTCCCTTATCATTATGGGATTTCCTTACTGTGTGAGCGACGAGTGATGGGGACCGTTGATTCAGACGACTTCATGTACTTTTAAAGTTTTGTCATCCTTCTGGGGATACTATACCATCGGATCAGCTAGTTTACTCCTGGCTTCACTCTTTCTCATTCTGGAAAACTACTCGTACTCGTGCTCGTTAGAGGAAACAATGAAGGGTTGAAGTTTCCACTCAAGTGACTTAGCAACTCACTGCATTTTTAACCCTAGAATATCTGTTCTATTCGAATCTTAAGTGGCATTCCTGTACACGATAGGAACGGCAATAAAGCTTTTGCTTAACGATTTGTCACCTTGACAACTTCCCTAAGTCCTGCTCCATTGCCTCTTTTGGTCATCCACTGACTTGACTCGCAAACGTTAGTAGCCCTCTCTTTGAAAACAGTCACCTTCCCCTTCCCCCCCCCCCCCCCTCCCCCTATCCTCTCCCGACAATGCCTTTGAGCCTTTGATTGATTCTGTCTATAAGAGTTTTACACCACCATTCCACTTCCACTTCTTCCATCAAACGATTGCAGGTGGCATTATTTAAGTCTTCCCTATGAAGATATTAGTGGAGGCCTCTCTTCAATAACTGTACCAAGTGCAAAAAACTTACCTGTGCAATAAATTAAAAGTGGATGAAATGAAATCAGTTAATCATTTCTGCCTAAGAAGTTTCGGTGAAAATGTAGTTGGGGGGGGGGGCCACCTATCACTATGTCGGTATATCAAGAAATGAACTCAGTCTAACGTGTTAGTCCTTGTTATATTATCACAGCATCGGATGCATGGAGGATGATGGGAAACGACTACCTTAGCTCTTTTCTGCGGTTTCAGCTAAGGAAATTAGTTTTCCAAATAAGCCTAGGTAGGGTAGGAGCACCTGGGTGGCTGGGATGAGTACCTCCTGCAAAAAAAAAGCAAAAAAAGAAAGAAAACTTGCCCACCGCGGTGCTCCTTCCTTACGAAAGCCCTTGATATAACACGGCACGTCCGTGATATAACACGGCATAACGCGTTTCATTGAGTTCATTTCTTGATATACCGACATTGTGATAGGTGGCCCCCCCCCAACTACATTTTCACCGAAGTTTCTATACTTTGGCCCCATAATTTTGGGACACCATGTATAAGAAGCGAAAACTTCTTGAAATAGTGACCACAACAATCTGGTCACAACCGTTTCCGTAACTATTTCCCCTTTTTCCCAGATGAAACGACCGCAGTTCTTCGCGAGCACATCTTCTGAGTATCGTATGCGCTTTTTGAGTGATACGACGCGTTTCATTGGGGCGGTGCGAATGAGAACTCGGGAGCATAGGTTTCTATTGGCAAGGAGATCGATTACCTAACCCGTTATTATGTTCAGGCGAGAGTGTTTATCTCCAGAACTCATAATCGTCTCATCAAGCGCAACAGATTTGTAAAAAGCCGCCAAACACTTCTCTGCGCTATTGACTTGGGCCACAGCTACGCAGAACTACTTATAGTTACCCCACCGACTATATCTTGACTAGCTTTTTTGCCTCTTATGACTAATTCAATAAAGGCGAACAGACTCTCCTTAAAACATTGAACTAGCGGCATAACAACCGAAAGCTCGATTGCTTACGGTGCTCCATTTGAAAAGGCACCTCAACACGGCACCTCAGGCGGAGATTCGTCGGTACAAATAAATGCGGTCATCGTTGCCAAGCTCAAGAAATTCTGTAGAAAGTCATCGGTCGGAACTGTTTTCTAGCTAGAATATTTGATTATGATGTTAAACGCGAATTTTTCTTGGACATTTTTTCGATGTACCTAGTCATTGATCAATGGCGAATTTCATATGAACTCTGGGTAAAAATATTATTGTTAGCATAGGACGAAGAGAGTGGTCACTGGCCATTTGCGCGTTCTTGTGCGATGTTAGTCACGGATGATGTGGTTTTTAAAACAAGCCCTAAGAGAGAGCGAGTGGGTGGGATTATTACTTGATGCGAAAAGCTGAAAGTTCGCCTACCCACGGTGCTCCTTCCCCTCTAAGACTTGATTAAAGACTTGCATGTCCCTGGTGTAATACTGAATAACAGGTAAGACTGAGTTCATTTCTTGGTATACCAGCATTGGGATGGGTGGTTCCCCCTAAGAACATTTTCACGAAATTCTGTTTCAGTAGCTCAACTACTAGCAGCTACCTAGCAGAAATCAAGTAGAAATGCAATCAAATACGTCTCATACGGTAGAAATGTTCCTACCTTCTTTCTCCGGAGGATCACCTTCAGCCGTAGCGCGTGCTGCCATGAAGTCACTTGTAGCGCTTTCCGTTTTCACTGTCTCATGTCTCCTCTGGTGTACATCAGAAGTATCCGATGTACTCTGGAAAGGGAGCGTTGTATAATAGTACAACATTCAAAACGCAGCTTATGTAAAGATAGTGTTCGTGAGTTGAATACCTACCGCCCGCCCAGGCTCTGGTGATGTCTCACTCATCAGCAACCAATCAAGAACGATATCATAAAATAAGCCACGCTTACTTTATCTTCACTTGTTGCACTGAGATGAACTTGCTATTTGGGAGAAACTCGACAGCGAAGCAGTAATATCAGCCTAACATGAACAGTGGTCATTTTCAAGTTTATCCTACTGGAAAAGTCATCTCGTTTGTGCTTGGAACGCAGGTTAATCATCGAAAATATTCCCCGATTCTTCAACACTAGAATCTGTGTATTCGTTTGACGTGTTCATGTACTCCTGTAGACCAGAAGCAGTTTTATGAATAAGTCTAATTTCCCTCATTCTGTGCCCGAAAAATGGGGGTAAAGTGCAGAAAGTGGTTCTGAAAACTCACTGTTAAGCTGAAGACTTGTAGGAAGACTGAAACAGCCTCCTACGACTCCGATGCATAGGCCCTTCTATTTGGACATTTGGAGGCCTGATGTCTGGTCATGTTCAAGTCTAGGATATCACGTAGGGCGTCACCAAGGTGGACGAGGAGAAAGTTTCTTCCACAAACTGTTTGTGCCTGTATAAGCAACTGGCTAGTACAGAGTCGTCATTGTCATATTTGGCAGTATTACATGTGAGAAGTGAACTAGTAATGGTTGGCTGCAGAAATTGATGCAATCGGTTAGAAAGAGTAGGGTGTGCTGCTGATAAAAACGCTGGATGCGCTACATGATAGATCGGCAAGTCCTTTAGTTATATGGGATGTGACGTAACCATGGAGAAGCAGTGCTGTGGAGGACCTTTTCGCCCTGATAAATAAACGTTCCCCGCCCCCATCCCCAAATCCTACTACGGCCTTGAAGCGGCGAGGGGGCGAAAGGGAAGAAATTCCGGCTAACAGTGGAGGTAATCACGGCCTCAAAATGGGCTAGCTATCCTAGGACGTTACAACAGCTTCAACACGCACAATGAGGGTCCGGAGCGGCGCAGATGGAAGCACGAGCTCCAAGTGCAGTGGAGCAAATGGCGACCTGAAGGGACCTGTAGACAAAAACCGTTGCAGGATTTGGAGTGCACAGGACGAAAAGCCTTCGAGGCATGGAGACTGCTTACGAATTTGTACCCACAACTGCCGTACCATTGCTCCGCAGGCGGACCAAATATCTTGAATTAGACCAGCAAGAGGCTTCGCTTCGACGTCATTGCTCTTCTGGAGACGAAATCAAGGGAACGGCCATCAATAAGACTAATGACGGGCCGGGCACCTCTTCGTCCTAGGAGTTAGAGTCGGCGGAAAAAACATCGCAGGCGTCGGATTCTTGGTCCATCGTCGGATCGAACATCTGGTCGACTCAACCGAGGTACTCGGCCCGCGACTGGCCATTCTCCGCCTGCGCATCGAAACGCGCACAACAGTCAGCATTATTAAATGCTATGCGCCAACGTCAACAGCAACCGACGGAGAAAAGGACGCCTTTTATAAGGAACTGGAGGGGGTTTTAAAGAACGAGCGATCATACTACCGTACGTTGTTGGGGACCTCAACGCAGTCATCCACGAGGAGAGGCCGACAACAGTTCGCACTGGACCACATGGAATTGAAGAAACGAACGAAAACGGAAAGCGATTGTTGGACCTTTTAGAGGCGTGCAACCTGTTTCACGGAAACAGCTTCTTCGTGAAAAACGAGGACACGCGGACATGGGAGAGCCCCAATGCAGAGACTCATAGTGAAATCGACCACGTTCTCACCAACAGAAAGTGGAGTCTACTGGACGTCCATTTCCGCATTTCCGACCATAGGCTCGTCAGAGCCAAAATCCGCCTACGAGCAAAACTTCGAAGACGTGATTGTTTCCGGCCTCCTCCCATACGACTACCGCGGTATGGCACTAGCGCCATGGAGGTGGCAGCTGCTCAGTACACGTGGCAAGAGGCACAGGACTTGACACACGATTACGACCTGCCTGTAAAAGGACTTCTACATTGCGCAACGGCATAGGCTATTTCAGCAAGGGTCAACTCGAGGAGCAGGATCGATGGAATTGCTCGCACCCTCCTCCAACAACGGGCTGCCGTTTACCGTAACTCTGCATCTTCACTTTTGGAACGCGCTACGATCAATAAAGCGTGCCGCATCGCTGTGAGCGAGTCGATCGAGGAGATTGCCGTCGACTACTACACGAACCTCTTTCGGTCGACGGTATCGGTTTCCCGTATTCCTACGCCAACACAAGAGGTGGCTCCGAGGATAGAAGAATGGGAGGTAGAACGCACCATACGTCAGATGAAACCGAGAAAGGCACCTGGACCGGACCGCATCTCAGCGGACTTCTTGAAATCGGCGTCCCACACCATCATCAAGCAGCTCACCAAGCGCTTTAACAAGTACCTGGACGCTCAGAGGATTCCAGACTAGTGGAAGAAGTCAAACACGGTTTTTCCGTTCAAAAAAGGAGAGCGCGATCAAATGAAAAACTATCGTCCAATTGCGCTTCTCTCGCAGCAGTACAAGCTGTTTACTGAGTTCATACTAAACAGACTCGAGGGGCAACTGGACGAGTACCAACCAGTCGAACAAGCCGGTTTTTGCAAAGGCTTTTGCTGCATGGACCATACCCACACATCACGCAGCTGATAGAGCGGACAAGGGAATACAAACAACCACTCCTCTGGTTTATCGATTATGCGAAGGCATTCGGCAGTACGGAGCACAACTCAATCTGGAACGCATTGCACCATGCAGGAGTCGATCCATGCTACATCAACCTGCTGGAACAACAATGAAATACAGACACGTTCACCACCATCCGCATGGTCCAACGAGAGCTTCGCGTGCCGATTGAGAAAGGATTCAGGCAGGGTGACACGATATCTTCTAAATTTTCACCATCGTACTGAACCACGCGATGCTGCAGTTGGACTGGGACGATAAAGGCAACAACATCGATGGCACGAAACTATCCAAACTGCGCTTCGCAGACGATATCGTCCTCATCAGCCAAAACCGCGAGGAGCTGCAGCAGATGGTGGAGGAGTTGGACGATGTCAGCAAATCTATCGGCCTCACGATGAATTGGAGCAAGACAATGGTCGCGCGAAACGAATGGGCGGATGCGTCACTCACCACACTAGAAGGGACCACGTTACCGTTCACCGACTCATATGTGTACCTCGGCCGTCTCATTTCCATGGACAACAACCTGCTTGCAGAGATTATGAGACGCAGAAGATGGCAATCGGAAACATAAAAAAGCGGCTCATCTCGTATCGGACAAAAAAGTACGAGCTGACCTTCTCGACTCTATGGTAATGCCAGCACTCTCTTAGCATCCGAGACGTGGGCGGAGAACAAGACGTTAACGCTAATGTTGGTTCGTGCACAAAGAGCTCTAGAGCGGACGCTGCTGAAGATCAACCGCGCAAAGCAGAGAAGTCTCAAACTCCGCAGCGCAGACATGGGCTCAATGTCCGGCATCCATGACGCCGAAATGTAAGCGTGGAACGCAAAGAAACGATGGGCAGGGCACGTGGTTAGACGCAAGGACGACAGGTGGACCACGTTCCGGTACCCACGTGAGATTATACTCACACTTGGCCGTCCTGCAACGAGATGGAGTGATTCACTGAAGAAACTCCAGGAAAACGCTGGTCAACACTGGTCCCAGACAGCTCAAGATCGTCAAAAATGGATGGAAGCGTGGCTCGTCGCTGAGGATTATCAGCCGACAACGAGCGTCCAAGTATCCAAGTAAGCAGTAAATAAACATTCGCCTAATGAATCGCATTTCGGATCGGGCGAGCATATACAGAAGCGACCGAATGGTGAGACCGTTTTAGCCAATACTTTTGGCCGCAACTGTACGTACAGTAGCGCTAAAAAGTATTCGGCCAACTTAACCTGCCGTAACTTTTGTCTCAGTGGAGCAAGTCACATGAAATTTTGGTATTTTTAGCCGAAGCATATTTTACACCGTCCCACGCTACTTGACTGCAAAACAGCCATATCCACATACTAATAGGGAGGTGTTTGTAGACTGTGCTAAAAGCAAATTTGTGACGTCTGCAGTTATTCCGACCTTGTGTACGTTCTTCTTCTGTTCTGGGTTCGACATTAGTGCTCGTACACTTAAGACATGGCAAAAAGGAAAGAACTCCCAGAAGGACCACCATTCTTATTTCCAGTTGTTTTTTTGTTCAAGCCCTCTTGGATATCTGGAACAAGATCAGATTGCAGGTTAATAGTGGTGAATACTCACACTACGCCCCTGCTACACATAGTGAAATTTCGCTCGATTAGATCCAGCAGGAAAGGAGTTATGACTGAAAATTACAATTGGAGTTAGCGAAAGTACTTTCGCTTCGCGTACTGCGGCGTTAAAACAGCAGTTAACAAAACATCAAGTCAAAACAAGTATTGGAGTTAGCATTTCGCCGAATACTTTTGAGCGCTACTGTATGTAGACAGTGGGTTGTGATTGCCACGCTTGAACAACATTAAACAACATAAAAGAATAACATTCACAGATTTGTTCGCCAAAGAATGGAATTCCGCCCCCTAGTTGTGGACTGTCCGTAAAGTAACGCCAGCAATTTAACTAACATTAGATTACGTAGTTCATATTCTTATACTGTTGGTCTGCTTGGCTATGGCTGAATTGCCACCAAGAGCCTCACGGCAAACGGTGCCATGGAAGTATTAGGTTGGTGTAGAAGAAATGCAGGTTTTTTGTTTAACTAGTTTCAACACTATTTTTTTCAAAGAAAACTAAGCCTTTTTCATGGGTATCATGCATTGTTGGAAAGCTTAATCTTTGCGTTTTTTAAATATACATGTGAAATTTCATCCAAATCGCTTAGTTTTAAAAAAAATGCGGTTTTTATTTTCAGATGTCTAATCGCAATTTTCGTCAAATTTTCTTCTATGAGTTCAAACTAGGTCGGACTGCCGCTCAAACCGCTCGAAATATCAACGAAGTATGGGGCCAGGGAGGTGTCAACGAATACACAGTACAACGTTGGTTCCAAAAGTTCCGTGCCGGCAACACCAGCCTCGAAGACGAACCACATGGCAGCCGTCTACCAACACTTGATCTTTCTTCTTGAGCTTCTTTTTGGTCCAACCACTGGGCAGATCGTCTCCTGTTGTCATAAAGTATCCATTTCTCATCGCAAGTCACAATCCGTTCAAGAAATGGATCGCTGGCATTGCGGAAAAGATGAGCCGACGATATCTCAAAACGACGATTTTTCTGACTTTCGGTCAATTCATGCGGAACCCATTTGTCAAGCTTCTTAGTCTTCCCTATTTGCTTCAAATGGCGAACAATTTTAGTGTAATGGACATTGAGTTCCTTCGCAATGTCTCGTGTCGTTTTGTGCGGATCAGCTTCGACGGACGCCTTCAAGTGATCGTTATCAAGTGTTGGTAAACGGCTGCCATGTGGTTCGTCTTCGAGGCTGGTGTTGCCGGCACGGAACTTTTGGAACCAACGTTGTACTGTGCATTCGTTAACACTTCCCTGGCCCCATACTTCATTGATATTTCGAGCGGTTTGAGCGGCAGTCCGACCCAGTTTGAACTAATGGAAGTAAATTTGACGAAAATTGCGATTAGATATCTGAAAATAAAAACCACATTTTTTCAAAATTAAGCGGTTTGAATGAAATTTCACATACATATTTAAAAAACGCAAAGAATAAGCCTTCCAACAATGTATAATACCCCATGAAAAAGGCCTAGTTTTCTTTGAAAAAAATAGTGTCGAAACTAGTAAAACAAAAAACCTGCATTTCTTTTGCACCAACTTAATAGAAGGGCTCAAATCGCACGAATGAACTGTTCCCCGTCGGTCCTCTGTCACTGCACTCACCCATCCCACCAAATGGAACATATCAAGGAGTCAAGGCTATACTGTAAACACCAAAGCGTTGGGATTTAGTTGGCAAATGGCTCTTGCTCTCTGAGGCCCCATATCAGCTTTTTTAGTTGTTATCAGTCTCTGACACCGAGCACCTACGGCCTCATCACGTCCCACACCCCCAATCACTAACTATTATAGATCAGCAGTAGAGTGCAACCTTTTCGTCCCACATACATAGCAGTGTGTGCGTCGTTAGTTACGACTGAGGTTACTTCGCGCCGGAGGGCCATGTGAGTAAATAAAACTTCAAGAAGATTAGCTTTTCAACGTAAAATTTTCATGGTTTTTGATTTAAATATGATATGTATATGATTTTTTATGATTTTTTTATTAACATATAGAATAGAAAAAAATTGGATGATGAAATGAAAAAATTCGATGAAAAAATTTCATGAAAATGAAGTATGACATGTGTAAAACATTCTTTTTTCTGAATTTTCCTTCAACTCTGATATCAAACAACATTTACAGAAGCGACGTAGTTTTTTGGCATAGAGGCATTTCGTGCCTGAAAGGTCATTGAACGCCTGCCGGTCAGTTACGCCATTTCACAATTCTCACCTAACATTGCAATAGTTCAGGCTAAATCCAGCACATTGAAGAGAATATTCATCGGCTGCTGTTCGGCCTGGTGGGTAAGTGATAACTATGGAAAGGAAGCCTTCCTTCTAGAACCTGAGCCTCCGCTCTATAATTCCTTTGCACTTACCCAACCGCTTCGACGGAGCTCATCGAAGAGGAGCAAATCGCATCCATTTGAGGAGTTTTGCATAGAGATGTTCAAATTCGTTACAACAAGACCATCTGAGTTGTTCAATTATTATTTTTAGATACTTTCTATTAGAAAAATTGGCTTCTTCACACTTTATTGAAGTTCTTTGTTGAAATCTCTATCATCTTACATTGTAATGAACCTCTTCAAACCAATGACCATGAGAAATTTCACGCTGAAAAACTAATTTCCGTGAAGTTTCATTTTCTCATCATTCGACATCACTCTCATAAGTAAGATGATTTACTTGCGATCAAGGGGAGGCGCGTAATTAAGATAAGGTCAGTTACGATTGAAGCCCCTTCATACCTCTCGCCGCGAAGTAATCTCAGTCGTGACTAAGTACCCACACCCTACTTAGCATGAGGCATGCATCGTAAATTGTAGTTATGTACCTTCGTTGACATTTTAAATAAAGAACTGAATATCTATTACACGTGGGCTATTGCGTCAACGAACAATACTCACCTTAACTATTCAAAAAATCGCGAGAAAAACACGAATCCGCGTCGTTTTGTCTTTTCATAAAAACTATCAACTTCCGTTTTTATTATTTTACATATATAATGTTAAATTGTTCAACTCAGCACGTCGCGCTCTACAAAGTGGTGTATTTAGAATTCCAATAAGTTGAATTTTTAAGTACTCGGCACATCGAAGCTCGTTGGGACACGTCACTAGATACGATGGTGGCTATAAATATAACCAGAAGGCATTCAGTCCCGTTGAAAGTATTCAGCGAGTTGTGGAACTGCTATAATATTTGAGAACTAAACAAAGAGTAAACCATCGAGTTCCAAATGTTTTACTGACCATATTGATAGCATTTTTTCCGATGGACGAGTGTGCGCCAATCTATAGCGGCCACGGTTTTTGATAGTGAGAAACAGCAAATATGTGATAATCCCTAGTGTCAGTGAGTGATATGCCTATACTTCGAAAACAGCACCTGTCTATAGTTTATTGTTCCCAGATTGTATGCCCAGTTTATGAGGAACACGATTTTATCGTACAAATCCCAGCACACGGCATAGAAATCAACATTCAATAAATCCAGATAGCATAGACTTTCTTGCTTCCTACGGGTGAGATCTTCGATATTCAGGAAGAAGGTGCGCACTACACCGAAATTCTTATGCTAAACTTTTGTGAACAACCACGGCAGTGAAAAAGGGTGAGTCAATTTAAGTAGAAATCTAGTTACTTCGCACCTTCTCCGTTTTCATTCACTCCATTCACTCGCCTGTGGGGTGTCCTCGCCCAATCGGTTGGCTGCTGAACCCTCTGCCAGATCAGACTCAGGTGTAGCAATATCGATTGTATGAGTCAGAAACTAAGTCACATTCCACGTATGAGAAGTACAATAAAAGAAGACAAAAATAAATATGCAGCACATAAATTATGTAACACAGAAAGCTATGCAAGTTGCAATGCTCGAAGGAAAAGTAAAATATTATAGATTTATTGCATTTGGAGAACCATTTATTCCCTCAACGCGCCTGCACGCAAACCATTTAAGAGAGAGTAACCTTTCACAATTTCTCAGCACCTTGTATAGCTTTCTTTGGGGTTAATTGAAAATATTCAAACATATGGAAGAGAGTATTATAAATCTCTTGTGTGCTGTGCTTGTCATCGGATGAGCGCACTGTCTCATATGTGCTACTCTGAATTCGGCCACAGCGCTTTCTCTGGCTTCAATCCGAGACTAGCCGCTCCTGTTGCTCATTCTTATTCCCACAGACCCCTATTAAGCTACCTCACCGAATACACTGTACCACCACTATTTTGTGTACCTTCATTCGTCAAAACCCTTCTTTCCCAGAAACACTATGGGAAGCTACGCTATCACAAATTTGAAGCACAACCAAGTACAAGTACATGTTGGCAAAAGGCAGGTAAGCAGGAGAGAGAAGCAACACCCTATTTTAGCATGTATAATTGTGCATGGCATATCTCTTTTGTTCATCAAACAGTACGTTAGTGTCGGTCCGTCGGTCTGTTCGTCCGCAAAACTTTATGGTTGCGATTAAGGTAGTGGTATTTGAAAGATAGCTCTATTCTACGCCCTATAAGGCAGCAACTGGTGAGTAGTTTAATGGAATAAAGTGGTGAAGTGGTCACTTCAAAATTGTGATTTCGAGCTGTACGGCATCGTGCTATGCATGTCTTTGCAAAAAGGTGATTCCACTTTTCTTCAATATAATCTCGAACATTCGCAGGATAGCCCAAAATTGAGCTCATCAATGTTTCTTAGCCGAGAGTTTACAGTTTCTGATCCGAGCTCCAAGAGGGAAGGGGTACAGAAATGGGCGAGTCAATATAATACTGAACTCGTACCCCATCCGGTCGAGTCGGCTACCTCTCACTGTAGCACTATAGCCCTCAGTGTTGGATAAAAACGGTACCCCCACCCCTTCCTGTAATTGGTAGGTATATTTTCTAAATATTCGATAAAAGTAGGGAATGAGGCCCGGTGTAAACAGGGCGACCCAACTGGTAGCATATGATGAGTAAACTGCAAAACGATGTCTAGATACTGCGGTTACTTTGAAATGTGTGATACATAGTAGTAGTGATGAAAAAAATAAAAACCAATAACAACATTGATGGCGTCTGCCCACAAGAAACTGGATTGTAATTTCAATCACTAATGCATATGCATCTACCTCCGCGGCGGAAGAGAAAGAGCGAGAGGAGTTTTACAAACTTTTTGGGACGATGATCCAAGAAGAGAAGAGCCACTACAAATATGGTCGTGGTCGCTGACTGCAGCGGAGGCTGAAAACTGAAACCTCATGACTTTGGTGACAGGACCGAATGCGGAAAATGTCTTCTGAACTTTTCATATGCGTGCTGCCTTTTCCATGATAATTTGTGAGAAAATCAGCTGAGCGACTATGTACTTTGGAGAATCCAAACGGCCGAACGAATACGGAAACAGATCATGTTCTCACTAACCGACGCTTGAGTCTATTCGATGCATCGTTGCCTTCTTTTGACACCGCCTCGCATCCCTAGGGTGCGCACAAATACGACCCAACAAGCGGATATTCAAGCGCGACACGCACGGGCCCGAGCTACTCGAATTAGCCATTGGAGCTTAGAATTGGCGTTTTTTAGAGGTTCCTACAGAGATTACGACTACCAAACAGGAGGTTTGCTTAAGTGTGCAGATACAGTAGCGCTCAATAGTATTCGGCGAAATGCTTCTTCAGGTATAATGTTCAGTCGTAACTTCTTTCCTACTGGGTCTAATCAAGCGGAATTTCAATATGTGTAGCAATGGTGTAGTGTGAATATTTCAAATAGTGTTGGACAGTGTAGAATATGCTTCAGCTAAACATATCAAAATTTCAAGTGATTTGCTTCACTGGGAAAAAAGTTACGGTAACTTAAAGTTGGCCGAATACTTTTGAGCGCTACTGTATTTCCCGTCGTTCACAGCTAGCCCGAATTCCGAGGTTGAATGCTCGTACCGTATCCCTCCTGGAAAAAATGGAGAGAACTCAGACAGGGTCCCAACGCCAACCATGTAGAAAAAAGGTCAAGGAATCTCTTCGGAAGTTTGGGAGAACCAAGTTGCTGTAGACAGCCGAAGCGAGATTGGGCATCAAGTGCTGCAAACGAGATCTCAACGATCAGAAAGCTGTCATGTCGGCTCCTTTAAACAAAGATGGAAGCGTTAAAAGGTCTAAGAGTTCTGTGAAGAACATCGTTCAAGATTTTCACACCGAACATTTTCGTTCCTCCACATTTGTGCCTGAATGATCGATGCCGTTTTATGAAGAGCTTCCCCTATCCTTAAATCGACAGTGGCAAATGCGATAAGAAGCATGAAGAAAGAAACAGTTCCAAGTTTCCAAGTCCAATTTGCGGATTTGTTCCTTTCTGAAAGTACCTCTTTTTACAAACCCCTTGCTTAACACTTCAACCACTACCTCGAATTGACAAGGATTCCAGAGCTGAGAGAAAGAATCGAGAACCATTCTCCCTTTCAAGAAAGGTCAGCGGAAGGACATCTCCAATACCGTCCCATCAGCCTATTATCGGTGGTGAACGAGACGTTCAAAATTCTGCTCAATCGCATAAAACGTATCTTGTGCGAACACCAACCAACAGAGCAGATATTTATTTAGGGGAAAACTGTTCATGCATGATCAACATCCAAGCAGTCACTCAGTTTACTGAGAGAAGCCGAAGGTATCTCCTTCTTTCGGCTCCTTTCTTCCGTGGACTACAAGAAGGCTTTCGACTTTGTGGAGATAAACGCTGTTTTGAATGCTCTTGTGCAAGCAGGAGTCTATCCTCTCTACGTTTACCTGCTCGAACAGTGCCTTTCAAACACATCAGTATTCATACAGTCGTTCGAGCGAAAGCTGAAGATTCCAGTTGGAAATGGGGGCGACAAAGATACACGATATCTCCGAAGCTTTTCACGGCCGCGTTACAGTATGCGATGTTGAACCTCGACTGGGAAGAAAGGGGATATCCCGCCAATGGCAAAAACGTCAATAATCTCTGCTCCGCCTATGATATCGTCTTGATATCTAGCAGCACTGTCGATATGGAAAAGATGGTCAACGAACTCAATGCAGTAAGCCGGCGGATAGGTGTGGAGATGAGCATGTTCAGAACGTAATCAATGGTTAACAAGTGGTGCGATTCGGGACTGGTAAGATCAGAGTGAAGAACTCTGCGAAGGGTTGAATCCTACGTGTATTTGGGAAGAGAGCTAAACATGCCAAACAAAATCACTCCGGAACAAAGTCAGAGAAGACGCGCTGCATGGGCAGCTATCGGTTCAATCCTTGAAGTGATAGACTAGGTCAGCGATCCCAGCCTTAAGACATCGATAAGCAGCGCCTCAGTACTGCCAGCGATGTGTTGTGCAACTGAAACGTGGCCTGACAGCAAAACAATCGCCGAATCCATAAGAACTTACGCTGGAAAGAAGTTTTCTGCGGATCAGTCGACGCCAACATAGGCAACAAGGCTTGCGAAGCTCAAACCTAAAGGAAAGAACGCGTTTGAAAGACCCGCTTTGATACATGGCATACTCGAAGCACCGCCGTGTCATTCATCTACCTCGTCGAACAGATGACAGATGGAGTCTCCGAGTCCCAGAGTGGCTTCGGAGAAATAAACAAGACCATCAGGACGTCCAGAGAAGGCGGCCTACATTGGATGCAAGTTGCGAAAGATCGGGCGGTGTGGAGGAGCTGTGGTCCCCTCTGTCAAGAGCCTCTTGCTGGTGGGCCATCAAAGTATAAAAGTAAATGAGTAAGTGAACATATCAAAATCCTATTTAGTTTTGAAGTAAACTACAAAATTTGTAGAGTCGAAGCCATTTTTCAAAAACTCACTCAGTGGCATGAAAATCACCTCACGAATTACACTTCGGATTGATGCCTTTAGCCTCACTTCGATAAATTACACACTATAGTGTAAGTACGTTTTTTATGAAGTCCTTCTTTCATTTCATTACTAAAAATCTTGTCAACTGAGGTTGTAATAGTAAGAATGGAATCGAAAATATAGCCGAACCTAGGCTGGTACTATGAGAAGATGAAATGGTCACTGGGTCTCCTTGCGCATTTGCGAACATTAATGCTTTCGCGGAAGAGCCCTTTGAAGTTACATTTCAGGTGTGAGCATAGTTAAGACTTCACAGCAGATGCAAGAGTGGACAAATGAGCGGTCAAATTCTTTCCATATACTTATATGGTAAACTTCAATATCTTCAGCTTCATTCCAGCGAATGTGTGATCGAAAAGGAGAAGAAACTTCAAATCCGACGGGCACAACTTGCATGTTGAGTCCAACACCGCAAACGCTCGAGCATGCCAACGCGTCAACACCTTTTGGCTTCTTAGTTTTTAAGGACGCTGGGTTTTTGCTGGGTTTGCGAATGGCAGAACAGCAGCTATGGTTTCACATGGTCCCGTTCTGAAAATCAAAGCTCCGAACAATGATAAAAAGCATGAATTGAATTGCGAATTAGAACTTCAAGCATGTTGATGGAAAAAAAGTTTTGCGTGAACTTTTGGGGGCTCTGGATATACCGCTGGGAATATTTTCAGATCATTCCTCAGTTGCTTGTACAGCGGTATATCCAGGGCTCCCAAAAGTGCACTTTATTCGAGAAAAGTTGCGTTCCAGCTGCAGGCACCATTTTTCTCCATATCCGGTCCCATGCCCTTCGTGCTTTGTTCGCATTTTTGTAGAAACAGCAGGTCGTCATTTTTCGAGAACTTCCACACAATGAGAAGCGAGTGTGTACGAAACGGAAAAAACAATGTTTTTGTATAACTTCGTGATCGCAAGCATATGAGCAAAAGTTTTCAAAGTAGAAAAAGGCAGAGGTGTCTGTAGCGAAAATCTCTATCCCAAGCTGATGTGCACTTTTGTAGAGCTTTCATGAATAGCAAGGTGAACGTTTGCGCGCTTTGAATTTTGCATGCCAAGAAATGGTGTGTAGCTGGCTTCACCAAAAGATCCCATCCCGCAGCCCCGATATGGCAGAAAATTTAACAGAGAGCCTAACAAATTCCTAACTCAATGTCACCGATGGCGTGAGAGAGTGACCTTGTAGGTCGGTGACATAGAAGGATTTTGTCGTGTCAGCTTGATCGTATTGTTTTCTCAAACCTCCCCAACAGCTTGAATCTCTTCTAAAGAAAAGTGGAAGCTTCAATAAGATGATTATGAGGCTGCGCAACAAAACGACTATGCTTGAAAGCAACATTTTGCAAAGACCTGTCTAGAATTTTTTCTGCAGCGTGAGTCTTAACTCCTCTTAGGACCGAAAATTTCTGCATTTTTGTGATGTTGTTCCGGATCAAACAGAACTGGGTCCACTATCTCACAGAATTCGATATTCCTGAAATGGAATGCTTTATATAAATTAGTACCCACTCCAGTTATAGTATTCCTTTCAAACTGCTAATGTTCACACTTACAGGCGATATCCAACAATGTGGTTCTACTACTTCATTTGCCTATCTCTGATGCTAAGCTTCCATGATGTGATGGCTAGCGGAATCGAGTCACACCTCAAGTCCCTGTTCAACAAATTGAGGGGGAAGGATCAGGATCGCTTGAAGGGGGTGAGTTGAAAGTGCAACCATTATTTGTGCACAGACTGTTCTACGGTTTTCTCAGCAAACTACACAAAAAATTTCAGTTATGCAAAGACCATCCACGAGGTAACTGTCTAACTGTGAGGGCAACTGGTCTTTGCGAAGACCCGGCATGGAGAAACGAGGTCAACCAAATTTGCCCCAAGACATGTGGTTTTTGCAAGTAATAATCTGTATTAAATCGAGCGAGACTTAGTCCAGATGTGCAATGCCTTGGACTAGATTTCGCTTTCTTATGCAAGATCAATAAATGTTTTCTTTTCACATGTTATCAACGTTATGAGTGTAAAGAGTAGGAAGATGGTAAATGAGGTGATACTGTGTTCAGCGACAGTTTTGCTGCTGAGTGAATAGGACTTATTCTGGGAATCTGCAAGATTGTCGGGTGATAGGCAGAACTTCGACGTTGAACAAGATTCCAACCCATACCTGCGCTTACCTGACACAGTGCTAATTATCACTTTAACTACCGAGTACCGCTTGCTCTTGCCTTTTTAATGGCTTCAAAGTCAACTTCTCAGCTTTTATACGTGCAGCGAAATGATTTGGCTAGTCTATCGAACTATAAGTGGGAAAAACTATTGAATTAGGGGTGTAAATGTCATTCTGAAATCGAGGGCAGAAGGGGCTCGAAGTTGAAAGTGGGAAACAACGATTCCCATCTAGCCCAAAGTATGACAGCATCCTTTTCTGCAAAAAGATTTGTTGGTGGGGTAGAGCTGCAAACTGATTAGGTGGAGGTGGGCTGTTACACTAAGAAGATTTTTTCTTGATCTGACTTGCTGGGATGTACAAGGAATGGAGGTGAACGGCGGCGTACGATTCAATGCCGGTTAGGAATGCAATCGTAGCAGAGAGGCGTAACTGCTTGACGAGGTGGCTCCGTTCTTGATGTGTAGGAAATGCAGCACAGGCAATGGTGACGTGATCGTTGCTCCGGCACTAAGGGCAGGGTCTCCTTCTCACTGCTTATGAATTGATTCCATCTAGAAATCGATCGCCGTAATTCTGACGTTGTAGCCGTAATTCTGGTGGCGATCTTCACCTGTTCGGTCATAAGATTGGTTTACCGGGCTGGTGGCTTGTTGAGCAAAACCGCTCCCAAATCGATCTCTTCTGAATAATGTTCTTCTTCGCTGATTTGCCTTACCAGGGCAAACATTTGGCTGTAGATTGTTTGCAGGTTACTCCTTTCGGGAACGGATTCGGTAGTTGAGCTAATTTCGTAAAACGGATTCACTTCTGTTTAACATTATCGTAATGGTTGGCGAGAATGTCCATTGCAATATTGCTCCCAGCTTCATCAACAGTTCTCGTATGGACTGGAGGGTACACCCTCTAATGCAAAACTTGAGGTGGGAAAACTTTGTCGTGCCGTTCAACTAAACTTTACTACCTACTATTGTTGCAAAACGTGAATTCAAATTTTGGTTAGGGTAAGACATTTTCATTAGAAGTTGGAAGTTTCAGCTTACAAACTGAAACAGCTAAACTGAATGAACTGAAGTATGGACGAGTCCACGAAGATGAGCAAGGACGAGTTGTTCGCACGAGTTTACTGGAACGTCGCAACTTAGTGGAAAACAGCATCCGGCGGTGTACTCTACTCGACAGCGTCTTCTTTGTCTTCGACCAGAAATCCGCATTCCAGAGGTTCGGTCTAGGGTCCTGCCAAGGTCTCCTCCCATTCGTATCAATGCCGTTCATTCGTTTCAGCATGAATAGATATTTCGAATGAGGCAGATCAATGGAGAGACGAATGAAGTGCTCGACGAACGATCAACGATAAGAAAGAGCCACTAAGAACTCATATAGACTCTTTTGTAGGTACAATATAAACATTGTGATACCTGATCAGAACTCACCTATGTAGACACGGAATATTGAGTTTTTGTTCGCTAGTAAGCAGAAAATATCCTCACACCTGAAAAGTACTTTCGAGTGGACCTTACCGCGAAAGCATCAATATGTGCTAGGGTGGAAGAAGGAGAGCCAGTGACCTTCCCAACTTCTCACAGGGCCTGCTTCAACACTACTTTTCTGAATCATTTCCAACTAATATGATTTACAGTAATGAAACGAAAAAAAAATAGAATTATGCTGTTTATGCCCGTGAGTTTACTTCTCAGCAAGAAAACATGCGTACATATGTACATATGCCAAAAGGATATGGTTCGTCACGTCCAAAGAAGGAGAGCTCCGTTGTAGACAATGTCAACATCGTTCGAGAAGCTTCTCAAACATAACATATTGAAGCAAGGTTTCCTGCATACTTCAGCAAAGCATGTGAATTGCTCACATCAAGCAATCAGGGTTATTGGTGGGCCTCTTCGTTCGAAAGCCCCTCCTTTGACGGCCTCGTGAGCAGATATCAAACAATGTAAGACCGAGGAAACTGGTAAAGTAAGGAGAGCCAGTTTGACGTAAAATAACCTGCCATGAAAAAGGCTTGTACGAGTGGTTGGAAATTGCCGAAAAGATCAAGCATAAAAAATAGGTTCTTTCTAAATTGCGAAAAAAAAGAACGAAATTTTGCTCTCCTGGCAGTATCTAAAAACCATGTAGTTCCATGGGTGATAACACAATAAATGCAGAACCTGTGATTAATAAGAAGTCTGCGACTGTGATCTTATATATTCTTCCACGGAGTGTTTAATCACCTTTCCCTGATTCGGTCTACCTTTGTAACTGCTTCCTCGTGAGCCAGAGTATTGCTCAATTATGAGCACTTTTTGCTCTGCCCTCTTTCCACCAAGAGCGCTTGTAACAAACTCCGTTTCCCACAGCTTGGAGGTGCAGCTTAAGCTATATATAGCTGTCAGGCTGAATCACATATTCAAGGTGTGGGTTTCAGTACTGTTTGGGCTGGCGTGAACCAAGTTCGTTCGCCCCTGAAAGGTTAAATGAAGAGATCTGGCTTATTCTTCCAGGGCAGCATGAAAAAATACCAGTTCTGAAAATTAGGCTATGCAGAGATTATTCCAAATTCTAGTGTCATCTCAAACGATGTTTGTTTTCTGTTTTCAGCAAGCCAGACCTCGATTTCATAATTGTAACATTCCAGAGATGCAAGGGTAAAAATACGGATCTGACTGCAATGTTGAAAAAAGGTGGATCAGGTCAGATCACGAAGAAAATGGAGAGAGGTTGAGGACGCCTGAGGGTTTTGAGTGAAATAGAGATTTCATTTGGCTGCCTGTCAATGATAAAAGGTTGGCGATAAAGATGGGCATAGGATGTCGAGAAGGTTTTGATATTTGAATTTTTTGAGGAACCCTGGGTAGAAAAAACCGGTAGCCACCGGCTTTGATGTCACGTACGAAGGATGGGCTCTCAACGAAATCTCCAACCCTCGAAGATGGCTCCGGCATGGATACAGACTTGTATACAGGAGTCACACGAATCTGCTCCATGCTACTTCTGAAACAATCATGGTAAGCTCCTTCTTATAATTGCAGTAACATTCTGCGAAAATCTCTCTTTGAGGTACAGATTTAGATGCCACTTTGGAGGCCCACATTTTGAGAGATCCGCGAAAGAAATACGATAGAAATAATATACTCATTATTGTTTCATTTTGGCTCGTTTTGTTAAGTACTGGTATAACTTAGCGGAGCGCGATGGGAAAATTTGAAAAGATGCTTCACGGGCATCGTTCTTTCCTACTTTTAACTTCGAGCCCCGTCTGCCCTCGTTTTCAGAACGACTTTTACATCCCTAGTTCATTAGTTTTTCACGCTTATAGTTCGATCGGCTAGCCAAATCATTTCGCCGCACGTATAAAAGCTGAGAAGTTGTGACTTTAGAGCCATTAAAAAGGCAAGAACAAGGGGTGAGCCAATTTGTGTCCAATTGTAATTACTTCGCACCTTCCTCGCCCATCCTTCGCACCTCCCTCGCCCAGCCACTCACCCTCCTGAGGGGTGACCTCTCTTAATTGGATGGCTGGTGACCTCTCTGCCAGACAACTAGCCTCACGTTTAACAATATCGATTGTGTGAGCGAGAAACTACGATACATTTAAAACATAAGAAATAAAATAAAAGCAAAACAAAAAATATGAAACGCATAAACAAAAAAAAAACAAAAGAAGGTGTGGGAGCTAAAATAAACATTGGAAATATCATAAAAAAGGGGAAAAGAGTTTATCGCATTGTATAAGGATTCAGCATTCATTCTCACAAGACGCCTGTAGGCAAACTAGTTAACAGAGCGACCTTTCACACTTTTCTAACACCTTGTATCGCTTTTTTTGGACACCGCCAGTAGGTCACTCGAAGGTATTTCAACATGTGGATGAAAGCATCATGAATCACCTCTGCACTGTGTTTGTCATCGCACGGGCACGATCTCTGACTTCTACTACTTCGAATTCGAGCGCTGCGCCTTCTCCGGCTTCAGCTCATGATTAGCTGCTCCTGCTGCTCCTTCTTATTTCTACGAATCCCTAAATATAGCTAGCCCACCACAATACACTGTACCACCTCTATTTTCTCTACTGCACCCCTTCCACCACTTGCATCTCCCCTTTCTGTTCCCTAGAATTCCTTTTATTTACCTATAGCACCCGCAAGCACTGTGATCCCTGCGACCCAAAACCTTACGTTTTCCGAGACCCAGGGGGCAGCTACTACAAAACCGGGACACATCCAAGTGCCAACATATGTTGACGAAAGGCAGGTAAGCAAAAGTGGGAAGCATGTAATATACCGGATTCTAGGCACAACACTTTCTCTAAAAACCGAAAGTACATAGGCGAAAACTGTTTTGAAATGTGTAATAATAATAACAATAACAATAAATATTAGACTATTATTATTAATAACACAATAATAAAGACTTCAATATAAAGTCAATATCAGTACACTGAGACTGCCAGAAAGGTCACCAGCCAACCAATTAAGGGAGGTCACCCCACAGGCGAGTGGTGGATGGGCGAGGAAGGTGCGAAGTAATTACAATTGGACACAAATACCGACTCCCAAGAACAAGCGGTACTCGGTAGATAAAGTGATAGTTAGCACTGTGTCAGGGAAGCGCAGGAACGGGTTGGAATCTTGTCCAGTCGAAGTTCTGCCTATTACCCGACAATCTTGCAGATTCCCAGAATAAGTCCTATTCACTCAGCAGCAAAACTGTCGCTGAACACAGTATCACCTCATTTACCATCTTCCTACTCTTTACACTCATAACGTTGATAACATGTGAAAAGAAAACATTTATTGATCTTGCATAAGAAAGCGAAATCTAGTCCAAGGCATTGCACATCTGGACTAAGTCTCGCTCGATTTAATACAGATTATTACTTGCAAAAACCACATGTCTTGGAGCAAATTTGGTTGACCTCGTTTCTCCATGCCGGGTCTTCGCAAAGACCAGTTGCCCTCACAGTTAGACAGTTACCTCGTGGATGGTCTTTGCATAACTGAAATTTTTTGTGTAGTTTGCTGAGAAAACCGTAGAACAGTCTGTGCACAAATAATGGTTGCACTTTCAACTCACCCCCTTCAAGCGATCCTGATCCTTCCCCCTCAATTTGTTGAACAGGGACTTGAGGTGTGACTCGATTCCGCTAGCCATCACATCATGGAAGCTTAGCATCAGAGATAGGCAAATGAAGTAGTAGAACCACATTGTTGGATATCGCCTGTCAGTGTGAACATTAGCAGTTTGAAAGGGGTACTACAAGCGAAGTGTATCGATGAGCATACGTAAAAATCTATGGATTCTAATTTATATGAAACTATCCAGCTCGCGGAAATCAAAGCCTTTAGTTGCTGTTACACGTCCTATGTCAGGAAGGAGTACCAAAACTTGAGTCATTCTCTTTTTATCCATGGCTCTGAAGGAGGCTTCAACGCCGAAAAGTTGCCGAATGAATAGTTATAACATCTCGGCTGGGACTTTGCAGGAATACCTTTATAGTACAGTACCTAAGTCTGTTTTGTTTGAAAAAACATCACAAACAGATTTTTCTCCGTTTTAGGAGAAGCCGGTACTTATCCTGCTAGGAAAGTGCCTAGACAGGCTTTTGCAAAATGTTGCTTCCAAGCATGATCACTTTGTTAGGCAGTCTCAGAACCAATTGTCAAAGCTCCCACTTCCTCTTAGAAGAGATTCAGGCTGCTATAGAGGTTTGAGAAAGCAACACGATTAAGCTGAAAAAAGCCTTCTATGTCACCGATTTACGCGCACTTTTTTATGTTAGCGTAGAATTCTGAGTTTATTGGGCTTTCTGTTGCGTTAAGATCTGCCATATCGGAGCTGCCGGATATGAATTTTCTTGGTGAAGCCAGTTTCACATTACTTCACAAATATCGTAATTCGATGCTTGCAAAGTTTCACTTTACACAAAGTGATTAGAAGACGAACATCATTAACCTTTCGATGACGGAGTTCATAGCTGGCGCACTTCGCTACAAACGGCTGACTAGGTGGCCAATTTTCTTTTCATTACTACATTCGCTAGAACTGAGCCCGGGCAACATATAAGAAGCCCAATGACTGTCCCTTTCCTCTTCGTTTTTGAATATTTATTAGAAAGCATTGAAAACACAGAAGAGTGATCGCTTTTAGCAATTTGGAGAAAAGAATTCTTAAGGTGAGTGGTATCAATCATCGAATAGCAAGCCTTTTATAGTGACTCTACTACAGACAACGCTTGCCCATTGCTATTCATAAAAAGCTCCACAAAGTGCATGTCATCCCAGCGAAGAGCTTTTCTGCTGCAGATACGCATGAACACTTTCACCATCATTTTTTCGTTGCGAAAAAGTTCGCCCATATGCTCGTTGCGATCACGAGGTCATACAAAAACACTGCTTTTTCAGTTTTGCACACAGACTCTCCTCATTGCCGTGAAAGTTCTCGAAAAATGACGACCTGCTGTTTTTACAGGAATATTAACAAACCCTGAAGGGCTTGGCACTGGATACGGAAAAAAGATGGTGCTCGCAGCTGAAACGCATCTATTCATGAATAGACGCCATTTTCCGACACCTGGATATACTGCTGTACAAGCAGTCGAAGAAAGAGGTGTAAACATTCCCTACGTAGTCTCCAACATCTCTCTTGCTTCAACCTCGGCTGTTAGCTGTTATTCGTGATGTTTATGATCTTGTGTCACACGAGATTCTCGGGTGAAACAGTTTATTTGGTCGAACGGCTTAACGTTTTGACGCAGTCGTCGTCTTCAGAGGCCCAAACTTAATTCGAGCCGATTTACACGTCATTCAATAAGCGTCTTGACCCCTACTGCAAATTGAAGATTTACTCGAAACCCGTATTTTGCTAGCGACTCACCGATGTTCCACCGCTCACGCGGAGAAAATCCGCTGTCGCCACAGGCGACTCTCAGTAACGAATGAGACTTATTGCTCTCTCCCTCATACTTGTGATGAGGACGATCTTGTTATACTGCTACTGAGTCACAACTCGCAGTGCAATATATATGGCAAAAGATCATTAGTTATGGGCGGACACTCATCTCTGCCGTTCATCTTTGGATTTCTTTGGAAAATCCAGAATGTCTCTAATGCTTTTCTTGCCGAAACTTCCCGTCTCCTGCGCTAATATCGTGCACTCAATTTCAAAATTGTTGTTACTGTGCTTCTCAGTTTTATGTCTACCAAGCGGCATCATCAAGCCCACGCCTCATACCTGCTAGATGCTCCTTATGGTTAGTTTGTACAGCCAATTGTCATCCAGTTTCTCCGATATATGTTGATCCAAATGCCCGGCACTCTATCTGGTAAATTACGCCTATCAGAGTGCAATCACCCGTTTTCCCGAACGGACATACGGTACAATCATTGGTTATGCACCGCTTATCGTAGAGCCGGTTTCGAACCAACAGCTGCTTGATGTTGTTACTAGGAATGTTTACTAATTGGACAGCATCTTGCAGTCCATCTCTGAAAATGCTCCGCTGCGTTTCGGTGCTGACTTTATCAGAGATAAAAGGAAAACACAATGGTAATTTACTAAGGCGCGTAGCATTTTTCTTGCTGATATGACATTTACCACGAACTTGTGACACCGTATTACCGTTCACAGCAGCTATCTCACAAGCTAAACGTCGCGATTCGTGACGTTCAGCCTCGCCCGTGCAGGCACTTGTTGCTGTCCTCAACATGTTGTAACGACTGCACGTTTGACGCCTTGTGGATGAGCTGATGTAGCGTGAAGTTAAATATTCTTAGAACTATTATAGTTTCACGATACCACTTCACGCTAACAACACCACTGGACACTTTGACTTGGGTGTTTAGATAAGGGAGCCATCCGTCACGTGGTACTTCGTGTAATTTCAATGTACTGTGATGCTCATTCATGATTCGAAAACACTCGGCCATTTCGAACTGAGTTGACGTTATGATGAAGCAGTCTCAATATACCTGCGGTACATCAAAGGATGCCGCTCTAGAACGGGCTCTTCAATTCTTCCCATAAAGCATACAGCAAGATCCGGTGCCAACCGTTGTCTCATAGCAAGGCCTCTGACTTGAGAGTAGTACTCTCCTGCCCATTTGAAGATGTTACAGCTCAAGCATTCCTTGACCAACGTCATTATATGCATATTGCTAAGTCTAAAGCATGCCAGCATGTTTATAAGCATGCCTATCAAGCATTTCAGATAGTGCTTGTAGTGCCTGCTCGTTTTGGACATCAGTGTAAAGCGAGACCACATCAAATGACTCAACTACATTACTCTGACCGAGGTCTAAGCTACGTAGTAGATGCTTGGTATTGGACAGGTGAGACGGAACCACGGTCAACAGCTGGTTTACAATATTACTGAGAAACCACGTGATCCTGTCAGTTGGTCCCCCTGCACAACTAATATTAGGCCGAATTTTGAAAGTATCCGGTGATGTTGAAAGCATTTCGTGAAAGGAGAGATCGTAGGTCTTAATGAGGGTGTAGGAAACTGGACAGCTGGGGCTATCCAGTTTGAGTCTACTGACCAACCTTTCATCAATGCCTGCAGATTTAGCGACACTCAACCATATATGATTGAGGCGATTACACTATGATGAAAAGTCCTTTTCAGTCGCGCGACAGTGAACAGAGGAGTCGCTAAGGTGGAGTTCGGTTATGGCTCGGTCAAGTGTTTGAGACATAATAACAAACTCGCCACCCTTATCGCTGACTGATGTGCGTAAGGTACCATCAGATCTTAACTCTCGTAATTCTCTCAACCCTTGCCTTTGCTTACACGTTAAGTTCGTGTTCTGGAGCCTTCTGTTCCTGTTGAAAACGGTTAGGACTCTTGAGGATAATACTTTAAACTTAACGTCAGCCTCGGGCACAGGTGGGGGTTCTTTATAGAAACGGTACAGAAGCTATCGAATCAGAATTAATTGTCAGCAACTCATGATCCCGTCTGCTCTTAAAACGCAGCAGGTCTCCAAACCTCCGAAGACCTCCAACAACTTTGTGAAAGGCATGTGCGTTTATGCTTCGAGCAGGTGAGAAAGACGGACCTAGATTTAACACGTACAACGCATTAGAGGAGAGACAAGCGTCGCCAAGAACCGTAACCTGTGCCACATTAACTTCGCTGCGAGCTTCGTGGCTCCTGTGAGGACGATCCGTGGTGAGATGGGTTCCGTTTCTGTGGTTATTCCCATGACGAGAATTCCACAGCTTATCGTACTTTGCAACTAGAGTCGATTTGCCGCAGACCGGATGGAATTGCAAATTTTCCTCGACTCACCCTCAATCCTCCTCCAAGTCTGATCTTGCAGAAGACGTTGGCAAGCTCGTTCTTTTGGCACACATTTCAACTGAGATTAAACGAGTTGTGAAGAAGACAAACAACAACTTACCTCATTTCTATTGTCCAGGCATCTTTCTGATTTTGCTCTTTCCTCGTCCATCATGAGCCCAAAGATTTGAGCTGTGCGTGAGAAGAATGATTATGCAATCATCGGCATTCAACGCGCTGTTAAAGGAATATTGCTTGAAGTGCTTGAAACGCACGAAAACATGTGCTTTCCTTGCGAGCAGGTTGGCCCGAAGAACGTCCGTTGCGCGCGACCGTCGAAAGTAGGTCACCCCACCCACTTCACGCGCGGCGCACCCCTCTGAATTCTCGAGGTGACATTACATTACCACCAAGTGTCAGTGGAGCGAATGATTTGCATTTCGTCTTGCTATCTTCTCTTTTGGTTGAATGCCATGGACCAAGAGCAATTCGCATGCCCCGCTGTCGACTGCGACGTTTGTCGAACCACCGCAGGCGGCGGCTACGGTGTGACCCAGTTTCGACGGACGCGCGCAACGATGCACCCGGTTGACCCGGGGTATTTAGTGGATAAACCCTTAGAAGGCACAAACAAAAGCCAGAAGTGTCGCCAGTTCAATGGGAATACTCCCAAAGCTAAGATCAAATGGTGATTTACGGGCAACAGTCTATGAATAAAGCGATAGTTTTCAACGAAATTCGTTCAAATTCCGTGTACGCTGGAGAACGCCTGCAATCTTTTCAAAGAAGGACCTGTTTTACATTCGCTTGCTTTTGCGTGTTATGGATTATTCAGCTTTTCTTTTGTTTTTCCCCAGTCACTATTGTATTTTTGTAGAACTGTACACTAAAGTGATCTTCGCGCATCCAATGCATTCTGGTTGCTTGTTTCTCACCCCTTGATGCTAACTTGGTTGTGTGTGAATGGTTGAAAAAACGAGTTCGAATAATCTTTATAGTCTTGACAAACCGTAATGAATATGAGCTAGGATGCAATAATAAATTATGTAGACCCGATTGGTGAACCAATAAATCAATAGCAATCAATAGCAACCATCACAAAACTGCATAGTTATTTGATGTGTCGACTGTCTTCTCAGCTGTGATTGAATAGTCGAGCAGTTTGTCACGTGCAACCGTCCGACCCATTCTAAAGAGAAACGATTGCTCGGAAAGTCCTACTAGAGACAAGCGACAATTGATACAGTACCTGTACTTCATAGCATTTTTTGTCCACCTTTCTAACCATCGGAAGCATGGCGCTTCTTTGAAGGCTGAACGTATTTTACCGTTCATCAAGCAGAATAATGCAAAGATTACGCAGGATGTCAGCAGAGTGATCATCTCATTGAAATCGCCTACAATCACAGAAGCACTGAAGAATGAAATGGCATGACATGTTCATTGTGGTTGGATGAAGTCGGTTTGGTCCACATCTATACATAATTAGGGTATCTTGACATTTACCATACTTCTATGGCGATTATACCAAGTCATTGAACCAGTCTCAGAGCCAGGGGTAGCAGTGAGAATCGAGCTCAACCAATTCGACAAATTCTTTTAAATTTGAACCGTTGAAACTCTTCCTACACCCCCAGTACGATTCAAAAGGATAAGGGTAACGGAGCGGCTTTATTTTGAAATTCAGTGCCCATTGTTCGAGTGATTCTCACACTTTGGAGTCCCCCACTCCCTCGCTATTTGGAGTACTCGAACACGACCATTCCGAAATGTTTGTGCCCATGGCGGAAGACTTTCGTGTCATGACCACCAATTACCTCGTGTCATTAGCGCATATCACGAATCATAACAACATTTTTGATGATTTTCGAATGAATGCCTGCTGCTCCCTTTCCGTTATTAGTGCGGAACAAGTTCTCTTAAGTCAAGGAAGTTACAAATTCATTAGTTACCAACTCGGTGAAAACTTCCCGGTTGATAATTAAACTTTCGTGGGCATGGATTTCTTTCGTGTACAAACGATTGAGGCGTATATCTCACCTAGTGCGACGATTAATTGCAACTCTGTCACGGTAGCGGCAACGGCAAGTAACCCTTGAGGAAGTTCAACGATGATGAATATGAACATGATGATCTGAAACGAATATGTAAAACAATCCATTGGAAACAAGTCCCCCTACTTTAGGAAACGGTGACACCATTGGGGATATTCATCGCTAGACAGCTTATCATACCCTTGAACGATCGGTTCGAAGCTGTAAAGCTCAGAATTCGACTACTATACTGCTTACTGAAAACAACAACTAATGGTGTTGCTTTCTAGGCTACAGGCACTTTGAAGCCCTTCTTGTCTCTTGTCACCCACTGCGACTTAAGGTTAATGCCACTCTCGAGGGAGTTAGCGAAATTCTCCCACGTCGATTAGCGTTCTGATGAGTTTTTGGTGAATCGTCGTGTGCTTTACAGCAGTGGAGAATGTATGTTGTCATCCCCCTCCGTTGGTAAAACGATTCGTGAGCAAATGAATGTAGATGCCGAAGTAGTAGTTGTTTTCTACGATTTTTTTGCGTATGACTGAATGTTTGGGACGTTACCAAAATGCTCACGCTAACATTTTCTACTATACCTAAATATCTGTGACGCAGAAATGTCCATAAAAGAAGTAAAGTGAGACTCAGTTTACGAGTTTTCTGGGCAAACCCATGCTGGAACTCCATATGACCTCCTCGCATCACTTGGTGTATGTGTGTTTGGAAAGAAAATTATATCTTCTGTTGTTCTCAAAGGAAGTTCACGATAATTTTAGGTTATCTAGCTTCAGACCGGAAGAGAGCAAAAGTGGCGGAAAAATCGCAAAAATCGGCGTATTCAAAAAGCATAAGGCTTCAAAAATGAAGTAAAATCAGGGGTTGGACGAGAATGTTGTGCTGTGTGGACGTGGTATTCGGACGTACTTTTCGAATCCGCGCGCCTTTGCACGCAGCTGGTGCAGTAAGCTACCAGCGTGTAAGGTGTGGCTCCCGATGCGAATGGTGCAAACTCTACAGTCTTTCAGCGCTTAACAAGTCGCCCGGCTTGGGTGTGTACGCTAGCTAAGCCGGCTTTAAAAGCCCTCATTAATTCCAAAGTGGCGCAGGCGGCAAACCAACTTCGACAATAAAAAGACGAAAGCCTGGCATCAGCAGTCTGATCCGGTTGGTCAGGTTCAAATATCAAAGAGTCAAAGAATAGCTCTCGGACTTTTAAATGCCCTTTTGTTACTGTCCCATTCTGCGTCTATGACCTGACTACATCCTCCTCTAACCTAACCTTTTGCTTTGAAAACCATCTATTCATGATTCCTTTCTCCCATTTGGAAAAGATGTTCAGTGTTCTTAGAAAATCCTCCAACGCAGGCTTTCCCCGTATGGCAAATTTCGAATTCGCATTGTTCCTTTTACAGATTTTTTTTATGGCCGACCAAGAAATCATAACAACATGAACATTCGCTGATAGGTGAGGGCAGGCAACGTCCATTTATTCCCAGGCACTCATATTCATATTCGCCATCTTATGCCTGTGAAGTTCAGAAAGTTTCGGGTACTGTGCACAAAGGTTTGACTTTTCGGGGGAAGTGCGGTACATGTGCATGAGTGGCGTTAGTAAGCAGTGCTATGGACAAAACTACTTGATTTGGTTTCATAGCAGCTGAAAATGTCAAAAAATGATCAAAAGTGCGGGATTCGTCAAAAGAAAAAAAAGAGAGAAGAATTCGAAAAAGAAAAGAAGAATTAGAAAAACTGAAATGTACGAGCAAGGTCTAATAGGCGCTAAGCAGCCGTGAAGTGGCAAGCTCCACCCTTCTATTGGACGTACATTCTACCTCAAGCTCTGCTGAAAAAACTGCCTGGCCGTGCCCAAAAAACGTTCTGGGATGCGGAAGAAAGTTGTAGGAGACACGGTGAAAAAGAAGTACGGTGAAATTTTAAAAGTGAGAGATCAGAAGTTCATAACTTCGTTGATAGCATGCGAGAATGCTGTAAAATGGTTGAAGTCTGCTGAGGAAGATCGGTCGAATTCGAATAGTTGGTGAGGTGTGATCTCAGGACGAGGTGGGTGAACATATGATCAAACACCCATACCTCTGCTTGAAAACGTTCTGCAAATTTGGACAAGAAGTGCATAAAGGCTGCTGAAAGAAGGATGGTCAAACCTTCAGGGGAGGCGGAGCTGATATCTAAATTCCAAGAACTCAAGGACATTTAAACGTCCCGAAATCGTTCTTTCTTTATTAAGAAGCCGCTTCCGCTTTTTGCGGGTCTGTTATGAAAGCCGGTACCACTTGAAGGACGTGAACAGATCGGGTCGAGTTTGGGAAGGCCAGGCCCGGGTAACATCAACAGAGCGCGTATGAGCTCACGGAAAATCCGGAATTTCGCCTCAAAAAAGAAAGTTGACAAAAATGGGCAAAGTTAAGAACTGGGTCAACAAATCAGATGAAGGAGACTCATCCGCGGTAGGCGAAGCGCTCTCGAATTGAGCGCTATTTTCGTTATGAACCCATACCCGCTACAGCCCTAACTACATCGTCTAAAAGTAGCCATTGAAGGGTGGAGCTCAAATTGAGAATTCATAACTCCGTCATATGCGTTCCCTATCGTGGCGTCCGCGTTAGTGCCATGACGCCCAGAAACTGTTAAGCTCTGTTTTTATCTCAGGTTATGGAAGAGAAACAAAATGTGCACTCTTACCAGAATCATTTTTGTCGTTCGTTGGTACTGCTTGTCGCGTTCGACGCTTGTAAATCGTGAGCTCAATTGCTGAATCCTCTTCAACTTAGCGAGAATCATGAAGGTCATCAAACACAAAATCACCTAAAGAATGCTTTTCACAAATATGTCGCCGAGGGGAAATGGAAGGAGAACGATAAATCAGTAATACCGATGGTATTATCTTCGAACATAAATTGAACAGCCAGAAATTCAGCGTCTGAAGGTGCGGAAATGAAGAAAACTGTAGTTGAAAGGCGGTGGCATTCCGCAACGCAGGGTGTCGCCTGGCGCAGCCTTCGTTCTCTTCCACCTTAACAAATAGTGTTACTATACGACGAACACATTCTTCCACAGCATTTCACATTAGCCCGTAAGAGAGCCCACTAAAAGATTCCCTCGTCCCATCTGACGACTTAGTGAACCTGAGCATTCTCCTCCCGATACCCTGACAAAGGTGCTCTCGTAAGTAGAAAAAGCGGAATTTTGGAAACCGTAAACAAGTTCGGAAATCATATTAGTTTACTAAAGCGTCTCGTGGTGTCCGCAGGTGATGAGCACTATTTCATATGAAAAAATCAGCCTTATCGCAAATACAATGTGAAATGCTTGAAAGAAGCTCAGCAAGTCACTCACCATCACCACTTCCGATGTGAAATGAAGAGGAATGCCAATGATAGCGACACTAACGAATATGATCGTCAGCGATATTCGAAATTTCTATAAAAGGAATTTAGAGCTTATCTCATTATCCGTAAACTGTACAGCCCACAATTTTAGCAGAAATAAAGAAATAAGAACTTATGAGAAAAAATATTTTTTCAGTATACCTGCGTTCTCACAGCAGTTAGACCATAATTTTAAAAATTTTCACGAGTCGTAAGAATTTATGAGGTTATGTCAGCTAGATGATTGAGAGGGAAGGGCTGATGAATCGTGCCAGCCAGCCGAGTGGACAAATTGAAATTTTGATACAAAGTCAGTACAAAGAAACTGAACAATTCATCTCATCGGAGCAGTATGTATGTATGTACATACATTACTCTCGCAACATTGATGCTTCCTAATTACCGAAAGATGGGTAGATCGGACTTTCAGAAACCTATGGCTAATGTTGATTCCAGTACGTCCGCTCAACGCTTTCCCATGCACAGAGTAATGTACAAGCAGATAGGTTCCAGAACATCTTAAGAAAAAACCCGCTGAGCCGCGAAGGATGGAACCATCAACTAAGGTAACTTTCAAGGATGAGTTTCAGGCAAACTGGGACCTACCTTTTACCCTCCCAGACAAAGTACCAATTAACCGACACCGGAGAGATGAAGGCTTTGTGACACCGGAGAGATGAAGGCTTTGTAGGCCTAGGCGGATGTCGGTCCGGGATTCGAAGCACAACGCGTGTAGGGAGAGGGCTACCTGCCACTACACCACCTCCACCTCTCTACCTGGGTGTTCTGTATAAGTCAGAGCAGTAGATGCCCTTTTCCCGTCAAAACCGAGTATATGGGAACTACTCTCCAAATCAGAGCATAAGTAGGCCGGCGAGAAATCACAAGTTAGTCAATGTCTATCCCCTACAATCCCTGTGAGTCAACCATGATTCATACAGCTAGCTATCATTTTGTTGCAAAAATACTGCAGGCCTTGCTTCCTAAATGGGAAATGGAGATGAGAAAAGGCAATTACTGCCCAAGGTTCTCATAACAGAGACCTCACATGAATAACAGCAAATCCTGTGAATTGCTTGCTTTTGTTGATGCTTT
The DNA here is from genome assembly GCA_000469685.2 of Haemonchus contortus. Lineage (NCBI taxonomy): Eukaryota > Metazoa > Nematoda > Chromadorea > Rhabditida > Trichostrongylidae > Haemonchus > Haemonchus contortus. Next base: position 14,469,371 of record LS997563.1, read on the forward strand.
TGTTTGCAGAAAAACAAAGAACTATTCATAAAGTAGTGAATTATGGAAGATTTACCTGAAAAGTGAACCATTGTTGTGAAGAGTGAATATTTGCCAAGGCAGATAATGAAAAATATCGAATGATTGATAAAGCTACGACGTGGAACACCTGGAAAGTAAATTATCTCGTCTTCTTCCACACCAACTGTCCTCGCAACAGGAGCACTCAGATCGTTTGAGCGTCTAATTGGCTAATACAAAAACTATTGGTTATGCAAATGTAGAACGAGAGATTCAGTCGTCGCATCGGTCGTCGCGGGCGAAATCAAATGGTCGCGCACACGACAAGCTTAGCGGATAGTGCTAGAATCCAATCGTTAAACTTCTACTATACCGTCGATCATGCCTTTGCTGAAGCGGGCACTAGTGACTTCTACATTAGCCCCTGTCACGGGCCAAATCAGACCAGTGGATTCCCCTTAAAGGCACAGTTTACGATAAAAATGGTTTCTGAGATTTCCCTATGATATGAATTCTAGGCTCTCCCTTATACCATACGTGTCGTTATAAGGGCGAAAAAGGTCCTGGATAGGGCACAATAAGGAACCAGAGAATGCATTGTGTGAATGCCACACCACTAGTGGACGAGTTCCAACGGCTTAGTAGAGGCTGCACTATTCACAAGGGAACCAATGTAGGAAGTTAAAACAACTTGTCGTAACAAGTAGCGACAGCGAAAGGCAATTCTGGACAGAAATGGTTTAACGTAGTCATCTCTTTTCACAATGAGAGCAAACTGAATCTCGTCCAAAAATCCTTTACATGTCATTCGTGTCGCAGTGATCTCGTACAATCTCCACAGAAACTACTTTCAAAAAGCCTGGAGTAGGCGAATTTTCTCGCTTTCTTCGCTACCGATATACTCCTCCACATAAACACCCATTTTTAAACCTAAAACGGGCACCTCAAAATTACCGTGAACTATGCCTTTGAATGATGGTCACAAAGTGCAGCATCCCCTTTGATCAGAGCTCCCGTAAAGAAATTAGACCATGCAAGACTGAGGATACCGTTCGGAATCCCGTTGTCGAATTTAGCGCTTTTTCTATCCTATTCTATCTATTCTTAGGGAGAGGAATGGTGCTGAGTTTTCAAGAGAAAAGGAAAAGATCGACACAACGACTGGAGTTTGTTTTGGAGCTTTTTCCTGATAGGAGACACCTTCATGTTCCCCTACACTTTCAAGAAATAGATAGCATTGAGATGATTTTACAACATTGATGAGTAGACACGTACCCCTGCCATATGTACAAGTACAGAGAGCGTCACTGAGACATGCATTGTTTTCGTCATATAGTAGGAGAAGAAAAACGGATAGCACAACTCGTCCGAAGCCCATTTGAAGAACGTCGAGTAAAGAAAGTTGGCGCATAGAGCTAACTGTGAACTGAAATTCGATATTTTAATAGACTCCTGAAAACAAAATCGTACGATGCAATGAATGTGCAAGTTCTCAAAGCTTCATCCTTTACAACTGAAGATTTTTTTCAGGATTAATCTGACAAGCTCTTTGTTGGCTTCCGCTCAATCTGAGCAAAATAGTACGTAGAGTATGAGAAAGCGCTAGAATGGCAGATAGTGATTGTCCCATTTCATTTGTGAATCTTTTCTCTTTGAACTGCTGCAATTACATATACATAGGTGGGATTCTCAGGGATTAGGGAGAGCTCCGGAAAGATACTTCTAACATTTCTATGTAGTTACATAAAGTGACGCTCGATTGAATGGAACATTAACAAACTGCAGCAGAATCAAAGTTCCACTTTTTAGTTTTTGGGAACAGCCATGTTCAGCATTTGCTTCAAATATTCCAAAAATTTTCCACTTTGCACAGAGGAAAGGAATTATCTTCTGGCCATGCTAACTTCCGAGGGAATTCGAGGTCAAGTACACGCTCCTACAATACATGAATCACTAAAAGTGGTCAATTCGAGCACAATGGGGCACTGAGATGCCCCAGTAAACTTTTAGCCCGAGAATTTCCCTTAGCGTGAGTCAGTTACGAGTTACTCGAGCGTCTCTCAGCCCATTGAAGCATACGCCGAAAGAAGAATAGGGAGTAAGCACCGTTTCCTAATCACATGATATCAGGGAGACGAAAACAAGTTTGAAAGAGTAAACATTGGAATCAAAAGCCGGCGATACGGTAGTAAAGAGCTAAAGTATGGGTGGAATCTTCATTCGAGAATCCTATTCCGTGTTTGGACGACGTATAACATGGGACTCATGTCCCCTTTCTTTCGAGGAAAACACCCTAGAGACATAAAGGAGATTTCATTACTTGGAAAGTAAAAAGAAGGATGATCTCAGGTTCACTACTGATGTAAGTTTATCTATGGTCATTTCGTTTGGTTCTGAATATTTCTGACCGTCGCGCTTCACCCATTCGCTCGGAGTCACTCACGATCACTGCAACAAACATGGTAGAGTATTGTCTGCATGTGAGACTGCGTTCAATAGGTCTCTCCACATAGCCTATGGCCCATGTTCTTGCGATTTCATTGCAATTTCTGGCTTCGCATAACTCGTATCCCCGAAACCCAACGGTCAACAACGTAGTCGTTGGCATTTTCTAAGAGGAATGACAACGATTTATGGTCAGCATTAAGTATGAAGTGAATCGAACACGAATGCCCGTCAACTTTGGTTTTTTATGAGTACACGATTGAAAAGGCTTGAGGTATGCCATGCTTGACGTGCTGTTTTTGAGAACACTCCTGCGCTTTGTTGGTGATAGAAAAGAAAGGTAATAGGCGATGTTGTTTAGTTTTTCCATATTTTTCTCTAAGTATTTCATACTTTCATTTTTCGGTTCCTTTCGACGCAAAAATAGTCCCAGTAGACATTTTCATAGCCCTGGCTGCTGACAGCAGTAAAGAAGGTGCTCATATTGTTCATAGAACGGGTGCTGAGCGGCATAAAAGGACGAAGAGCGTCTTCGGGTGTCGAGAAGGAGAGCAGCAAGGGAAGGGAAGGTATCCTGATGATGAACTTCCAATAAACCTTCACTGAATTCCCTGCGGTTCTGAGACCATTTCAAGTAGGCAGCTAGATGACTTTCTAAGCGGGAGAAGGGAATTTACAGAAGGTTGCTTAAGTCATGTTCCACTTTGAATCAGTTTCTAAGAGAGCATTATACTGATTCGAAGGATATTGAAAAAAGGCCTCATATCAAATCGGATTGTTAGATGCGCTCTATACAGGTAGCGATACAGGGTAAAGCCGAATTTAGGTAGGCTGATTGTTTGCCTAAGGTAACAAAGCAGGCACACCAAGGGTAAAAAGTGATGGCTTCCTTTTTATTTCTGCTACTTCACTCGATTGTTAAAGCACATTCGCTAGAGAAGCTCTCAAAGTGGCGGGGAGAAGTTCCGCCACCATCGGGTGACGGAACTTCTCCCCGAGCCGCGACTACCGTATCCTTCCATTGAGAATTCAATCCTTTCCCTTCATCGCGCGTGACTGCGCGCGATCGGGAGCGGTGATTTCGGGGAAAAGATACTACACCCTCTACCACCAACACCAAACCTTTTTTGTGAGCACAAACATGAATTTCTATCGCCCTTTTCGTGCCTAAACATTTTAATCAGGTTGAGGCACGACATCACTTTTGCATATTCATCAGGTAATGAATTAGAGATTATATCATGACCAAACAATTTTTTACATTCATTACAAAATCCATTCAAATGTATTCACAGACGCATGTGTTCGAATTCCGCATCGGTGTCCTCTTAGGCCAATCAAACTTCCAAGGTCGTTTCACCAGACTCGTCTGGGAGGTTAAAAGAATACTGACTTCTCCAATGACTGCCGCTGCAAGCCATTGTACAGACCACATCCGCATTCAATACGCCACTTCGACTCTGACTGAAAGTCGAAGGCGGGGCGCATCCCTTGGACGGGATTATTTTGCGGGAAACCTTCGAAGAATTCATGCCTATGTAAGGCACAATTTCTGGGACGTTCCTTATAGCAATAACAAGTAGAAGACGACACTTAAGGCGATTTCCCAGACCGTAACAGGGAACACCCAGAAAATTCTTTGTTACTATCGTTACAGGGAAGGAAAACAAATGGTTCTAACTCGATTACTCTTGCACCTCTTTCCTTGCTCCCGTATTCCATTTCAAAAATGAGCACGACCCATTGCCTGCTTCTCCTTAGTCATCTGTGGGGGTAGCAGAACGGAACACTCTTAAGCCTACAATTGTACTTTTGCAGAGGACAAACGACTTCAAGTGCTAAACGTGCTGCTACACTATTAACCCATGCATTTCAAAAGTGCAAAGCAGAATGGAAAGTACTTTTACAATTCACCATGAATTTCAATCAGCCAACCATCTTGTGCAAATAGGGCCACTCGGTGAAACTAAACTTTGGCCCCAAGGTTTCGGGACTCTACAATCTACTTGCAAATTCTTCACTTCCGTTGTGGAACTAGTCATGCTTCATTTGTTTTTGCTGAATCTTGTTGTGCCTAATCTTAAGGGGTCCATTTCACTATCGAAATGGTTTTTATGGTTCTCTAGAAGGATGAGTCTGCGGCCTCCGCATGTGACTTTGCGGTACCGAAAAACAACCTGAATAGCGTGTAATTAGGGTTCTAAGTCCGGCTTTGTAGACGTACACGCCTTAACGTGGACTTGTTGCAGCGGCATCGTAGAGGCTGCACTATTCACCATGGAATATACCTGTAGGGAATTCAAACAGCTGATGACTCCTGGCTCTGACCCGTGGTGATAGTGAAATATTTTACAATATTCGGCAGCAGGGTACTGTAGCATCTCGGTTTTGACTGGAATCTCGTCCAATTACGTAATCTCGTACAAAAACCAATTTAACTATTTCAAAGAGCACTTAAACAGAGTGGATTAATCTATTTTCATCGTCACACATGCACTAGTCTGCACCAACACTTCCGTCACTCACCACCAAAAGGGAACCTCAACTTTAAGTTGATCTGTGCCTTCTAGATACTCTTATGTATTCGTTGATATCGTCCTTCCCCTCATTTATGACAAATTTTACATCTTCCAAGCCTATAATTCTTTCTTAATGTTCCAGCTACAGAAACAGTTGATGGAGTAACTTTTCTCCTCAGGATTACTACAGTATGTATTACTCGATTCTCGTTACCGTAACCACTTCAAAGAATCCAAATTGGCACTAGAACGCCAACTTTCCAAAAGTCCTTTCGGTATTTCGTTTTTGGAATAATAGTCCTACCACTGACTTTAGCAAAACAGCCTGCCTTTAGTTTAAGATAGCCATACGTTGAAATTCTTTGAAATTCTCGATTTTTGAGCATATCCGTTGTTTTGTTTTGGGAATTTCGTGAAGGTTCCAAAAAATAACGATGGACCCGGTGAACATTTATGGACCACAGTCAAGACTGCAGGAATTTCGTGGCCAACTTGATTAAAGCAGCGCGATTTTTCTTCTCTCAATTTTTGAAGGTTGTAAAATTACACGGCCGCAGCAAGTACTCATCAATTCCCAAAACGAAGCTTCTCATAGATCATCTCTGGATGGAAAATTTGCTATATTCCTGTTTTCCAATGCAATGTTCTTCACTGGTTCATCTTTCATGTGCTGAACAGTAACATGTGATTTACGTGATTGACAAACCATTAATCACCCGTGCACATTTCGCCCCATTCATCAATCCCGGAAATTGTAGCTGCTTTCAGGGATTTGGGAAAGAACAAAATCAAAACTATCTTTGAAGAATAGGTATCGAATGATGTACATCACATCTGGCAAATTTGGTTTATCGCGGAAAAAATGATCGTCGATTGTTTTGGTTTTCAGGATGGGTGTGCCGATTCCGGATACGAGGGCAACAGATCAGACGACTGTATTCAAGTCGGCCACAAAGTATGAGATGAGCTCTTCTACCCGAACTGCATGTCACGCCCACGCATTCGGTCGTGCGCAAACGCGAACAACGTCCCCTCCACCGCGTCTGGGTACTTCTACCCAATTGGCGAGCACGTCACTCCGTTCGGATAGGAGTATCTGCACATGGGAAAGGAAAGATTTGATTTTCCAACGGGAGGATGCGGTGAAGGTCACTGCCTTTGCCGCTTGCCGATTCCGTGTAGAAATAGTGCACACTGAATGTGGCATCAATGCCATATCGATGCCGCCCTGGTCCTCCAAGCATCCTCCCCAGGTGGTGGTTTCTCGATACCATATCGTTTAGGAATACAAAAGTACTGACTAAATCTTCGGTTGATCGTTGCAGGTAATTGAATAGACAACATACATGTTACATGAATCAAAGTCTCATGATGGACATGATAGGAATTTGCTGGCATGAAATGGGAACCGAGGGCCTTCAAGGTTTCCATGTTGTGCTATTTCGCTCACATTGAGGGCAAAGATCACGATCAGAATGGTTCCCGAAATAGACTACTTGAGAATGAAACTGCGGCCCATATTGGGCGCTGTCAGATCGGAAAACGGCCTAGATAAGGCAGACTCGGACGAGTTTCACCGGCGTTGTAGTGAGGACACCCATGAGGAAATGTAAACAACTAGTCGTGACCCACAATGACGGTGGAAGCCGGTCCAGAACATTTTTGGCTTGATGGAGTCTGCTCTTTGCAACAACGAAAATCTCGTCCAAATACCGTCCTTGATGTCAATTCCTTCTCGTTAATATAGTACGACTTCCTTGTTCACTTCTTTCAGTAAACTTTATAATTCTCGAAGTCGACGGATTTTCTGACTTTCTTCTCTACCGATGCGTTATTCTCCACCAACACTCTTTGAAAAGGGTATATAGAAGTACAGAAACGAAAATCCAGTACGGCACTCGGCTTTTACAATAATGCAACACGGCACAACCCGATCTTGATACGCAAATTCTCACTCGTCACATACCGGCACGTCGATAAGAGGCTTTGGGCAAGGACACCGTGGTGGGTGGTGGGTAAGCTAGGGTGTTACTGTAAAAACCGAGTGCCCGCACTGACTTTCGTTTCTGTATCTAAAAATTATCGTGAAGTATGGCTAAGCACGCATTGAGCAGAGCAACTGATTTTAAAGCTGCTCTATCTCACCCAAGAATTTGAAGTGTATTGACTGTCAGATGCAACTAGAGAGTTTCCTCCTGCTGTGGCTACAAAATACCCCATCCGCCTAAGCATAACCATATCCGCAACAGAATTGGATCACCAAGTAGTCATCTTCAGCCCGATAAACTTAAAGCCTCCTTGGCCAAAAATCGAACCAACGTTTGTTTACATTCGAAGGAGGTTAATAGGAAAAGGGTTGGGTCGAAGACCATTGGATGGAAGACCAATTCGCTTTCTGGCAATATGATACCATCATAAAAACATGCCTCTATTACGCGGGGTGGTGTCCTATTGCTGGGAATTTCTTGTAATTTGTAAGATGAGAACTGGCACCGCTTCATTCTGATCTATGGTTTATAGAGCAGAATTCCTTGCGAGTACCCAAAGCAGAATCTCCCCAAAAAAACTCCTACAATAGAGAACCTGCTTCACAATTGAAGTTCATAACATCTGCTGATTCACTGAGCTGCACAATGAACTTAGCTCCTCTTCATACCCCTACTCCAGCGAAAAACAGCTTCTGCCCTCTGAATAAAGAAAGAGATACTACCATATCCTTCTATCAGTCCCCGAAATCTTAATGGTGTCATAGATGAAGGCATAAATATGCTCCGGGCTTAGCGAGCAAACATCGTTCCCGAGATTAGTTTTTATATGAACGAAGGGTGCCTTTTCATGGAGGATAACTTATAGGAGGACCGTTCTGATGCTCAAAACTATATCTAACTACGTAAGTCCCTAGTATTCTCAAGAGAGTCGACAAAAGTGGTAGGAGGCGGGTATTCACGAGAACTGAGTTCACTCACATTCCCTAGGTGAGGACCTTCTAGAGATGGGCATATACAGTAGGAATGCATGATGAATGTTTCGCATGTTATGCTATATGCTGATGTCAAACCCTAAAAACTGGTTCGCCTACCCAGAAATCATTCCAGCTTCGAGCTCATAACGAATTCAGCTTTAAGGGCGTCAAGAAGGACATGTTTGCCCAGCTACCGTGTCAAAATGCACGTCCCCCTTTTTCAATCTGCGCCCATGTCTAATCTTCGTTAACGCTATTTCTTATGCAGCTTAGTGGAGAATCTTATTGTCAATGTTATCCGTACAGAATCCCATACAGCCACAAAGGACACTGAATTGATAATTACGGCGGATTCATAACGTAGATGGAATGTACTAATAGGATATGCCTTCGATTTTGGAAGATTCCGTCATCTTTGAGAATGTTCGTTGCTCCGACCTGTTCAGCAGTTTGGCAACTCAGTTTGATACCACTCAATAATGAAGACGAGGGAACACTGCCCGGCCCACGAAGTTAGTGGGACAAGTGATTTCTTCTTATCATTTCGAATCCATAAATTATTCGTGATTCGGTAATGGCTCGCCAAGTCCTTGGACGATTATTGAACTTAACTCAGAGTTTTAGGGACTTGGGATAGCTTAAGGCAGTATAACTAGTTTTAGGGCATGTGATCCCCCTTGTCCAAGACAGGAGTGTTCCCGAAGTTGCCCATGCTTGATGCAGAATTTCGCGTGTTTCATGAAACTTAGCCAATCTCACAAGCTATTCCACTAGACACATACGTTGGAGTGTTTGAAATGTGTATATGTTTGTGCATAGGACCAAAAACTGGCATCTCCCTACGATCAGATACTCGAACGTTTGAAATCAAAGGAATGACGCTCATGAGTGAGGGATATCGACGGGTTGTGGCATGAATGATGATAAATGTCATAAAGACTGATGAAGTAGGTAAAAAGTAAAAATCCCCTGTTCTCCCTCTCTGATTTCTGGCTCCTGAAAAGGAGTGTCTACACCATCGCATACTTCCCCTTTTGAAGGCACAGTTTGTGTCAGATTTACGTAATTATCCTTCGGTTAGAGAAGGAGGGGCTCCGGAGAAATTGAAATTACTGTCAGAGAAACCAAAGTACACTGCCCTCATCGAAGTATTAAATTTCAGAGCTTGACGATGATGACCAAGGACGATGTTTCGCCAAGATTCCAATTGCACCCTTCAATGCTGATTACAATTATTACGATCGTGCTTCACTTCGTATTGGGGGATATAATTCCCCTCCCACACCCTCTAGAGGAATCTTCGACAGCGCCAGTTCATTGTGAACCTTTGCTCTCAGTGGGCGTTGGGAACATATTCTGAGCGATCAGATTCTGAGCCTTCGTTGAGTCTTATTTGGATGGTGTTTTGGCGAGACAACGCTATGTGTCGCTTTTCAAGGAACAAAAACTTGGAAAGTGTGGAAGAACCAAGAGATCCTCGCGAAATGATATTTGCTATGGCGGTTGGAAACACTGGAGTGGTGGGAAGTGGTCAAAAATAGCAAATAAGTTCATCACGTTTTTATTATTATGCAACAGTACAACAGTACAGTTCTGTCGAATTGACTATCGCACGGTTGAGTCAGTCTAGCAAAGGGGGAACTTTGGAAGAGAGAATGACGGAAGCAGACGACGATCTCGCACAACCCTCGTTTTTGCTACTTTTTGCCTTTGCCAGTTCACTATTATTCTGAGGTATCTATTTTAGGTGGAATAATGGAACCCATGGTGCCTAAAACTGAAGGATGGCTAACAGAGCGCAAAAATCGGTGGATTTAAAAATATCAGATTCGAAAAGAAGCAAAAAAGAGGGTTGTGCGAGATCGTCGCCTGCTTCCGTCTGTGTCTCTCACGAAGCATACTATTCGATCTGTCCTGTGAATAGTGCAGTAATAACATGGCCGGCATAACACGGCCACTTACAGCGTGCGCGTCGGTTAAACGGTTTTGGAGCCTTCATTACGCCCTTTTCAGGACGATTCTTAGTCCCAACACCCCAGTACTATTCTTGGGGCCGCTAATCCGGTAGGGTATTCGAAAATCAAGATTACTTTCGTCGTGGATTGTGCCATTAACGAGCAGATTCCTTTACGGTCATAAAGTAGCAGCTGGGGTAGAGCATAGAAACGCGCAAAATGCCAAATTCCATCCTAACCTTACTCCATACATCATTCCCTTCTCTCCTTTCATTTTAAACCTATGCACTACATGTACATTTGTACATTTTATTTTTCAAAAGTAAAATTTTTTGAATTTTTTTTAAGTATCGGGCACCGTTGCGCTGTCCCTGTTGAGTGAACTGAGTGATATTTTCCTATGAATGGTTTCATTGTCCCAAGTTCGAAGGAATGATGATTGATGTATGGGAGCCATTACACTAAATTACTACCATACAGAATCTCTGATGAACAGTAATTATCTACGAATTATGAAGAACTAAGAAAAACGACCACTTTATGGCTGCTGCCCTGATTATCACTTGTCAACTACACTGACTATTAAAACCATCTAAGACCATGGACAGGCAAGAAGCATTGCTTCAATGTGAAGAGTGCAGTCAGAGAGGTGCAACAAAGTGGATTAGGTGAGCTCAGTTTAAGAGGAGCTGCGATGAGGGAATAGTTTTTTGAATTCCTACTTACCACCATATTCAATGGAAAAACAAGTGACGATTCATCTAACACTACCAATGATATCATAAAAAAGCTCTTTCGCAACATACCATGACATACTGATGAGGAAAGCGTTCGTAGGGTTCATCATTGATGACAGAGTGGCGATGGAGACGAGATGTCCGAGTGATCCCGAAATACACAGGATCAGCACCAGTGGTGGATGGACAACTCGCCCATATTCTTCGGAGATTCGCTCCAGCCAATCCATCCTGAAAAGCAGCGGAGTCTAAATGCAACATGACGATTTCATTGCAAAAACTCGCGAAATAAAAACCGAATACGAAGTCGTATTTCACAAAAAAAGAAAGAATCGCAGACTACTCGTTGGCTGAAAAAAGTACATAAAAGAGAATGTAAGAACAAGGCAGGGACAACAAAGGGGCTATTGATGCACACATTTTGATGCAAGGTTCAGACGTACGACTTCCCAAGCCTTGTGTCTCTGTATTCTGCTATCCCGAAATGGAGTCGGACGAGGTGAGCTTTGGCCCACTCCCTCTTGAAGCCCACAACTGTAGTACAAGAGCAAGCCCCGAAGGTTTCCTGACACAAGTCGGACTTCCTTCTAAAAAAGAAGGACCACAATGAAACTAGCCTACGATCTGACGTATGAAAAGGCAACACTATACGTTGGTGTGATATTTTCGCTTTACTTTGCGAATAGATAGTAGGGAGAGAAAGAAAACACCAAGGAAAGCAAAAATGCTGACGAGGGATTTCGATAGCAGTAGATGGCTGGAACAGGTAGGCTACAAGCTACAGAAACGTGCAATGCCAAAGAAAGGCTAATTTAACGGCTTCTCATATGGTCGGTTGCAACTGTAGAGACGACCTTCCGATAGTAGATGATACTGCAGTAATACTACCGATTCGGACATCTCACCTCCTTCATTCCTCCTCATACAGAGTCCCAATGCCATCTTTGATCCCCACCCCTTTCCCAAAAAGAGGACCAACATCACCACCTCATTTCCACTTGCTTTTTTCAGCTTCCTTCTATCCCATGACAAACGACGAAGGGGTAAATTGAGATTTGGGATGAGAAGAAGATAAGGGGCCGGTGGAATTGGCAATATAGGAATAAGTCACTATTATTAGGGGGCAACGCCCATCGTTCATCGTTGAGCATTCTTCGACCTGTGTATGACCACGACCAGGAATACAGGTGTGGAAAAAAGTAACAAGTACTGCTCTAAAAGACAAGCCTGTGGCTCTGGCAGCAATTCGGGATTGTCTGGAATCGCTGAGAAGAGATGCTGATGTGTTCACGTCTTGGCCCGGTCAATCAAAAGGTATTCAGAAATATGATTACGTAGGTCTCAGCGAGATTAGTTGTGCGCAGGAATCAACACAAATTCTTCAAACATCATTACGGTACTGATATGGATGGAGGTTATTCGATTCACCTCACCGAAAGCTCTTTATTAGCTCAGAAATGGGAGAAGTCGACCTCTGGCAACGAACAGTAACACGTTTCTGCTGCTTTGAAGCTTCACTGAACGAGGAATAGTAGAAGACTTTCGACTCGTGAAGAAAGAACCTTTGAAAGGCACAGCTCATGATGTTTTTGAGGTACCCTTTTGAAGTCGAAAAACACAAGTACTGGTTGGGAATAGTGCATTGATGGTGAAGGAAGAGAGGAAATTTGCCGACTCCGAGAAGAATAAGGCTCCTCAAAAGTAGTGAAAATAGAGGTTGTACGAAATAATCATGAAGGAAATGACATAGAAGAGGTATTTGGACGAGATTTCAGTTGTTGCAATTGCCCCAAGTGCTGCCTATATCAAGCCAAAATCGTCTCACTGTCGTAATGGATCATGGCAAGTTGTTCAAACTTCCTACATGGGTTTCTTTGTGAAAGGTGCAGTCTCTTAAATGCCGTTGAAACTCGTCCAAGGATACACATGGGACAATCTTTACCCTTTACAACGCTCTATCTGGTAAGTTTTTCGACCTGAAAGCGCCACACATGCTCTACGAGGGGTCCACAGATTTATCCTAACGGGATATTTTAGAAGGAATTTTCATCGTTAACCGGGCATTTGATTGGACTAAAGGCAAGAAGATATGGAAAGGAAGGAGAGAAATGACTGGTTCGGAAGCTTCTTTCTGGATTCCGTGTGTCTCCTTTCATTCACTGGCCTGCCTAGAAAAGTTTTTTTCAGCTAATCAGACTGGTTTATCCAAAATTTGAAAGCTGCTTGTGGTACATTCAGGTCTCAGCAAAAACATCAGACGGGGTTGCCGGAAGGCTTTGAGAGGTTATTTGTTCAGAAGAAGCCCATACAATAATAAATAGATCCTGAGAAGTTTTTGGTGACAGAAGTCATAAGGGGGTACGAACAGGGCCCAGCAGAACAGCTCGAAATTCTCCCATAAGGATTGGAAAGATTTGTTGCATGGTGTGAAAATGAGGGTGCATTCTGAGTAGAGCATGTCTAACTGTGGGAAATTCCCCTATATCTGCAAAGCCAATTGGAAAGCATTTTCTCAGGAGGTGAGAAGAAAGTTTGGTCTGTGCACGAGGAACTTTGTAGAGGAAGAGCTGGCTCATTTTTCATGAGACAGGGAAGATGCGTCCACAGATCTCAGGGATTGCTTGAGACCAGGGTGAGAGACTATGGCGGAGAACCTGTTCATTTATCAAAACGAACAGCCTATGGAAGTTTTGAATGAGTGGCGGCTCTTACTACCCACAAAAATGGGCACCGAAAATTGGCGCCAGCTTCTTACTGTACCGTTAAGGCCGCCGCTACACAGCTCGAGCTGATACTGAAGTATCAAAAGTATGCCTTCATCTGTTGTAGGGTGGAAATAGTAGGTGGGGCTGCTCCAGCGGGTGTTTGAGGAGCTGACTTGAAAGTGAGTAAGCACTTGAAATATGAAGGGCTCATGGCTGATGTTTTGCACGGACTCGAACACAGCTCAGATGTCTTCAATCAGCCATCAGCATGAAACTCCATCATCAAGCTATGTCGAGTAGGCCCAATTTCATGGAAAACTAATGCATCATACATGGACGGGTAAACAGGTTAGGTAATAATCGAGTTAATTATCCTCATGAGTAAAACTAGCTGCTTTGACGGGAGTTATTTTGTGTCGTGCAAACGGCAACGGTGCAAGAAAGACATAAATACATGTGCATATGCATACGTCTTTGAGCAGCCTAGAAATGATCAAATGGTGCCCCAGAATGACCCCCAGTATGCTACCGTAATCGGAATGGGTTCTGCTCAAGCAAATCGGGCACTTTAGCCGTGGGAATAATTTTCAAAATTTACTGACGTCAACAAAAATGTTGTTTTCGCGATGATTTGTGTGAAGATGTAGGGTGCCTCAGCCATAATCCTCCCCATTCATTCCCTGATAAATACATACTTCGCAGCTGTTCCAAGATAACAATGTGAAGCGAGACTCACTATACATGATGTGAGATCATCTGGGTGTGATGAGCTGGAATTTTTTGAAATCTCACAGCTCACCCTCAGAGGCTATGCTTTCTGTGCAGCCCTCGAAGAAGACCCGGACGAAGAATCGCGAATTCTCTCATCGCAATCGGCCCGTCAGGAAAATCTGTGTTGCAAACCTTGCCCTTGAGGTCACCTACCAGTACAGCACATCCTTCCAAGCTTCAATACTGAGAGTTGGGTGATGAACTAGTACACCTAGGTGGGAGAGGAGCAGCACAAAAGTCGACACTTGCAGCGTTTCGAGGTTGACTGTAGACTGTAACGGAGAATCAAAAAGCGGAAGTTTTGCGACGTCACAAAATCCCAGAAACATTCGCTCAAAATCCAGAGAATCAACTAATTCTTGAAGAGAGATCACAACAGCTTACCTAGTAGGAGTGTCCAAGTAGGGGCGAATGAGGAAACCCAACAAAAACTCATCCGATGACGACGAAAACATGCATACTTGATGGCATGCCCTTACTAAGTTCTGCCCACCTTTTTTTTCCAACCCAACAGCTATGACTAGGGACTGAGAAAGTTCTAGCACCGTGCAAGTAGGGATGGGATTGTCCTAGAAGGATGGTTACCTGCTGTCCTACAGGCGTGGTCAGAAGCAGGCTGCAATCAGGCAACTGATAAGATGTTTCAAAGTTAGGTGAACTTAATTATCACTTTCCAACTAAATAATAAGTAGAAACCCTGGAAACCAAGGGCAGTTATTCTGGGGATCCAGGGTTTCTACTTATTATTTAGTTGGAAAGTGATAATTAAGTTCACCTAACTTTGAAACGGAACACTCAAAGGAATTGGAACCTAATAGACCATTCGAGGAAATGAAAAAACCACTTTCATCCCGTAAGGGACAACTTCGGTTCACAAGGAACCTGTACTGGAAAATAACCAACAACTCCATCCTAATCGCAAATGATCTCCTAAGGCTAAAAACCGAAATGAAACTTTGGCCAGCATGGAGCAGTACGGAAGTGTGCGAATCCCTGGAGGCTATTTAGTAGCTCGATGGCCTCTGTAATATGTGGTCTTATGATGAGTAGCCACGCGATTCGGGCCCAAATCACCTCTCAACGGTTATGAAGAGCAAAAAACAAAAATCGAAGGAAATTGTAGTCGTGGGGCTTGGGTATACTCACACCCTATTGCTTGAATGAGTGAAATGATTGGTATGCAGGTGGTTTTCACTTTTTTTCTTCAGAGAAATGGAGCAACATTCATGGTAAAGTATGAGTAGATGAAAAGAGTCATGGAAGATTCAGTTAAACAAGCCTTTCATCACAAACTTGAGGCTCGAGCGATCCCAGAACAAGAGGAAGGTGCTTGGAAAGCGCAATAGACTCATCGGGTGAGCACTGGGAAACCAGGACTAATCTTCACATCGTTTTCTTCTTTTTTGCACACATGTAATGTAAAATCCAAACGATGTAACATTGAAAAACACTATTTGCTGTCAATAATGAGAATATAAAAAGGTAGAAGCTATAAACAAAGTAGAGAGCGGGCAACTGTTACCAGATCATTTTTCTTCTGAAAGTTCAGCAATACTCATAGCCACTTATTCATTTCTCCTCATTTACTACATTTGCACCCAGAAGTACGCGAACGAAAGACATCGTAAATCCCCAAAACGTCGAAAACAAGTTAGTTCAGCGACTGGGAAGTGAAACGTAACTTTGAAATTGAGAATTAAACGAGGAAGCGGAAATTGAAGTAATATCCCCGAGCAAAGACCTGTGATGATTGTCAAAATAAGGCTAAAAAAGATGAGCTGAAAATGGGTGTTTCCGATTGGAGTCAGGTTCAGAGTTACAACGATGAACAAAAACGTGTGGAAGGAGAGGGTGTGGGATGGTGGGGGAGGGAAGGCGGCTGGAATGGGTGCTGCCTGAGGTGCCGCAGCGGATGCTGGTGTGCAGAATACAAAAAGCAAAGAAGGCAAAATCTTCTTTGTCAAGAAACCTTTTCAGATCAAACTCTCTGAAAATTTTCTGTTTGAATAAAGAATAGCCCTTTCTGAATGTAGATTACGTCCTCTGATTTCAAATACTAATATTACGCTCTCCCCTTTCAACTTTTTTCTTCCTTCCTTTTACTTCCTTAACGAAAGAAATACCTCTTCAAAACAACTGTGCCGCGCTTACTTAATTCACGATTTTCCGGTCAAATGATTCAGGAGAATGGGGAATAAACGAAAGTCAGATGGCATTTGGCGAGTGTGGTATCGTGCCCAATCAATCCACACCAGCTCTCCACGGTCTTCATTGAAGTTGCCTGGAAGGCCACTGCCTTATTGACAATAATTCTTCTCTAAGTGTGGACAATGTCACTTTTTAGGCACTGATCTATACAGTTCAAGCTTTCATATGATTTCCCCTTGTCACCATTTTGTACAAAATCAAAAATTCATTGCTATATAACCCCTCACGGGAAACTATTGAAGGAAGCGTATCATTTCTTCGACGACCAGACAAAACGATGGCTTGAAAACGTATTCGAATGTTTTGGAACACCGCTAGACGGCCCCTCTTCGCCTATTTTGCCTAAGTCTCTCTCAACGAATGTTTTGAAGCTTCCCCAACGGCCTACTTTTGCTTTGGTCTCTTCCCGTTCAGTCAAACAATTAGTTAGAGTACATCGATGACGATACCTTCGTTGAATACTGCTAGATTGAGAGACTGTCTACAGAAGTGGGTAGACAGATGCATCGTCTGTAAAACATCAGAGATGGTGATCGCTAGTGGATTGAAAAACACGGGACTTACTCAACTTGAAAGTTGTGGCGTATTCCCATGGCTGCCGTGCAGACTTTCAGTTTATCTTGTTTATGTTGGTCGCTATGCTAATAGAATGCGGCCAGCATAACAGCCAAGAGAGTTCTTCCAAACTTATTTGTCGTGACTCAGCCCTTCACCCTTAATGAAGAATCCCTTGCATCGGGACTCGATACTAGTTGGATTTCTTGTGGTCTTGGGAGAGTTAAGATCTTTTGGGGTGACCAATCTCGACTGAGGGATGCGCCTCGCATTCTACTTCAATCAAAAAGGGAACTGGAACATCTGGGCCTAACAACTCTTGCAGAGCATCAAGCACACCTAGCTGTTATTGAATGCTTCTGTTAGTCTGATCGCATAGAAGGCCCGATAAGAATCGCAGGAGATTGATTCAGAAGGCTTCTCGTCCACCCTCACAAACTTGTCGCTTTTGTCGAGTGGGTTCCCGAAATGAACGCTAATCAAGGAGATGGGAATGCCAGCTTTCCCACACAAAAAGTATTACTTTTTGCAACTCAGCACTTCACTTGTGGGCATAAACATTAGTGCAATTAGCTTGGCTTGGCAGGATAGAAAACAAGCAAACACAACAACGGCTGCTGTGCCTTCAACGCTGGAATAGCTCTACTTATGGTCATGAGAAAGCTGCTACCGGCTAATTTTCAGTAATATAAAACTCCGTATGATTTACTGAAGTAATGGTCAAGTAAAGTGAGCAAGACATTTTGTAGAAACGAAGGTAAGTGAAAAATGAGCAAATGCGAGCAGCGAACATGTGGGCAATCCATCTCTTAATTAGTCTTGCTGTAAACATAGGAGCTGTGGAGCAGATTTGCTCTGTTACATAATGAGCCTCGATTATGTCAACTGAAAGAGGACTAAAGGGCGCTTGAAATAAAGGGCACATTCCTTTGTTCGCCTCATTACAGAGTGGCTTCCTCTGAAACCAAGGGCCTACAGGAAAGTTGTAGTCGGTCAGAATGAGTAAAATGTTGGGCGTAGTGAAACAATGGGTTCTAGCTTCCACAGCTAGCTTAGTCATTACCACAGTTATTATTCCCACATGTCACAAGCATGGTCACGGGTTCGAATCCCGCATCGATATCCGCCTATGTTAAGCAAGCCTTCCATTCCTCCAGGGTCGGTTAATTTGTACCATACTCATCTGGAAGCATAAAAGCACTGACTTGGACACCGGCTCCCCACCGCAAGCCATTGTATAGGATACATAACATTCAATACACCACAACGATTCCGAATAGAGGTTGAATGCATGAGTGCATCCATCAGACGGGATTGAAGAACGCTCCAAAAGATTCCTCATCTATCCTTGATTATTTCCACTGAAAATCTCTAGCAAACGGAAGTTGTAAAGGACACGCCGAAGCGGTACTCCAGGTGTGCGCAGTCAATGAGACCAAGTGCCTCACCTCACCAGGGTTTCGTTCCTTCTGGAGCCGGAGAATCGGCATCAACTCTATGTATGCATAAGCTAACCGCTTAATCAAAGCGATGGGATGAGGGTTGGGAATTCAGAGATAAATCTCCTTCCTATGCGAGATATGTATATTATGACTCTCGAGTAGCGAGAAATTATTAGCTGAGAAGCACTGTCGGAATGATAGATGATTCAAGCAACACCGTTGCTTACAACAAGGTTCTGCTGATAGATTAATTCAAGCAGGTCATGTTTACCAAGTGGCAACAATTAAGCTGTAAGCCCATTTCGCTAACTTCGTTTATACGTCACGGCCCAATCAATTCCCGAAACTATACTGCACGCGGAAGCCGATATGAGTTATGATCTCGTCAACTTCCCTATCCCGGAGTAGAGAAGGAATTGTTGATTGGCCGAATTGTTGAAATTGAACATTTCCAACCAGAGTGTTTGCAAGCATGTTCAGTAAGCTTTGACGAATGTGTTCTCGGGCATGTTATTAGGTTGGTGCAAAAGGAATGCAGGTTTTCTGTTTCACTAGTTTTAACACAAATTTTTTTAAAGAAAACTAAGTTTTTTTTATGGGGTATTATATATTGTTGGAAAGCTTATTCTTTGCACTTTCTAAATATGTATGTGAAATTTCATTCACATCGCTTGATTTTGAAAAAATGTGGTTTTCATTTTCAGATGTCTAATCGCGATTTTCGTCAAATTTACTTCTATGAGTTCAAACTGGGTGGGACTGCCGCTCAAACCGCTCGAAATATCATCGAAGTATGGGGCCAGGGAAGTGTCAACGAATGCACAGTACAACGTTGGTTCCAAAAGTTCCGTGCCGGCAACACCAGCCTCGAAGACGAACCACATGGCAGCCGTCCACCAACACTTGGATGATGTCGTGGAGCTTCTTTTTGGTCCAACCACTGGGCAGATCGTCTCCTGTTGTCATAAAGTATCCATTTCTTATCGCAAGTCACAATCCGTTCAAGAAATGGATCGCTGACATTGCGCAAAAGATGAGCCGACGATATCCCAAAACGACGATTTTTCTGACTTTCGGTCAATTCATGCGGAACCCATTTGTCAAGCTTCGTAGTCTTCCCAGTTTGCTTTAAATGGCGAACAATTGTAGTGTGATGGACATTGAGGTGACAGGAGACAATCTGCCCAGTGGTTGGACCAAAAAGAAGCTCCACGACATCATCCAAGTGTTGGTGGACGGCTGCCATGTGGTTCGTCTTCGAGGCTGGTGTTGCCGGCACGGAACTTTTGGAACCAACGTTGTACTGTGCATTCGTTGACACTTCCCTGGCCCCATACTTCGATGATATTTCGAGCGGTTTGAGCGGCAGTCCGACCCAGTTTGAACTCATAGAAGTAAATTTGACGAAAATCGCGATTAGACATCTGAAAATAAAAACCACATTTTTTTAAAATTAAGCGATTTGAATGAAATTTCACATACATATTTTAAAAACGCAAAGAATAAGCTTTCCAACAATATATAACACCCCATAAAAAAAACTTAGTTTTCTTTAAAAAAATTTGTGTTAAAACTAGTGGAACAGAAAACCTGCATTCCTTTTGCACCAACCTAATAGTATGACAAGCGGAACTAACCAGTAAGAACTGCACTCACTTTTTCGAAGAGGGCAATGAGCCCCTTATTGTGCGTCCCGCTCCTTCAAAATTTGAGATGCTAGGGAGATATACGACGTGTCCACGAACGGTAAAAAGGCCTATCTGAATCATCCTTGAGGTAAATCATGACGGCTTTCACTCCCCACTTTGCTGGTCGTTGCCCGAATGAGGTTTCAAATGTTCAGATTACGTATTGGAATACATTCTTTCTACAGCTGTGAGGGTACACATTTAGTGAAAAATGTTTACTGAAAAGATTGGAATAGCGCCAAGGGACCATCAGGGGAATCACTATATTGTCGTCCCTTTGTGAGATTTTCAAGACAGTTCCCAAGCTGGACAGCCCTTCATCTTTGGGTATGGTTGATTTGGGGTGAAATTCTCGTCTAGAGCGAGGGATAACCTTTTCGAATGGATAATGTGAAAAATATTGCTTTCTCCAGCATTTTCTGATACTCTAAACTTCTTGAATATCGTTTTGAAGATGAAGTTTTGAAGATACGGTATCTCTGGATCGATACTGTATTTCTGATTTATATTCAGAGGAGCCGCTTCCCATCCAGAGAGTACCCTTGACACCAGAACGTCCCACAGCACAATGCCCTATAAGCTCTCTGCACTTATTCATGTGTACAAACACAGGAGTTGAAGAAGAAATTTCGTTAAGAACATATAAACCATCAAGCGCTCAACTCACTGATGGCCACATTTTTGGCTTGTAGGTAGATTTGATGTAGGAAGGAAGTACCATGAGGTAGATGTCATCAAGATGAGTGGTAAGTACGACAACAGGGTAGGTGAGAAGGGTCATTGAGATGCCTCAGCTAGGGAGAAAACACGAAAGGTAGTGATTGTGGTTATCTGGCTCTTTGGAAAATCAGAATGATGAATTGCATCAAATCTGACAAGTATGTACAGAAGGCAGACAACGATGATTTTTGAGATGTTCAAGAGCCTCGAGAGGGTTCTCAGTTAGCAGGGCAAGAGTGTTGTGAGCAAGGTAAACACTTGAAAGTAGATGTGCTGTTCGAGAGCAGTCACTGAGATGAGCCTCTTTTGAAGTCAAAATATCTGTAGTAAACAAAAGAGTGCAGATAAATGAAACCTGACGGAGCTACTGCAAAATTTGACATGATTCGAGCTCAAGGGACTCGGATCGCGAGAAAAAGCCACAAGAGCGACTGGAGGGTCTCATTGAGCAGGAGGATACCGTGACACGATCGTGTACCTCACTCGAAATTGTCCAACTCTACTTATGGCTTGGTAAACGTACCTAGCCATGTGGCGTCAGGCGTTCGAAAATCTTAGACTACTAAAGTGACTGGATCACATCGTCCTGCTAATCTGCCTTCGGATAAACCACATGACGGACATGAACAGTACCAGGTAAAGCGACAACCCCACGAAGTCTAGGGACTAAAACCCGACTGTACATATATAAGCTCAAGCCATTCGAGTATTTCAAATTTCCGTAGTTGGTTCATTCATACCAGACTCACTGGGAGCACAAAAGCACTGACTGGACGGTTCATGGACGGATAAGAGCTTCAACGCAGTTGAGTGTGAAGTAAAGTAAAGTAAAGTGTAAAGCGGAGATGTGACAGTGAGAGCATTCCAGAAAGGGAGCGGTCGATGCCAAAAACGTGATCTTCCCCAACTTCCGAGAGCATCACCTTGGTATAGGTGATGCTATGGTGAGCAATCCCCGAATGCCTTGATGAATCGATCCAAAACGTTACTTTGGCTCTCTTTATGGATACCTGAAGGGTCTCCGCAGTATTGAGGAGATAAAGCGATAGCTGGAGGCTTTCATTGAAAGCTGGCTAAGTAACGAAATCAGATACTCACTTTTTCATCACAAATGTACTGTAATGAACAAGATGTCATGGGAATAGAGAAAAGGCAAAGCAGTAGATTTCAACTGGACGGATATTTCAGTATCAGCGTGATATACCATTTGGTTAACAAGTTGATATGCAGCTGGTAGTCGAGCATGAAAATTGGCCATTAATCATTTTACGGGTTATGGTATGCCCCTAGCAAAACACAGGCCACTTTCTCTGCCGCAATTCGTACAAGAGCCTCCATTCCCTTTAAAAGAGATGCAGCGGAACACGAGCTGACCGAACCAATCATTTCTGGCCATTCGCATTGTTTCCGTGGGTGGATCAGACCAACGCCGCTCAAATGTGGAAAGTAGAAATCAGAAAATAACTTCGAGAACAATTCATTTTGTTCTGTCAACGATAAACGGATTAACAAACAACTCGTGCATCAAAACTATTACCGGAGAACCAGGTATGAGAAGAAGTAGCTTCCTCAATCGCAACATCTACTGCATTTCATGATTTCACTTCAAAAGATAAATGTTTTTGTACATTTTTCATTGAGGAAATTTGACGAAACCCCACATATTCATAACAAATATCTAAATAAGTTAAACAGAAAAATGAAAGGTATATAAGCAGCTGTAGATTTCGCATCAGCTACCTCAAGATGTTACAATAGCAAAGCAGATATCAGATAGTTATTTAGGCTTCGAGTCGAAGAAGTTTGAAAAGCAGTTCTTCAATTTCCGAAGAGTTCATATGCATAGAACCCAAGGATCGACGTCGTTCTCACAGAACACCTCCACTCTAACTGAATTCACCCTCGCTCTGACGTAGTCCCTCTTACAGCTTCGATTCTGATATCGCTTTTCGTCGCCTAACATTATTATAGAAACCTGATATCCCTAATATATTTCTAATAAGGGTGTCTAGCGAGAAAATATGACAATTACATTGTGTGATACGGGCTGTGGAAAGCATTATGGGTTGTCTAGGTCACAGTGAAGGCGTAGAAGCGCTTAGCTTGGTTACGTTGACGATGACGATAATGTTTGTGGAAATTCCTTGGGCATGAATACCATGTAAATTGCGTAGAGATCTATCTAATAAGAAAATTTCCGCCTCGTATTTTCACCAAGCCACTCATGACGGGTGCGATGAGTTGTTGTTGTGGTGAATGATATTCGTTCACAAGGGATAGCCATATCGAGAATTTAGTATGAGCTCTTCCTCTTGCACTAAACAAATATCAAGGAAGTTCCGCTATTGCGAAAGTGAGAAACAACTGATATCAAAAGCTCATATTTCTGTATACATTCACATCAAGTTCGATTTATAAGGGCTCCTACCACCCCCCCCCCTCACCCATACACCCCCCCCCCCTCCCCTCCTTCCCCCATCCACGACCTTCCCCAACATTGGAAGAGTAGCACTCCAATGCAAATGAGATCTCTTTTTGGCTGAGGTCTAGGTTTTGCTCTCTATCTAGATCGAACACTTGGGCAGTGAATGTTTTCACGCTCGTGAGCTCCTCTAGAAATTCCTGCCCAACCTTGACAGGGGTGACACCTATTCCTTATTGTTGTCGCCCGCCCTTGGGAAAGATATCCTTTGTTTACGGCTATCATCGGTTTGTTCACCATGGAAGTATTGACGCAAACAGTTCTTTACTGGGACTTCGAAAAAATTGAAATTACTAGTTACCTTTAAAGAACAAATAGCCAATGAATATTCTGTTTATCATAAAGAGACCGTGCTGCGTAAACATGGCTTAAAGATGGTCAGAGACTGATGTCAACATTGAAGCCGATACAAAATTCCGTAAAATTATGAAACATACTGATAGCTGGGAGACTTTGTGTGCTTCAAAAGATCCCCCTAATGAAATGGAATGAATTCAATGGGAGCGAATACGAAACGAAGCAGACTGAGCCAGATCCAAACACTTATGTGAGACTCGACGTGGACGGCATGCTATGGCGGCTCACCGCTATGGGCGGAGCCACCATAAAGGTGGCCTGGGTGGCCACCAGCGAGTTCTCCTACTCCGCCTACTCACCCACATTCCTCCAATATTGCTCGTTAATTAACCACTAAATTGAATTACCTAAGGCGGCTTTCATTATGAAAAAAGTGAAATATTGTTGAGAATGTACTTTTCTTTCATTTAATGGGAAGAAAAGTAGGTTAATATTTAACAAGAGTAATGGCCAGATATCTTGCCAATTCAATCAAATCTCAGAAGTGATTTTCTTCTGCTCAGATTGGGAAAGCGATTTTTTGATAGCCACGGATCTTAAAAAGAAAGAAGAATTTACGCATGAAACATGGGTGAAAGTGAAAATAATCCAAAGCTTCAATATAAGGTGTCCCCATGCGTGCTTTGAAGGGAGAATCTTGTTAAGACCACCTTACTCTTGTTTAGAAATAGGGAGGGCACCAAGAAGCTCACTGGTTTTAACGATCTCCAGAGTATAACCATTGGCTGACAGTTCGGTTTCTGGTCATGGGGAGGAAGCCAGTTCGTAGGTTCCATCTGAGACTATTTATGCCCAGTTCTTTTGCCCTACCATTGCTGCTCCTCACTGTGGAATAAGAATCGGCAGAGCATCCATGCTCGATTGATAGCGATGTATACAAGTTCTCGTTGGGTCCCTTCTGAGGTGTCTGACCTCTAAAGGGCGTTTTCCTCGTGATTCATCAAAATAGCTTCAGCGCTATAACAAACGAGTAATAAAATGGCGATTGCGTTTTCTAAAGCTATAAAAGCGACAAAATTGAAAACGAATCGGCAGCTCGAATGAATGATGGCACGTTTTCTGTGAGTTCAAATAGGTGGGTAAGGGAGGTCTATGATATTGAGCTAAAAAAGGTTATACGATAACCATCAACAATTAGAAGGGTTTACAGTAAAACACTATTGTTCAGTATCGTGAAGAGGAGACCAGTGGTGGTCGAGGCTCTCTGCAAGCCTTCACTGTGAATGCTTGGCATGACCATGAGAACCCTCGGCAAACTGTGTTCTTTAGAGTTAGTTCCGAAAGGCCCTTTGTAAAATCAAAAGCAAGAACGCGGTTGTTTTACTGACGGCCCTTCCTGACGGTTCCTTGAGGATCCCTGACCCGTTGACCAGAACCAGAAGGACCCGCAAGCCTACGTGGCGCGACTTGGAGATGCATGAAGGAGAAATCAACCTTGAGTCATAAGGTGCTCACTTTTTTCCCTGGTAGGTCGAAGAAAATGACTCTTTCCGTATAGCCTGGACTGATTCTGCTCATACTTCCTCTCTGCTTACATCTGTATCCAAGCATGTGCGTGTAATGAGTTTACGGGTGTGCAGTTGAATCCTGCATGTCGGTCCAGAAAAAAGATTTCGTTCGAGTAGCTCGATGGTAAATGAGAGGTGACAGGGGTGGCTTGTGAAAATACATATTCCTCTTGTCCACTCCGGGAAAGAGATGCTGACTGCACAGAGTATGACCAGCACTCTCCTCAAGGTGGTGGGGAGTTATTCATGGGCATCCAAATGCTGAAGGTAATGAATGGAAAATAATGCCCAAATCAGGGCCATAACAGCTTGTTAATACTAACATAGGCTGAAAACTTGCTTATGGTGAAGATCTGGAAACTATAATCAAGAAGACCATCTCAGAAAGTGAAATGAGAACGCACCCTAACTACATACGCCCTGCAACATGGAGCAGCGGGGCTGATTCCAGTGTACATAGATGTAAAGCTTGCTTTGAAGCTCTTCACTGTTCCTTTGCAAGTACCGAGCAAGGACGGGCAACAGTCGGAATCATTTTACATGAAATTGGAGAAGCATTGCAAGATAGTCCATGCTCTGATCAATTATCATCGTCGACCAACTCTAATTTCGATAACGGAATTAGAGATAGCTCTCTTTACTTCTATTGGGCTGCAGGATGGAAGAGGGAACCTGCACAATACCGAGAACGCAGGGCCTTTCGAATCGAATATCTCGAAGGTGAGGTGATGTTATGACAGCGAAAAGCCCTTTGGACGAGTAATTCCGGGCACTGCAGAGCAGTGGATTCGAACCGTTAGCGTGTCTCAGCTGACTAAACTGTCAGCGGATGTCTTCAATTTTAGTAGTGCGTTCCGTTCCGAAACTGTCAGGCACGCCACTTTTCAGAATACTAACCGGAGTTGGCATCGGCTCTGAGCGCAGTTCCACCTGTTTTAGACCAGACAAAGCTTCATGAGACCTTGCTGATTACCGTAGATTAATACCTATTGAAGTCAGAAAACTTCCTTGTCATGAAGCTCCCTTGAGGTCCAGAAGACCACAGAGCTATCTCAACAGAATAAAATGAGCAAATGAACGATTGACAGAGTTCATTATATCGACACACGTCGCTCAAAGTGGCCCACAGTTTCGGCAGTCATATGTAGTGAACAGCCTCGAAATATGCCTTATCATAGAACTGCATGAGTGCAACCTCCTCGCTCGGTTCTCAAGGTCCTCGCAGCTGGGATAGTTTTGCGCCGGATTTTTGGGTGTTGTTGCTACTGGCCTAGAACGCTAGAGCGCTTGACCGGCCAAGCCACAGACCAAGAGCTTCGAGCTACTTCCAGTTTTTCTTGAAAACGAAGATTTATTACGCCAAACGCCAACCGAATAAAGCAGTTCTTTTACAACAAGCCTGTATGGCAGAGCCGGTAAGACAGTAATAGATAGTTAGTTCCCTTCGAAGGTACAATTCGCGATATAACTGGCTAAAGAGATACCCCGCTAGGATAAATCTGTGGCCTCCATGTACACCTTATAAGGCCTTGTCAAATCGGAAAGGGGGTCTAGTCAGAGCGGCATAAGGGCTCAAACATTCTCCCGTGGATATGAGCTGACGACTTTCAATGGCATTATAGAGACTGCACCATCCGCAAAGGGAATCCATGTAGGAAGTTCAGACAAAATGGCAATCTGGACAGCTTTGTTGATGTAGTTAGCATCTCGTCCAAATACCCCTTCTATGTCATTTCCTCTAAGGTAATCTCATGCAACCCCTATTCTCAGTACTTTTTAGGATTTCCCAATTATATTTATTATTATTTTATCTTATATTAATCTTTTTTCGCAATATCTGCAAACTTTCTCGCTTCCTTCACCACAGTTGCACTATTTCTAACCAATACTTCCTCTTTCGGACTTTAAAAGAGTATTCCAGAGTTATTGCGAAGTATGCCTTTGGAAAGGTAGCCTTTCATCTTTAGGTATTGTTTGTTCGTTGTTCAAACTGCTCGTTTTCAGTGAATTCATGGTAATCAGCTGCATATCCCACGTGCATACTTTGGGTAATTACAGATAGCAAGCACTGATTAAAAGTGGCACGTAACGAAATCCTGTACCGTACGAAAGCGTAAGCAGTCTCGCCATGATTACCCATTCTCTTGTTTATTATAAAGAAAAGATTCTATCGCTGTTCACCTCTATATATGGCTTTTACCCATAACTTATGCGCGATATATGATTAGCAGCAAAAGTGGTCGTTAAATGAGATTGTGAGCTATCGTTAAGAGTAATTTGATTCACATACGAGGTAGTGCTATACCATATAGCAAACAAGGGTTATCGAGAACCTCGTGTTCGTCAGTTTCTCCGTCTACTACTTAGTCCTTTTTGCCTTTTGCTAAATAGAAGTTGCTAAAAGAAGTAGGTGATGCATAGTTGAAAAGGGTAACGAGTTACCCTTTAAGCGAAATGTGCTGTTCGAAGAAGATGAACGACGACGACAAGATCTATTAATGTTGCTGAAAGTACACCTTTACATTCTAAACGTCACGGTGTAGAACCCATAAAAGTAGTTGAGCTATTACTTGAATTGCACTGTGTACTTCTCATCGTTAAGCTGAACTCGAGCAAAATTATCAGATATGCATTAAAAACTGGATTTGAAACTTCAAGAGCTCTTAATTCTCGATAGAGGGGAGGTAGACATCTAGGAATGCACTTTTGTGGTGCTTATTTGGCAAGGTGCAAGGCCTAACAGAAATGAGCAGGGTATATGTGCGCTAGTCCCCAGCACCAACTTTGTTCTAACAAACGGGCATCCCGAAAAGGCAAGACCAACCCGGTGCTTGAACTTATGACCTTCACCAGCACTTAGACCTTCA
The DNA here is from genome assembly GCA_000469685.2 of Haemonchus contortus. Taxonomy (NCBI): domain Eukaryota; kingdom Metazoa; phylum Nematoda; class Chromadorea; order Rhabditida; family Trichostrongylidae; genus Haemonchus; species Haemonchus contortus. The sequence continues at coordinate 14,497,292 of LS997563.1, forward strand.
CCATAAGGAAAAACATTATTTTTAAAGGCTCTCGTTCCCTCTTAACACGCCGGAGGATCAGGATTCGTGGAGCTCCACTTGGCGTGGGCCTAAATACCATTATTTATTGTATGGTTAAACGGTTTGATTGTTACACTCATAAGAGTGCACATGAATGTGGCAGAAGAGAAAAAGAGCAATAATGTATTTAAAATGATCTAGTGCTGCACACAAAGGCTATGGCGGCTAGCAACAGGCAGTGAAAGAAAAAAATCAAGCAGAACAAAAAGGCAATAAGCGAAAAAAAGTGAAAACAAGTCTAGCAGTAGAGTGTAGCCAAGAAGTGGTATAGTAGATCTTGAGAGCTAGTCGTCTTATTAGACTATGAGGTTAACAGCAACATTTGGAAAGGACCGATGGTCAAGAAAGTTCCAGGTCGCTAGCGGTGGACACTCTACAGATCCAAAACGTTTTCAGTTACGTTGAACTTAGGCAAAGCAAAGGCATTGTCAACTCAAGCATTTTTCAACCTTGTGGAGTGAAAGAAGTGGATGGTGCCAGAAATAACACCGCTAGGCAGATGCACAGATAGATGCAGATCGAGCCACGAAACCAGATTTTCAGATTTTTTGATTGGGGCCGACATTCTGGCCATTCTAAGAGTTTGACATTTGCATCGGTGAAAAGCAGCAGCCGAATAAAAAACACCGAGCTAAATACACACGTGCTACATCGTCATGTATGCGCCATGTACTCATCTGAATATAGTATTCAAGCGAAAACGTCCGCTGGTAAAATCGTACCTACGAAAAGCTCTCAGCAACAGAAAGCGGAATATATATGTATACAAAGGATATAAAGTAACAGTGAAATGAAGTGGCATATTTACTATTTACTATTTATTATTTATGTACGTATATACTATAAAACATGAAGGTAAGCAGTGGACGAAGGTGTTATAAGGGCAAGAGGGCACATCAGTCGCACGCTTCGTCTGGGGATCGAATTCCAGTTCGGGCCAGCCAAGAATAAGCCATAAATCAAAAACCTTATTTTTATAAGTAATATGTAATGGGTAACAAAAAAACGAGCAGATTTCTCTCCCATACGCAAAGCACCGCCAATTTTTGATATTTTGCATGTAAGCATGGGTGTGAGTTTAGTAGAATGTGGGCTATAGCGTTGAACCACAAATGGTTCTTGTACAACGAAATTTTATACCATCATATCGTATCTTTTCTTAGGCACACCACGTGATGAAGGATAGCCATTCCTATCATTACCGAGCGTGATTAAGTGCATCTTCCCACTTTCTGTGCCATTTTTCATGGTCTCTCCTCATCACATAAACGTGATGAATGCTTATGCCTACGCGGAGTCATCATCTGAGTGGTGAGTCTCTGTGGAGAGTGAACTGTCCGGTAATTTATCATTCAATCTCTGCAGCCATTGTTGTCTATTTTACTTGGGATTTCTCTCTAGAAGGCTCCATGGAAGGATAGTCTTTAGCCCCTTTTCTTCCTTCGGTTCGCTTAAGTGCCATCCATTCCCTATAGTGACTGAATGAGTACTTATTTTAAGAACCGGTGATTTGAGGGAAAAAAACTAAAAACTTTTCATCTACGCAATTGAAAACAATAATGTGCAGTGCAATAGTGCGAGACAAGGCAAAGTTTGTGCTGTCTGTAACATCCATGTCCTTAGAAAAGCACTTGTAAAGAAGCCCAGATGTTTCTCTTCCACTCAGAAAGTTTTTGCCGATTAGATCTGCTTAAAAGCAGAGTTCACGATAAATTTGAGCTACCCATTTTCATTTGAAATCAGAAGTATAGGCAGGAAATATATCATCGTTAGTGAAGAAAGTGCGAGAATTCTCCGATTACGAGAGAAATATAGCTCCTCACAATTGGGAAAAATAGAGATTGGACGAGATTACCATGACGAAAATAACATGGCAGGGGTATTCGGACGAGATTTCAGCTGTTACAATTGCCCAAAGAGCTCGCTTCATCAAGCCAAAAGTGTGCAGAACTGCCTTTCACTGTCGCTATGGGTCAAAACGAGTTGTTTGAACTTCCTATATGAATCTCCTCGTGATCGTTGCAGCATCTAAAATGTCGGTAACCTCGTCCGAAGATGCAGACGGTACCATTTTTGGACCTTTATAATACACTAACTAGGTCGTTCCCGAGATAATAGCGCCAGATACGGTATAGGAGGGAACCTCGAATTCGTCCTGTGGGAAAATCTCATAAACCAATTTCATCGTGAAGATTACTAGCAGGCTGGACCTTGAAATTATTTACAAGACTTGCTAATCTTCACGTCAGTTGATGAACAATGTCAATCAGCGAACCCAGTTTAATAAAGAAACTTTAAAAAAATCTTCGGAAAAGTTTTGTGTCCTCGAAAGTGCTCCGTTTACAGGTCTATAGCCTATTGCGATCCCTCAGTCAATCGAAGCAGTAATTCATGATTTCCGAAATAAAGTGCTAACCTATGTGTTTAGCGCGACGGCCCTTTCCATTATGAGCAACCTTTGAGGGGTTGTCTCTTGAAAGGTGAAATTGTAGCTTGTGGCTGTAAGGGTGTAAGACTGAAGGAAAAAACTCTTTTAATAACACAGTTTACGATAACTTTGAGGTTTCTATCTTCAGACGCGAATAATAAATGGAATCAACAGCCCAGAGCAAAAGTGGTGAAAAAAAATGCGAAAGTCGTATCTAAAGAAGTACGAGACCTCAAAAAAGTAGTACAATCAGGGGTTGGACGAAAATGCGACGACAGAAAGCACATAGAAGATGTATTTGGATGAGCTATCCAAATGTGGGCGCCATTGCGCACAGCTGGCTACAGTAAGCTGTCTACGTGCAACATGTGCGTCTTTGTGCGAATGGTACCACCTTCAGAGCCTCTTCAAATGACACAAACAACGCCACAACACAAATGACCTGGAACTCGTCCGCTCTTGGTTGTGTGCCTCGACTGAGGCATTTCAGTACCCTTATAAAAACCCTACATCTGCCATTTTTCGACCCGACAGCGTCCTTTGTGTTATTTCTGGAGGTCACAGTTTCATCACCAAAAGGAATCCCAGAACCGTTTTATCGTGAAATTTGCCTGCAAGCCGCAACGGAAAGTAGATAAAACCATAAGTCATGTGTGCACCCTTCAATTATTTGGTTGTTCGGAGAGAAATTGCGAGTTTCAAGCAGGACGATTTTTCAAATGACTGTTTTGAAAGTTTCGAAAGTTTGAAGGTTTTTACTTAATGCAAATCACATTTATATAACTGTACTGTTTGAAAAAAGAAGCAAGTTTTATTACCACTTGTAATTTGAGGATCACTTCAAACATGGAGTGTCAGATGGAGCAAGTTCGACATATTTCACTTTTTCACTTCCACCGTGACAAGAGTTGCTGCTGTTTCCAACGATGTATTTGAAACACATGTAATGAGGCCCTGTCTCAGAACACATGTGACTATTGGTTCAGGAGTTTGCTTCAGGCAATTTCGACTTCAAGGTATGTACAGTAGCGCTCAAAAGTCTTCGGTGAAATGCTTAGACGCTTTTCCGTTCATAACTTTTTTCTTGGTAGACCAAATCGCGCGAAATTTGGATATGTTTAACTGGAGCATATTTTACCGTACCCAACACTATTTGACTGCAAAGCTGCAATATCCACAGGCAGAGCAAGATGTTTGTTGCGGTAGCAGATTTTGCTAAAACTAAAGTTGTTGGCGTCTGCACTTATTCGCACCTAATGTGCGTTTTTCTCATCTTTTGTATTCGGCATTACCGCTCGTACATTTTAGACATGACAAAAAGAAAAGAGATTTTAGAAGGGCCATCATCTGTATTTTCAGTCGATTTTGAGTTCATGCTCTTTGGAAAATCTGGAACACGATCAGATTGCAGGATGATAGTGGTAAATATTCATAATACACCCACACTCCAAGTATAGAAATTTCGCAAGATTAGATCCAGTAGGAAAGGAGTTACAACTGAAAAGTACGGCTGAAGAACCATTTCACCGAAGACGTTTGAGCTCTACTGTAGCTGGCCAGTAGGAATTGATGATGATCTTTAGGAAATATCGAAGGAAATACCGAGCTCGACCTTCATGTAATGGTAGAAGTTGTTGCTGAGAGGAAAAACACACTCATGGGAGTATCACTGAACGCAAGAACATCGAAAAACTTGGTCTAGAAAAAAGCCAGATGTTCAGGTGTCGCCTGAGTTGAGGGGGATACCCTTGACGTCGCGATTTGTGTTGGCGATTTACGATTCGAACGCAATGTAGACCACCCAACCGAATAGTGGCTGCTTAGAAAGTCGATACGTTCGCGATATTCTTGCTTTCAAACGATCTCGGTCAGTACCGGATAAACCTACTCAAATGAAGTCTAAAGCTGATCTTCATCAAGATAGGGTCACGCCAATTTGATGGAATTACAAGGTGTGATATAGTTTGAAGTGCTTCCAAGGAAGCACTATGATAGCCTGGGCCGCTACTTATTGTAACGTGAAGCAATTTTAAAAAGCTCTCCAAACCGGCGAGTTGCAATATGTGAAACATACGTTATGAGAGTCGAAGAATCCTCCAAAATGGCGAGTTGCATCATTTGAAACATATGTAATGTTGTGCAAGATGGATGCAAATGTTACCTTCTGTAGTGCTTTCTGCTGAAAACGGTCGAGTGTTCAGAAATAGAATAAGAAAAATAAATGTGCTGGAGTTGTTGGGTCTTGAGGATTCCTGTTAATACTCAGATATATTTGCGATTTCAGTTATTTATTTCTTCTTGAAGAGTACTCTGCCTCAGAAGAGATTTTCTGTCACGCCTGATCCATGAAGATGAAAAATGATGTTGAAATGATAAATGATGATAACGATAACGTTAGTGATAAAAGTATTTTACACACTAGATGTCAAAATGCATCTTACAATCTCATTTTTTTTCTGTTTTCTATTTCTTCTATTTTATGCTAAATTTTGCTGGATGTTATGTGGCTAGGAAACTTCTCCCTGGGCAGCTCTATGTACACCACCTCTCCACTCTCGATCGCTTTGGCGATTGCCGTCTTGCTTTTACAACTAACTGCAGTGGTTAGAGGTTTGAGTGTACAGATGAGCATATTTTCTGCCCACTGATGATGTTGGAGCCACCAATGGCATTCAATGAAAGCATACTATTTTTATTTCATTTCACTCCAATACTACTGACATGCAAATGTGACATCTAGTGTGTGAAGTACTTTTGTTGCACTGTTTCAGTTTTTATGGCTTTTTGTGTTCCTGTGTATTTTTCCACTGTTAGGTTTTTTTTAGTGGCGCACCTTCGTGCATAGTAAATAAAATAAAATAAAATAATAAGGCTTTGTTTTAGAACACATGCGAAGACTGGATTGGAAGTTTCCGGTCTGTGCACATTCTTTTTTCGTATTGCTCCACTAAACGAGGCAAGACCGCATACGTTTTTGGTGGCTTGGCAAAAATTATTGAAGTTTGGTTGAAAATTAGCGCTGCACCCACCGTATACCCCGATCCCACGTATTCTGAATACCTTTTATTTCGGTTGTTGCAGAACTCCTCGATTGAGAGACTATTCGCCAAAGATCAGCAAGTGGGATTCATATTACTGATTAAGGTTCATTCAGTGAAAGAAAAGAATTTCGAAAGTATAGCGATCACTTCCCGAACAACCCAATAAATTAGTGGGAGCTCCTGGGTGTGCATTAGGAACACATCACTCAAACATACGTAGAGAAACACAAACAGAGTATTTCATCCCGAGGTTCATACCATTCAAGTGGATTTATTAAGGTTTATACTCTTTTTTCGCACCCTTCTCGACCCCCTGAGTTAACAGTTAGTAGACACCTTGATCCATAGATTGATTCCCTTCTCAAATAATGAGGTTGAAATTTGTAGGAAATCCAGAAAAAAAACCCGTTTCATATTTCTTATATAAAGTAGTTGCGATGGTTGGATTAGGGCAGGCTTGACCTTTTATGCAGAAGTACGATGAAAGAGTCACGGCCTGCCGCCCAAGTGATGCCGTGTGCTTGTTGGGAGTAGCCGATCTGGGGACAGGTACAAGTGTTCAACAGATCCCCTACTCTTTACACGCCATCTTTTTGGGTAGTCTAGTTGCTATGAATGAGAAAAAGTCGTAGTTTTGAGAACAAATCTCATTGAAATAAGCGAAATAATAATCACGGAGTGCGCTACTCAATCAAAGGAAAAGGCCAGCATAAACTAGGAAATACTTATTTTGTTGAAATGAACGGTTTGGAGGTGAGCAAACTCAGTAATTACCCTCGTAAACTTTAAGATAATCGCTTTCAATGTAGAGGATATCAGAAGAAGAAAACCGCACGGTCTTGTGGGGAAGAAGAAGGATAGATCGATCTTTATGAGATAGTAGCAGATCGGTCCTAAGTGGTATACACATTTGATATGCACAATAGGAAAGCAGTACTCATGTTTAATGATAAGGAGAGTCTCTAGAAGAGTCGTTCGAAATCAAGCACACTGGCTGTGATTTAAGAGCGGCCCCCAGTCAATCCCTCGTTGACTTGAATTTCCCGTCCTGTCACAAAGATCAAAGCTGATCGCCTCGGAAAGGAGAAGCGCTCATTCGAATTCATCAGTCACAAATCATCGAAAAAGCAAATCATACGATTAGGTGCTAATACCATTGAGCTGGACAGAAGAGGTATGGAGCTTGTTTACATACTATCACATTCATGTTCCGGAGATAGAACGGCGGGCTAGTCTTGGGCATCCCCGAAAAGGATGACGTCAGTGTCGAACAATCTTCACCCATCTGCATCTAATTATTGCCAAATTATCATAGTATAATCTGGCCGCGGGAACCTTACAAACACTGATTATCCAGACCTTGCCACTTTGAATGCCATCCAAACGATGCTGTCCACGCTCTTGTTGAGAAATGGAAAGTCCCTATATGCCACCTAATCCTGTTTCTACACCTGCCAGGCCTGTTGGCCTGACCTTCTTTTGGCTATTTTTCCCAAAACCCGAAATCTAAAAGGATATGATGCTCTTGGATGGGCTATTCCATCTCATCGCAGATACAATAAAGATAAAAATAAAGGGGTAGCAGAGACGAGCAACCAGACCAGGAGTGGATCTCCTCCGAGATAGCTCTGCTCTCCTCCCTATGGAAGATTTGACAAAGCCAAACAATTATGAGCAAATATGGGAAAGACAGGACACGTTCAATTCAATGGATGAGTTGCTCGGTCATTCCATAACTGGAACGAGCCTCTAAAAACCTGGCTAGAGCACAGCTCAATGAGATTTAACATCAAAAAGTAGGGTAAATAATGATATGTACACATATAAAATAGCAGATGTGCTGTTGTTACACCCACGATTCAGAAAGCGATTTGCACAGTCCTACCGAAGGTTTAATTTTTGCTCTCCCCTGGTCGAAAGGAAGGGAGGTAGCACCGGTTATTCTGGAAGGAATAGAGAACGATAGAAAAATCGGTTGGAGGGGGGGGGGGGGGGCGATTCACGCGTGACCCCACTAGGGTTCTTCGCGCTCGCATCATCGCTTCAGTACGCTTCTGTTAAGATGGAACAAATAAAATTTTCAGTAGTCCACGGCTTCACCACGAATTAGAGCTAATCTCTTTACTATGGCAATGAAGCCCCTTCAAGATTAAGAATTCACTACATAGGTCAACAATTTACTTGTCAAACGTTTAAAATGAAAATAACTTCAAATGTTTCGATCCTAGAAAATGCAATCCTTCTGTAAACGTGCATAATTGATTATTTTTTACTTATGTTTTATAAGTACTTTTATTTCTCTCAATATGATAGTAGGCATGATGCTGTGGCGCGTTTCGTCCGATGACCCCATTATATTGACGCGTGAATCCCACCGCACCAGGTTGGGGAGGGGTGTGGTGCGTCAGGAACGAAATAATCGTGTCGCGGTGAGAGGGGCGTCGCGCGCGAAGGAATGTAACAGGATGCAGCAGTAGGTAAGAAATACAAGAACAAAAGTACTAATAGTAGAATTATGCATAAAATAATGATCGCATATCGATTGAGCTATATGAAGAACGCCAGAGCTGTAATAGCGGCGAATGAGTGGTCCGCGACAGCCGCGTGCGGCAAATCGATTACCCAAAATCGTTCCTAACGCCCGTCTCCCGGTTGGGGAGGGATATATGTATGCCAGGCATGCCTGAATATTCAGATAGTTCTAGATGAGGATCGACACCATAACCGATAGAGTTTTTGGATTTAACCAATTTAGGCTAAATTATGCTTGTAGGGTTATTAAGTCAATAGGAGATTCAAGGAGAATAAGGCTAGTTGCTAAGGCAAGGGAGATTCAATGTGCAGATCGATGTCGACTGGCTTCCTTAATCTAAAGTTTTTTATTTCATATACGTTGTTTCAGGTTCGTAATGCCTGCCTTATTAAATCATATCAGTCCGACATCGGCTAAATAGCTGCAACTTCTGGATGAACTTGGTAAGCCGCCATCAAATCTGATTTTGGTGGTTTCCGAACTCCAAGAGTAGTATTGACTCAATTCCCATAGAAATATTCTGGCAAGGAAAACTGGAACGAAACAAGCCTGATTGATAGTGATGGGAACCCGAGCAAAGAAATTGACTTTTCGTCATCGGCTCCATTTCCACACGAGTGGAGCGCCTCGGACTTGATGAATACGACCGCTGATCTCGTAATAGCATTCCTTACGGATTCAGCCGTCTCTATCGAGTTCATATTCATACCCTCTAGAGATCTTATTTCCTATTCAATGGCTTCCGGTGGCTGATTTTGTCGGAGCCCACTCACAACTATGAAAGGAAGAGAATCATCCACCGAAGAATACCTTATTCTTTGACATCAAAAATCTTTTTTCAAAGCTGGGCTATGGGCTAATGTATGTACATATACGCTGAAGCAATGAAACAAAAAGATTCGTCGAGGATCTTTCTCTCGTTGATTTTTGACGGTCATTTTGAACAATCAAATTCATTGAAGTCAAGACGAAATTCAACAATCTGGGAAATCTCAACCAAATCTTGTGTGGTGGTCGAAGTCCACACTTTACTCGGAATGGAGGGGCTTAAAGGTGAGTTATGAAAATCGAAATATATGTGGGACCAAGATAGGGCGTGGGGCACCATTACACAACGGGACACCATTACACAACTGCTAAATCCGAGACAAAGAGAGATTATAATCCTATTAAGCATCAATCAAGCCCACCGCTTCCGCATCTGACTTCGATTTGAGCGGTAGTGGCATTTCCATATGGGTACGTGGCCTATACAGTGACCTATGATGGCCATTCGATATAGAGACAAGCCAATGAAGTGGGGTATCGGGCCGGGGTTCATTTCTACCATACTTGTTCGGCCAGACAAGTCCTCTACAAATGAACACTGGCACGAATCCCTACCAAATGTGTGACTTGAAGCCTCCCAACATAAGATGCCATCTTTCTGAACAGCTTGTGTATCAACAGCCTTACAGTGATATGAAATAAACTTGGGATCAAAGCAGCAGTGGTCGGGAATTGGACTAGAATCCTCGCAACTATCAAATGAAGCTGCTCACTTGATTTTCTTCTTGATTGGAGTTTAAAGTCTCGGGGCTTTGATCGATCCCGTCTGAAGGATGCGCTCACTCATTCGACTTTCACTCAGGATTGTAGTGGCGGATTGAATGCGTATGTGGCCTACACAATGAATTGTGGTGGCCAGCCCATGTACATCGGTGTTTTTATCTACGCAGAGGAGTCTGATACCAATTAATCGACTGCGGAGGGATGGAAGGCATGCTTGGAAGATATCTAGGCGGATATCTATCCGGGATTCGAAGCCGTGACCATGCGTGTGGGGAGTGCGCCTCAGCCGCTACACCACCTCCGCCCTTCTACATTTCCGCTTTATATATCCTAAAAAAGGCTTAAATTATTCCCTGACTGGAGTTCCTTGCGTACAACGTATACCTCTATTGCTTCCCAAGGAATTCTCAATTCACGTCAGTGATACTGATTAATCGTAAGAGTGGATTTTGAGCAAATTGATCAGCCTGGCAATCGAAGACCTGTTTGGTGAAGGTCTATTGAAGAAAGCCAAGGGTGAATCGAAAAAGGTTAGATGTTTCTCATCCATCGAAGGCCTTTCGTGCTTTTACCAACGCGGCAGGAGTTTTTTGAAGGAGATTATCCATGGGAGTGGAGCGAGCCTGTGAAGAGCACTTTCCCACACCTCAAGAAAGCATAGCAAATCCGAGCCCGTAGAAAAAAACGTCTCTGCTTTTAGAGCACTCTTAGTAACTCTGAATTTCAAAACGGTTTTTTGTCCCTTCGCTGGACAAAGATGATACTCTTGTGGTGGGGAGGGACAATTTTTTGTCACTATTTTTCAACACATTGAGAATTACCCCGATTGCCAAGAAAAGCTGCAGGTTCCCTGCACTCAAAAGTGTTACTTAATAGAAAAATCATACATTCAATAATAGGCCGTATAAGAAGAATTGCTAACCCCTTGTGTCCCTTACCGGAATTGACACTGAAACCCCCTCTTGTCCTCACATTACTGAAAACAAAAGACGCATATCACTGTCTTCTCTCTGACCCGAGCCATGTACATTTCTGGAAGGTGGCATTGCTGGAAACAAGCTGATAATTATCGAAATTCTCAGTAGTCCGGGATGCCAAGTAGTAACAAAAGATCAATTTTTCTCAACTTTCTCTTGAAAACACCAACACTTTGAGATTCTTGGATCTTGCTTGGGAATCTGAGGAACTTCTCTGGGTCAAGCGCTGATGATAAAAATACTTTGGCGGTCTTTAAACGAAGATGTCGAAAACCGCGAGAACAGTTCCAAGGAAGAGGCGGCCGATATTCCAATGGTACTCTGGATTGAGATTAGGCCCATCGTGTAATAAGGAAAATGGAAAGTGATGAAGGCAGCTGCTTCAATGCGCTGTGGATCGAAACGATGAAGACGTCCAGGGAGTTCTGTATTCGGTGGCTCGACCGATTCTTAAAGACTGTGATCACTGAAGGGAAAATACCAAATGCGTGGAGGAACACTACTATCGTTTCCACCTCAAACAAAATATCGTAGAATGCGATGGAGGGCTCCAATTACCGGGGTCAGGTTGAAGTATTGATCAGGTGCAAAATGAAACTCCGAATGGAGATTCAAGATTGAGGAAAGGATTCAAATCTAACAGCAGCAGGACAGCTTAATGACAGAAAGGTCGAAACGGATGACATTTAGGAAGCTAGACAAGTGACAAAGAATAAAGGATAAAATTTTTGGCGTCAATCAATCTTGTTTGAGGGGTGCGCACCGCACTCGATTTCCATTCAGAATCGTGCAACACCCACCCTAAATGTCAAAAAAAAAACACGAAAAAACGCGTTCTCGCGTTCTCGCGTTTTTTTCGGTTTTTTTTTATTTTCATGTCCCCCATTCATCAAAGTTTCTGAGGGCACGTCATTAGCAGCGACGCCTGCTATAATTATAACCAGTAATACTTTCCGGCATTAGGTGGAAATGGAAAATGAAAGACTATGTCATTTCTCAGATCGTCCTGATCACCTCGATACCAGTTTTCTCCAAAATGGATGAATTTGGCCATGGGTCAAATTCAGTTGGCAGAATTTTTCCAAAATGAAGAATAGCCAACATGAGTTGGCTTCTATTCTCAGAAAATGGTGTGCCTATTCTCCAGAACAATTACTTTCCCATAACTTGAAAATTAGTGCTTCGAGTTAAAAAGAAAAGGTTATATAATCGTTCAAAATCCGGCGAAACGAATATGCGAAACGCATAGATAGGTTTTCTTGCTTTTTCAAGTGAAATTTCCGATGAACGTGGAGGAGCTACGCACTGTGCCGGAAGTATTCATACTAAACTCTTTGTGAACGATCACTGACTCTAAAAAATCGTGACTTATCTAGGCCCTCGAATAGGCCCTCGAACTATATATAAGCTCCCGATATAAATCAAAATAGTTAGAGAGAAAACGGAAAAAACGCGTTTTTTTGTGTTTTTTTAATTATTTAGGGTGGGTATTGTAGTGGCGTAATGAGTGCGTATGTGGCCTGTACACTGACTTGCGGTGGCAAGATAGTAGACTCTGCTACCCAGGCTTCCCAATCTGGAAAGATGGTTCGACCACGATTCCTCCACGAAAGAAACGTTCCAGATCATCAGGTCTTCCTGGTCAGGGACATGTGCGCTACGTTCAAAACAACATCAAGCCTCCTTCGGTCAAACAAAAGCAGTAGACGTCACGGTTGGCGCATACCAGAGATCAGCTCCAAGCCCGTCCCTCTTTCTAGCCGCTTTTATTGTCAGTATAAGAGCACTCTGTTAAGCCCACTAAGTACCATCTTCTACACTGATAATATCGCTCTGAAAGCCGTAACAGAGAAGAACTCCAGGACAAGCAGCAAAAAAGACACAAAATATTGAAGAAGAGAGAACTTCGGTTAAGGTGAATCGACCAAGATCTAAACCTCCGAACAAGGCAGAACCAATCATAAATTGCACCAATACTGTACAGAAGCCGGTGGCTAGAATGGTATCGCCGTCCTTCTAAATTTACTTCACATAAATTTGAAAGTGCTTGAAACATTATTCAACACCTTTTCAAGAACTAGGGAAAACCCTGCTCTTCGCTGTGTCCCTATTCATCAACACTTGTCATAAGGTACAGTTTCCCATAATATTTAGCTTATTGTAATGCCTGAAGTTGCTATAAGGCTTTTACTTTAGAAAGAAAACATCGACAGGCGCGAAGCACTCGTCATCGGGTAGTCGTATAAATGCCTCATGGATCGTCCTGGGAGTGACTTTGTGATCCTACGCTCTCTGCCGTCTCAACTTTGTTCGACACCTGTATTTCAGTACTTGCTCATTTCATAGAACCATTTTATAATTTGTTGTATCCAACATCGAAAAGTAAAATCTCGATACAGGCCCTGTTTGCGTTGCCTACCATTCTCGCACGGCACGGAACGGGTGACTCTATATCTTGATATATTAATACAAGAGGTATCCAGCTGTGCCCCATGCGATGCTCAGGGCATCTGAAGGAAAGGTGTATTGAAGAGAGGTGAGGCCCACAATACTCTACAATTGCCTACCTTTAGGAAAGCATCAGAGAAGCAATTCCATTCCGCGGAAATGGAGGTGTTGAGATGGGTCTGGAAGCGACGGGTGAGAAACGAGGACGTCACGTCAGTCATGAAAACAGCCCCTGTCCAGATCAGAGAGCAGCACCAGAGATGGTACTGACACGCAAAGGAGAAGTTCAAAGGGTCACCAATCATGAAAGCAACGGAATTCGAAGCTCCAAGTAATCGATACGAAGACCCCAAAAAGGAGGTGGCGCCGGTCATCAAGAAGGACCTTACCGAATGCAAGGTGCCAGATAGAATGAAATGGAACGGCTGGCAAGAATAGCGGACCCTGCGATAGCGAAATTGAAGCTAGAAAGATTAAACGAGAGCTTCACCTACTCAAGATTGCAAGGAAGTGGTTGAGAAGATGTCAAGGAAAGAAGCGACATGAATGGAACGAGAAATTTCAAAATGTCAAGAAGAAAACAAACCGATTCGCTAAGTTAAAAAGTGAGTAAAGTGGAGCTGCCACGCCCATGTCCCCCAACTCTGCAGCCTACAAGTGTCCTCTATGGAATGTTTCAAAAATTTCGATGGAAAGAAATGCATTCAACAATGATCGGACTTCTTATGTTTGTGGCGTGATTTATTTCTGTCCAGGTTATGTGGACGCGATTGGATGCGTTCCAGTTGGGCTTGCCAAAATTTGAATCAGAGCTGCTCGTAGGGATCGCAGAGAAATGAACTGCCGAGAATCGTCATTTAATTCGTTGACGATTACCTCTACAGAAAACCAGTTGAAAGTAAAATGTTTCAGAACGTGAAACGTGAATAAGCTAGGAGATAGCACAGTGGTTGAAAAACCGCGAAAAATTTAGAACGCAAGTGATGAACCCTGCCATTGAACCCGCATGCTATCACAAAACTAATTTTCTCTGTTCATTTCTTGAGGACAAGTTGAGGAAAAGGGGAAATTCCAAACTTCAACTTGACTTTATGATACATGCAAGTACTATGCTTAGAACACTAATCTTCTCTCTTCGCTTAGGCTGCAAAACATTTGTAAAAAATTCTCTCACCGAGTTTCATTCTTCAGGGACAGCATTACATTCAGAAGAACGATCGCTGGGTGTTCCATTTGGGTGGTTAAATCTTGAATCACCTTGCTCTGTAGGCTTTTCCCTAGATAAGAGCAGTGTCGTTAGCAGATCAATTCTCAAGCCATCAGAAAAGATATTTGAGTAAGTTTTTCCTTCAATGGTTATCTTCCTTTCAATGAGCTTCCACACCTTCTCCGTCTCTCTGTTCTGATGCCAAGCAACGCGTTAGGAATACACTGTCTATTCTCGAATAACTAGTTCATTTATTTATCTATTAATACATCTTCATCTATTTTGTTCATGCGCTTAATTCGATGAGATCGATGCGAACACCTTATGAGAAGAGGAATACTTAGTTCAGCACTAATATCAACAACCAAAATTAGTTAATGCCAGGTCTATAGATTCGAGATGTAGAAATTTGACGAATTCCCACTTGTTGCCAGTAATTCCAGGCAGAACTAACATTCAGAGAACTTCAAAGGCGTTTAAAGTAGAAGTTTGTACATATTCTGGGAGACGACCCCGATTTTCGTTTTGGGTGTTGCAAGTGAAGGGTATGGCCGGCAGCCTCAGTTTCCTAAGTGTTTTCGTGAATTTGAAGTTCGTCTTAACTCAAGCCTTCGCATGGGAAAAAAGGAGAGATAGGAAGAATACACAACAAAAAGCTTGGGAATTTGAAAATCATTGCACAGTAAACAAAACGGGCAGGAAAGCATGAACTAGAAGCAGCGGACCTCATGAACCGCGGCAGAAATTTCCTATCCATCTCGAAGATTCAGATCTCAATAAGGGAGAGAAAGCAAAATCCAGTGATGAATGGCAGGAGATGACAATGGGTGGGATTACCCAACAATGGCAGTAAACTTGATGGCGATCTCGAGGAGGAGGGAAATGCAAGAGAGAGAAAGCATTATGTGATTCAACTGTATCGAGCAATTAGATTACCCATAACGATAAATCTAAATTTAAGAACTGAGTTCGACGGTGAATATCCTTTGATCAGAAAAGAAAAAGAGTTTTCCATTTCCGATAACTGATGATGGTTCCTGTTTGTCACACGAGAGCTTCGCATGACAGCAGAAGGGGAGCGTTCAGAAATTGTTGACGGCATATGCACACGTTGGTTAATGCCGTAAAATTAGGATGAGCCCACGGCTGGTTATTGTTTACGACTTATTAGCAATGAGATGAGTTTCATATTCACTTCGCTTTGGTTCCGGTCATCAGAAGTACTGATGATCTCTTTTCCCGCCCTTCAATACCTCCACCCCCTCCTACTCACGTTTTCAACGTTTGTATTTCGGCTCATCAGTTCCAACTGTGTCAGATGAAAGAAAAGTCGCTCCAATGTCATGTTAAAATCTTAATTGAACAGTAATAGTTCATGTGTAATGGTTTCTGCAGCAGGGTCCTACATCGTCCTTTAGCAGGTTGAGAGAGCCGAGGGGCCGAGGTAGTGTAGTAGCAAGTGGCGCACTATCATGCAAGCATGGTCACGGGTTCGAATCCCGTTGAAATATTCGCCTATCCCAGTGAGGCTCTCCATCCCTCTGTGGTCGTAATTGGTACTAGACTCGCCTAGGAGTGTAAAACAATGACTTGTACATTGGCTCACCACCTCAAGTCACTGTATAGGCCACATACGCTTCTCTACGCCACCACGAGTCCCAAGGGAAGTCGATAGGAGCCTATCTCTCAGACGGGATTGGTTAGCTCCTAAAGACTTTATCCTTGTTCCTTAATATGCATTTAAAAGCATAGTTTACGATGAAAATCACTTTTTATGTATCCCTCCAGAATGAATTTGTAGGACCCCGCATGTCGTATGTGGCGCTGCCATATTTGGAAACGGCATAGACAGGGCGTTACAAAGGCTCGAAAATTATATAGTGGGTATCCTCGGACGAGTTTCACTGGCACTGTAGAGGCTGCACTAATGCAAAGAAGCAATGTAGTGAAGTCAAACAACTTATCATGGCCCATGGTGACAATGGAAGGTAGTTCGGTACAGTTCCGGCTTGATGTAGTCAGTTCTTTGAGCTATTGCAACAACTGAAATCTCGTCCAATGTGCCCTCCATCTCATTTCATAACTTTGAAAAGATTTATTTTCCCGGAATCGGTGGATTTTCTTGCTTTCTTTACTACTGATGAACTATTACCACCCTACACTTCCACTAACTACTTTTCCACCGAAAAGGGGTGTCTCGAAATTATCATGGACCGTGTCTTTAAGTTGCAATTTGTAAAACAAGCGAAATTGGGGATGACAGTATGTAAGAAGGAATCAGATTTCAAGTGACAGTACATAGTTGATCGGAGAATCGAAGCGGTGATTGATACAAAAGATGGAATTAATTCTCATTGCTGGGATTCACCTCAGCGACCTATCCTGACTCAATCCCATTCCTTTCACTACATACTACTCAATAGGAACGAATGAGTAGCAACAAATAAAGCGAGAGAATCAACAACTGGCATCGAAATTGAGCTTCCGCTTCACTGCATCGCAAAGATCTTTATGAGGAAAACAATTTCGTTAAAATTTTTACTGCGATGTTGTCACGCGAGCACGTTTTTTTGGACAACCGATGGCTCATCGAAATGTCAGAGTCGAAAGGGCCCCTACTATCACGATATTCTCAACTGCTGTACATTTTCCCGAGTCAAACATTAGAATCCTGGTAAATTTGATTATTTTCATCTAGCCTTTAAACCTGTAACTAAATTACATAAAAAATAGGCATGTTTTGCATGATTTTCAGTTCTTCTCATAATGCGCCCTGCACCTAAATCCCATTGGTATTTTATGAGTTGTTGACTATTTTATGAAAGTTCAAAAGTGTTTAGTTCACCCTTCACATTAATATCACTAATGGGTTAGCAGAAACATGAAAGATGGCTCAAAATGAAGTTAGATATCATACTAGACCAATTTTGTTGGTGTTATTGATGTGTTGCCTAAGTGACTGGGGATAACCTCACGATGAGAAAAATACAGACAGATTGCGCTACGCGCTCAGCTTTCATTTTTAATGCAGGAGTGATTTGAATGCAGTTGACTCAAGCACTGAGATACTGAGAGGGACCAGCTGTACGAATTGGTTTTTGTATCTTTCGAATGATTGCCTGAACTGCCCAGAATGACGAAGTCTCATTCATCTGAGCGAGAATTGATCAGCTACTCACTCAATGGATTGCTGGAATGATACTCGCTTAAGTTGTCAACGAAAGGGAACAACCATATCGACGATCGAGTAATGACCCCCCATTACCTTCTTATATTTATGGATGTAAAAAATTCGTCGAGATTTCTATCTACATTTACTTACCGACCTTAGTTCAAGTTCTCGTCCAGGGCCAAATGATCGTCTGAAAAAACAGTCTTTGACTTTCACCAACCCCTTTACTGAGATAGTCCCTGCAATGACTTCCTTTCTAGACGACGTTATGAATGCTACGTTACCCATGCGTGGCTTGCGGTGGCAAAGAGTTAGTGCTTTCATCATCTCAGAATGAGCATGGTACCAATCAATCGAAACCACAGAGATGAAACCCTAGCCAAGCGGTTATAGGCTTGAGGTTCGATCCATCTACGCTCTTGCTGTAGCCAGATCTGTACAGGCATAAATGCTACAAGTACATTAGGTACTTTCTAAAGCGAAGCAACATCCTAAGAATCAGCATCTGTTCTACAACTGTGAAAAGATCTAACGCCAAATGGGCCTGCACCAGGAATTCGAATTGTTCAAAGCCTTTCTCGCTTGAAAAAAGAAATTGCCGCAGTGTAGAAAGTGGAGCCATGAATTCGGCATTCAATGAGTCGGCATACTGGGAGTCCTCCGTTTCTCCGGGGAAGCCATGGGACACAGAACGGCAGAATAATGTTAAAAGAACATTGATCTCATATGAGGACCGGTTTGGGCTGATCGACTACTTGCTTTCAAACACTAAGCTCAAGGAGACCTTACTATGATCAACTATTCATCATCAGACCGAAACGTTTCAAAAAGGCTAGGAGTAAAATTGGTCTGTTACTTGATCAGCTCACAAGTACTGACCTCACACGGGTGTCATTCAGGGTAGATGCTGCTAGCTGAGTAAGATAGGACAGACTTGTTTAGAACCTAAAAAAACGACTACCTAAAGGCGTAGTTCAGGATAATTTTGATTCATCTAGCTTCAGACGAGCAATGGAAGTGACAGATCAGAATAGTGCAGAAAGGTGAAGAAAATGCGAAAATCTTAGACTTTAAATAAATTTAGAGAAATATAGTCTTCAAAGTATAAAGCGCGAGAATTTTACGGAAAATGTGCATAAAAGAGACGAGATATTTAAACGCGGACTGCAGTAAGCTGCCTGCGTGCAAAGTGTGGGTCCCGGTGCGAATGGTGAATCCTCTACAGCTTTACAACGCTAGACAAGTCCGCTTTGGGTGTGCGTGTTGGCTAAGCCGATTGTGGGAGACCTTATTTTGCCATATCTTCACTTTATTCGACCCAACAGCTTCCTTAGGCCATCTTCAGAGGTCACTGGTTCACGGGTTTCAGGAGAAACTCTAAAACCAATTTTACGAGGTACTATCCTTTAATGGTATGCTACTCGCAGATCTGGAGAATAGGCTCAGATGGGCAGGTAAAATGACACTATTAAAGAGCGGATGTTATATTCACTCAACGTTTCCGCTGTCCCAATCGTTATAAATTGAAGGATTTCAATCATTCGAGTAACCACAAAACAAAAAGGATGCTCAAGCAAAAATTTCAGGAAAAATGTAGACAAAAAAGCTCATGAAGTAGCGTCCCCAGTAGGAAGCTTTCGCCATAAAGCCATGAACTTCTATCCACAAGTGTCTGTTCCACCTTGAATACTCCTGTGAATGTTACTGTATTCTGGCCTCCTACATAAGACGTCACTATGAAAAATATCTTCCTTCTTTATGACTTATGAACATCCCTCAAAAAAACGATGCAGATGTGCTCTATAAGGCTCAACTAGAATGAGCGCTAATCCAATTAGAAGAAGAAAAGGACCGAAAGTGAATTTTCCGAGAAATAATTACATTTAAAGATCTCCTTTTGTTTATTATTGGTCGTAAGAGAATTACTTTTACACTTTTACGCTTCAAACACTCCCTCCTGGTCGTTGTAAACAAATAAGGACGGATACTCAACCCCATACAAATAGACGTCATTCGATCTCTCTATCGTTTTTGTAGTCGGACGACAATATTTAATCTTTTGTTCCTTAATCGGAGAGCAGCAGTTGAGCTATATCGGTCTTGGGTGAACTCTTCTCAGCATATCCATCGAAAAGCAATAGTGGTGGTTTGTTCAATGCTACGGGAATATTTTAGTTGCAGTCCGTCAAAATGAAGAGGTCCTGATTCATGAAAATAATTTAAAAACAACAAAATGACTGAAAAGGATGAAATACAAATTGACACTTCGTAAAAACTAGCCATGAAAAATTATGCATCAGACAGTGGCCTAACAAATTTTTACAAGTTGCCGAGGAAGTAATGGAAATTATCGTTCCTGGTGATTGAGCTGCGGGAAGGTGGTGTAGTGCTGAGTGGCGCGTTATTACAACCCAATGGTCACGGGTTCAAGTTCTGGATCGTCATCCATCTAGGTCTGCCATGCATTCCATTCTTACAAAGTCGATTAATTAGTGCCAAACTCGTCTGGGAGGATAAAGGCATTGACTTGAACATCGGCTGACCATCGCAAGTCGTTGTGTAGGCTACATGCATTTGAAACGACATGCAGGGGCTCACTCTATGAAGAGATTGGTCAACACCAAAAGATTCAAAGAGTGACATCAACAAAGAGGCGCTAAGAATCAGAAACTTTGTTGACAGGCTCTGAAATACTTGCGATGCTCTTGGAAATCTTCTCCAACTTGCAAGATTCCTCAGTTCCCTTGATTCATATGTAGTAGGTAATGCAGAGGAGGGTAATAAGTTCTGATCATCGCTACACCCTTTTTTACCAGCTTATTCTTCCTACTATATCTAACGAGCTAAGTGTATCTGTTGGTGTGTGGGTGTGACCCAAATTCCTTGACCCTTATTACCGTGGAAGTAAATTTGGTAGGGTCCGGGAACTTCTCCCCTAACACGGCGTCGCACACGCCGCACCCGCCGCCTATCGCAGGATTGCGATGGAAGATTGGAGCGCGCAATTTGTGAGGTAGGGAGTCCTTTAATTATTTGAATTGGCTGGCCGCTCTTTTCAATTCCAATGCGGTCCTGATCGTCGTTTATATAGGAGGAGTCATTTTAATTAATCAAGTCTAATAAACATGAAAACTGAAAAATTAATCAAATCTAATAAACATGAAAAAAACAGAAGAAAAAAAAACGATAAAATCCAATAAAAAGCAAGCCAGTCAAGGAAAAATATCGCGTCCTATCGATTGGCGGGAGGCGGGGCGAGTACGGTTACTGCAATGGCATGTGCCGCATGTCGCAAGGGAGAATGCCGCGATAGGGGAGAAGTTCAGTTACCCAATCTGGTAGGGGTAAGGCGCTATAACGGGATCACTTATGGTGGGTGACAAGACTCGACACCGCCCACGAAAAGAGGAGTATGCATTAAAATTTTAAATTTGAAACTACTGTGTATTCAAAAAATTTCGGAGGAAAGCAAGCGGCAGTACAGAAACTCTGACAATAGTTGACACGACAAGACTTAATGCAGAAGGGAAGAAGCGTGCACGAAGACTGTAAATTTGAGCCTATATCGTCAGTTTGGTAGGAGTGCAGCGGAAAGTATGGAAATGCCGACGGTGGGTAACTCCGCACACAGGGGCGGGGCGTGTCCGAAATTTGTTGATCTGGGGATAGGGCGTTCAAAATTTAAACGTGACACTGATTACAGGTGTTAGAAGTCGAGTGAACTGGATTTCACCCGCGGGTGGGAGGATGGTGGCGTAGGTGGGTGTAGGTATAGAACATGCGTGAAGTGAGCGTAATCTGAGTAAATTTGTGCAGTAAAGCTGAAAAAGAAGGGGAATGAATCAAGTTACTCAAGCACGCCTGAGTCGAACAAGACTCCGCTAATGATGGGAGAGGTGCTCATGAAGTGTATGCGGATATGTTTGGCCGGAAATGTATACACCTGTTGTTTCACTGTACTAGAGCTACCGCATTTGAAAGGGACGTGAGCGACAGGTCAACTTTACACGAAAAGAGGGAGTTTCACTGACAGAATGACTAATCTCCTTCCACATATCCTAGATGCCTCAGGTGTGTCGTGCAGCAAGCTGAGCTTGAATGAAAGGGCCTGATACTGTCTGAGTTAGACTTCGAGTGCCCATCCCCAATCAATACATTTTTACTCTGCCTTTTAGAAAACTTTTTTTTGGTCTAAATCAAATTATGGAAGAAAGATTGATCGTATCGATAGATAGGAACAGCTATGTACCTTTGAACAACGGAGAGGAATTCGAAATGATTGACGGGATTTTTTGGTAAGTGAGCGTCTGAATTCCGCACAATCACTTTTCTATCACTCACTTTCATAGTTTGATCGAGCCCCACTGCTCTTGGTCGCGTTCACTTCAACCTTGCCTCGTGATAGATTCTAAACAATATCATTCTTTGCTCCTGAGATCAAATTACAACAGGATGAAAGAAGTCTTCCTTCCTTGTTGTTACTCAGGCAACGCATTCATAAGAAAAGCAACATCTCAATCACAAGTCGTTCCGTGCTATGGACCATTGTGTCTCTCTGGTCCTCCGAACTTAACGCAGAATTCATCTGATGCCTAATGCTAGCTCAGGAAGGTTCGATAAACAATGTGAAACATTCTCGATATAACTGCGTAGAAACCAGGAATTAATGGCAAAAATGAGAACATTCGGAGAAGTATACCTCGGGAGAGAAAATCCGTTCGGAGAGGGTTGCACTCGTGGTGCACACAGAATCCACTAACTCAATCTTTTTGCCATCTTCTTCTTCATCGTCATCATATACACCCCTTCATGGCGACCTTTTCTTGGGTTGCCCTCGGGATTGCTGTTTGATTTTTGCTTATTTACTAGAAGCTATGTACATAAAGAAGATAGCCATGATGCAACGATGTAGGAACCTTTCATATACTCAGTCAGTCAGGGAATAAGGTGGCGAAAGGGCGAAACAACGCAAGGGAAGCAATCGAGTTGACTAATTCATCGCGATTCATCGGAACGTTGTTAACGTTTTTGAGTACCTCTGGAGAGTGGTCGTCAGAGGCTGTGGTTCTCTTTCGAATCCTCGCTTGTCATGAGAAACATCACAAATCTCAGGGTTAACACATTTCCATCGCTTCCCAGTCTTTTCCTACACACTCCTATGGGACGCAGCACATAACGAAGCACTATATCAAGACCACTCTCAATATCCTCCGTTTTCTCATGCTCATGTTGGTAATTGCTTTTTGGTTATTCAAAATTTGTTTGAAATTAAGTTTAGTTTGAAGTTTAAAGTTTAAGAACAAAGACCAAACCTTTGTTGACACCTCCTATCTGCTTTTTTTATCCCATCTTTTCATTGAAATTTTGATCTCTGCTGAAATTCGGAGAGCGAGTGGAAGACATTGGGATCGTTCATCTTTCCTCCTCTCGAAGCACATTTTTGCCAAACTCTCAGAGAAAACCCCGAGTTTTCTACTTTCTCTCCCTGCAGAGCTATCACGTAGAAGGTTGCTCATGCCGATGAACTTCCAAGCAAAATGGTATTGAATTGTGATTTTCCGCTCTTTCAGTGGACATACCTTCGAGTTTCTTCCAAAAAATTGCTCAGCTTATTGTGTAAAATTGCTGACTGCAGGAACAATTGAGACCACAAGCTCCACATTGATTTTCCCTCTCAGATCGCGTAATTAACTCCAGTTTGATATAGATCGGACTGTCTTTCAAGCTCGAGAAAATGGAGCGCGTCTTCATCGTGAGTTGCATTTGTTAGAACACCTTCCGCTAGGTCGTATAGCCATTCAAAGATCTACTGACGACTACTATGAAAAGGAGATGTCATGGAGAGGGCTTGTCCATATAATTTTTGCTGTATGGATATACGACGAGATCAATTGCTGTGGTACATTCTCTTGAACCATGGGGCAATGAGGCTGATTGCTATTATGTGATAGACGCTGGTAGCGAGTATAACCCATACTGCTTGCGTATGTGGGTTTTTCAAGATGTGAAAGGTACGATCAATAGGGGGGTTCAAGTAATGTCTCATGACCTTTCGACACCTTCCTTCAGTCTTCAGCAAGAGGCGTCGTCGTGAAAAAAACGCCGATATAGGAGAATGAAAAAGCCACAAAGCTCTATTCCAAATAAGCCGCCAACAACATACAATATACCAACTATACTATTAGGTTGAGTCATAAGTCCTCGGACTAAATGACAGTGATGACTTCTAGCGATCATAACTCTTGAAAGAAGTGACGAAAATGAACGTGCGAGGCATTGTTAGATAGAGTATAGAAAGCTCTTCCGAACGCATACTGGAGAAGGCACCTAGCTGTTTTCTTTCTAGCAACTATGCCTCATGATTTCAAGCCGTCACAATTCCACATCCGCAACACCATCATATTTATTTTTTTATTTGGCCATGAACCCGCGGCATTCGATAGAGGTATGAAGGACGTTCACAAGCAGGAGGTGTACAATTTACAAGTTGCATCAGAAGTTCACATCGGGCGACTATTCCGTCGAAAATGAAGACCGTCCGGGACGCTCAATGAAGTTGGATTCGAAGGTGCTGCGGAGCCAGGTGGAAGCCGATCCGTATCAAACTACTCGTGAACTGGCAGTCACCCTTGGAGAGTCGTTCCACAGTTCTTCGTGAATTGAAGTCAATCGACAAGGTGCGAAAGCTCGGTCCATAGATGCCTCATGCTTTGAAGCAGTATGACATAGACCGCCGCGACTACGTGGCACTTTCTCTCCTCACGCTCAAGGGCACCACACGTGGCTCGAGTACCTAGTCACCAGGGGTGCAAAGTCGAACCTCTACTCTAACGTTCAACGGCGTGCTCAATGGATTGACAAAGGAGCGCATGCAGAAGACTCCCCCAAACCCAACGTACACGCCAAGGAGGTTATGCTCTGATTCTGGTGGAGCGCTTTCCGTGTCGAATAATGGGAGCTGCTAGACGGAGGATGCACAGTGACCGCACACGTTTCCATTACGCAACTGAGGAATTTGAAGGCGAATCCCGAAGCTACACGTCCACAGCAGCACAAAGTTCACTTCCAGCACGACAACGCTCGCCCTCACATTGCAAGAACGACCAAAACTGAACTGACGAATTTTGGCAGGACAAGTTTACCACACCAACCATGTTCCTCAGACTTGGATTCCTCGAATTACTACCTTTTTCCCCATCTTCAACGTCTTCTGGATGGTGAGGACTTTCAAACCCGCGACGACATCAAAATGGCACTGGTGCAGTTCTCCAAGGGCTAGCTCCCAGCGCTCTAAAGCAAGGGCATCTACGATTTGCCCAGGCATTGGCAGAAGACCATCGATGCCAATGGGGCATATTTCAAATGATTCGCTATTGTCGATTAAAAATTGTAAGATAAATATTATCATTGCCAATTTGTCCGAGGACTTATGACTCAACCTAATACTTGGAGGAATCTTCACCCCAACTATTCAGTTGATAACCGAGATTGATAGTGACAGCTTTATCTTCATTTAACCATTTTCCGTAAGCGAAAAGATGAATCTTTTCGGAAAGTACTCGCCTAAACACCAATCCAGCCTACAGAGAAGCAGTTAATTGGAATAAGTAGTTCAATCGACCCCAATGATCCACAGCAAGCACCAGTATATATAGTAGTGGTACGACAGAACTGAACCGTGGAACAACTTGTTTAGGGGCAATCATGCAGACCGGGGTCAACCATGTGTACTGCTGAGCCTTTTTTGGCCATGTTCTGCCTTTTTCCTATCTATTACCGTATATGTATGTATGTAGGATCCCTGAAACCCCTTTCACTTGATTATGGTTCTCGCCTCCTCGAAATCAGTAGTTTTCCCCACCTATTCGATTCAGAGCTAGGAACTGCAACAGCGGAACGAAGTCTCAGCACTGTCACATTATAGTAGCTTCTGTCGTATGGCATTGCTATAATCCACGTATGTATTTGAATAGGAAGCGTGAATAGTCAAACAACGAGAGTATTATGGCGTTTACCCACATGGTTCAACGAGTGCTCTGAGACTAGATCTCTGAAGGAAGTTGTAGGACTGACCTCCTCCTCTCGTCTTTCCTGCAACAGGAGCGTAATTCCGCTTTGGAGATATATGTTGTAAGAGCATGCGCTCTTATAAATCTTCCCACAATTCGCTTCCTTTACAAGCCATTACCGTACTGCAGTACTTTCATCTGCAAGAAACACGAAATAGTCGGTCTCTGCTGTATACTGCCCTAAAAATATTTATTTCAGCTAACATATCTCGTTAAGTAACCGGAAAGATTTGCCACATGTTGGATCCGGACTGCTGAATACGTTGCTTGCGGAACCCTTCACACATTTACTGAGATTCAAAAGTTGGTTAGCCCAACGTCTACCTTTTTTTTTCAAAGAATACGTTGCTAAATAAGCAAAGCTGCACGTATAGGAGACCGCCGTCTCTGGCAGGGATGCAAGGGAATCTGGTTCTTTGAGAGCCCTGGAACCACGCAAGAGGATAATGGCAGAATACTCTGGTCGTCATGCAATACTAATCTTAAGCGAACATTATCATATTATAAACTTACAAACTGGCAGACTAATGTGTATTGGTGAATGTAGCGTGAACATCAAATTAGTTGGATGCTCAATTGCGCAGCAAATTTCCCAAATGCTCCCACAAACTTATCGCTATATGTGTATACAGCGCTGAGTATTCAAAATAATAGAGTGCGTAGTACAAAGATGACAGCCAAAAAAGGTGGGCATCACAGAGCGCTTCAATCGCATTAAACCTTCATCTGAGTCACTATTCCAAACCCTCGATAAACACTCGCAATGGTTTTCCAAAATTGTTGAGTTACGTTCCAGGAAAAAGTTTCTTAGCCTTCATCAAGGTCCGATGATCCTGCACGACCTGAATCTTGCTTCGATACAGGAGAGTTAAGGTGAAATAGTTTGCGAAGGTACTGAAAAGGAGCTACACTATGGAGTATTCGTGAATAGGTACGTTTTCAAAGGTCAAAGCTTTCTTGTAAAGTTCAATAAACTTCATCATCCAAATCTTCTATGCACCTTCCAACTGATAGACTTCTGGGGCCCCTACCGAAACACATATCACCCGATGAAGCACTTGAAGTACGCTTACGAAACAATCTACGAATTCCAGATTCCCTGCCATTCTGCTGACAATGAAATCGTCTGAGGAGTTCAGGTCGAGACCACTTTGTTTGACCATCCAATAACTGTTCTGACTTCCGTACTGTCGTGGCTTCGCCTCAAGTGTCCAGGCCAGGTCTTGTTGAGATCTTTTCACCATAGCACATATGGAAAGCTGACTTCTGCCTTTCATGCTGACTTTTGCCTTTCAAGCTGTCTTTGGAAGATCTATGTTGTGTCGGGTTGCATAACACAAACTACATTACTCGGGAGGAAATGCTGCTGTGAAAAGTTGGCAAGCGAGAGCAAAATTGACTTGCAAATGAAGTATTCAGAATTTTCGGAGAAATGGATGTTATTCCTAAAAAAATAGTCTACACAATATCAATCTAAAGGGGATTTCGGCTTGGAACGAGTGGCTTTCTTGCTGAACTGAGCACGTCGTTTCCCATGTTCGAACTGATGTATCCTTGGAGGAATGATTTTGACGCTTCATCCTCAGCAACGTTTTCAGAAGGTATGATGGATGGCCTACTGTAATTGATCAAGCGAGTCGTTCGTGAACTTTATCAGATAAGGCGGAACTGCACCAAGGAATCGTTTCAGAAATCTTGCCCATCCGCCATCCGCTGAGCAAGGACCAACAAGCAGTCGTGTAGCGATAATCAGAACTCACTCTAATCCACCGTACCTGCAGCTTACCTGTGGTAGTCGTGAATCAATCTCTAGACATTCCCGCGTTCCACTTGTAATCACCCAGCGATCCCCAACCGTAGGCCTCCGCTGACTACAAATTCATCATAAGGTCGACCAGGATATCCATTGATCAATTTCTCCTTGTCTGCTCCCACCGACAGCATTTTTTGGGAGACCAGATCACTGGAGGACCGCTTTTGGAAGCTCCACAATGCGAACAAACTTTGTGGCCTGTATCCCCTCCATGAACAAGTTCCGCCGACACAAGCAAAATCGGACCTTTAATAAGTGGCTCCCTTGCTGCTTCTGAGATTTGGGAGGAATGTTGAATTAGGGGCTTACTAGCAAAGTCACATCGTTACGACGTCGCTCGAGAGAGTGCGAAAATGGAACTTCTGCCTACCCACCTCTACATTAAAGCCAATCTCATCTAGCCAGAAGACTTGCATATAAATCGAAGGAGCAAGCCACGGCTGAGCCGAGACCGCTGACCTATTCTCCACTCGAATTATTCTTCTGACATTGACCCTCCTACAAACCATTACTCTGTTCCTTGTAGGCATACACACATGTGAAAAAATTCCTAAAAGCTGGATGTGTTGAAAGGACGGTCAGCCATTTTTTTGAGCTCTAACCTGACCGGTCCTTCATAAAAAGGAATGAAGCCCTGCAGTTAAGATGGGCCAATGAATTGACTACCGTTGGTGATTAAATTGTTTAATAAATCCAACCGCATATTTGATAAAAGATAATAGTACAGAAAAAATGTTCAATACCTTAAGTTATTCTTTCCTTTCTAACACAAAGCGTCATGTAGGCGGGAACATGCTCCGGAAGGTACAGCACCGGAGAAACACTCTAGAGTGAACTGAGAACTCGGGTTCAGCATAGCTCAGAGATCAGGAAAAATACCAAATTCGTGCAAAGTCCAAGTAGCGCTAACCAGGCTCTAACAGAGTGCAGTTCATATGTGATGGGGATAGCGGGAGTGGAAGTTGTTTTGAAGTTGATTAAAAATAGGGCTGCAAAGAGGAATAACATGCTCATGATGGGCGGAGCGTGCGCCTGGGCAAACGAAGCCAAAACTTTAAGTTTCCACTTTTTTCAATGCTGTTCTAGTATTCATAAGAAACCAGATAGCAAAGAGAAAGGAAATAAAAGTCAAATTTTTGACGTAAGCAAACTAATTTGTGACCTGAGATGAGGATGTTATAGAGGAAAAAAGTGGATATGTGCCAGCAGACAAAAGAAGTACCAAGATGCCTGAATTCTTGACATTGGAAGATAAGAATTAGCAAAGGAAGTCGTACCATGGTCGTCAGCTTTTACCAAAGTAGGTGGAGTTTTGAAAGCAAATACACATAACGAAGTCTTGGAAAGAATAAGAGCCGACAGCGACCGACTTCCATTGAGAAACGTAATTTGCAGTGGCCAGCTAAGAAGCAACTCAATGCTTTTATCTTCCCAAACTAGTCTGATGCCAAATGATCAACCCTAGAGAGATGAAAGGCCTGGTTGACCGAGGTGTATATTGAACCGGGCTTCGAACCCGTGACCGTGCAAAAAATAGGAATAATTAGAGGGTTAAATGCTCTGATCGATTAGGCACTCTTTCTACTTATAGCTGATTACGAACATTGATTTCAAGCACTTTAACATTTCTCTTTATGTTTGCTGGGCATGTCTTTTAAAAATACTCCCACCCAAAACCTACATGAGGACGGGAATAAAATGTTGACCCCCGCAAAGAGTTCGACTGCGGTCTGAGGCGGCTAATCGCATTCTGAATTCGGTTCTACATCGAGTTTAATCATGACTTTGTAAATTTTGATTGTAGAAACTGAGAGCAATTGCAGACGGATAAACCAATGAGTGTGAAATGGAGACACAGAAAAAACGAGAAAAAAAGAAAAGTTGGACAAGAAAGGACGTTGCATTCGGAAGAGCGAATAAAAAATATTCTCTGAGTAGACGTTGGAAAGCGAGACTGTACGTTCCTCAAAACACCATTTCTGAGTGACTAACAGTTTGTAGCTGGTCACGACCAACTGTGAAGGTTTTTTGAAGTGAACTTCTTGGAAGTTATGACTACATATGGACGTGGAGCACAAGGCATTGACGTCCATTTGTCACCTGCGACATTTTTCAAAATGTCGGCATCAGTTTCCAATAAATAGACGATTCTTTGAAATTGACTTAGAAGAAAAGGTTTAAAAGCGATGAAACATAATAGCAAACAAGTTTGGTTCACGGAAAGCATAAGCGATAACGATTCATGGCTAAAAAAGGCGTATTCACGTCACCCTACGGGGTTATTGGAGTCGTACGGCGACGGGAAGCCTAGCCATAAGCTAAGTCACAGATCAATCCGTGTAAGTGCCCAGTGTAAGAACCCTGATCATTGGTATTTGTTGAATTGTAGCCAGAGGTCACATGAAGAATAATTCATCGGAACATTTGGCCACTGGAAAGTGCTCGGGGAAATTACCGAGGAAGCTGATGTTATTGATGGGCAGCACAGATTATTTACCATCATTTGTTCATCGATCTATTAAAAACTGAGCAATTAAGTTGTAATTGCAGTGAGCGACTCACAAACTAGAAATTAACGAAGGGGGCACACAAGTTAGTTCGTCTTGAGCAGATAATATAGCGGAAATTCTGAACGCAACCAAGAAAGTGGAAGGCATCTATCGAGGAACTCGTTGCCCTCGCATGTGGCAACGGTGATCGTGGAATCGGGGATCTACCTCCGTCGCTAACTCTCTACAAGACGCGGACTAATGAAGACTGCCCATTCCCTTCCTATGGGTTCCCTGCTTTCAGTCTTATAGAGTGTTCTTGTTCACAGCAGCTCCTCGATCGGCGGCAAGGTGGGACCTTGAAGGTACGAACAGATTTCGTTGCACCAGTGGGAGCGGAACATGGAAGAAAAAGCTTTGGATCACTACATATTATTCAACCCGATAGCAGTAACAGCGACACAAGGCTCTTTCAAAGCTCAGAAATGAAGAATTTTAAGGAAATGCCCAAAAATTTCGCTTTGAAAATGCCATTACGAGTGAGAAATACATTCGGCAAAGTATGCTGTCCGCAACAGTCGAAGAATCTAGAAAATAGAGATAAGGACGAAGCTAATTTTATTGAACGGATTGTGCAAGAGTACTATTTTTTGTCAAATCGTCGAATCCGCCTACAGGAAGCTTTTCGTCGTTGAAAAACAACAATTAACTCGAGTCCATCAACGTGCAGCGCACATGTGCCTTTTTTGTTGGCTTTGAAATTTCCTCATTTTGGTTTAAATTTGATTAGAATTGATTGTCGTTGTAGGAGTGGAAAAGCCTACACAGAAAAATAGCAAACATATGATTTAGCGCATGTTTTGGGAAGATTTTTTACATTAACAATTGACCAGCCTCTTCGAATCAAAAGTCAACAAATATTATGGTTTCCCAAACACGACCCTTGAAGCTCATTTCTTCTGCCGCCCCTGTAACATTTCCATTTTATAGAAAGGAATGCCCAACTAATCTGAACATAGTTGATCCCAAAACCATACAACTGCGGTGCAGAGTAGATGACGACTGCATTCATTCCACTGGGCGCATAATTATCTGTGATCTATCGAAGGACTCCGGCGTTTACCACTGAGGTTCTATTACAGCTTGAAGTAGAGAAGATTAGTACGATCAGCTGTTTGTGAGAATACTATACTCCTAGAAGATCTTCTACCTTCCCAGTCCCTCTCTCGTTTGTTTGTCTTACTTCCTGTTATTTACCGAATTAGTAAAAAGTCTAAAGTTGTCATTTTTCTGGATTTAAGGTCATGCCTCACGATCACCTGATCTCACTAGTCTGCTCTACTTCAAAACCGCGCTCTAATGTATGTAAAGTCGCCCAAATCGCCACGAATTTCGCAGTGTATATTGCGACGAGCTTCTTCTTATTTTTGCGAGCGTTTATCGCGCGCAGTGGCAGACCCCGCTGCTATTTGTAGTTAGTTGATGGCCGTCACTTTTCTTTCTATCTCAGTACGACTAGGTATTTGCAGACAACCTGGTACTGCGGTATTGAAGCGTTCCTTAGAAGTCCCTCGTTTGCTTCAGAATGAGAACGATTGCACCTGTTCGCAGACAATTTAATGGAGCTCTTTTGAATGATTTTCTCCCTATTGTCTTCCATGCCTCGAATTGTGCTGTATCTGAATCAAACGCTTTCCCAACTTCCACTTTGTTTAGTGCTCCCCGGACCTAAACCTTTGTCCGCAGTGCAATGAGATCAAATGTGTCCTCTCCTTATGAGTTGTCTCCATGATAGATTACTCGTTTAGGAGCCCTACACGCAAAATCCCGGTTCGCTTCTTCAAGATGAATCTTCGCTGTAGCTCACATCCTTCCTTACTCAAAATCATGAATTTCTCGATCTTAGGTTCCAATCAACTGGAAGGCAAAACTTCACCTCTCTCGTCTACCGAGTTTCTCCTACAAGTCGCTCAGCTCCGTGCCCTTTACCTAAGTTCACTAGCGAATGAAAATGAGTTCTGTTGTCCCCCTTATACACATTATAAGGAAGACCCTGCCACTGAATCACAGCTCACAGTACCTTACATATGGCAAGATCGCTAATTATGGGCGAGCACTACTAATCTCTGAAATCCATTCCAGGGTTGTTTTAAAAATCCAGAACATCTCTGATTCTCGCCATCTCTGATTCTTTTCGCAAAAATCTCTGCGCGTGCCGATCTACATGTGCACAATCACCTGTAGGGACATATGGTACAATCATTTGTTATCCACTATCTATCCTAGAGCCGCTAACGAACTAGCATTTGCGTGATGCTGTTATCAGGAATTCTCACCGATCGAACAATATTTTGCATCTCAGCTCTGAAAATGCTCCATACAATACCCACCCTAATTATTCGAAAAAAGGCGAAAAAGACGCGAATTCGCGTCCTTTTCGCCTTTTTTCGAATAATTAGGGTGGGTATTGTACCTTGCCTACTTTGCTTTGACCTCGGCATAGTTGTTTATGATTAGAATATGGTTGTGCCGTAGGAGGTTTTTAGATGTAAGATATAGATTAAAATAACGGCCTAGTACTTCGATTTCGCCATCGTCTTTTTCAGAGGACTAAATGCATTCTTAGATGATATGCACAATATCCAAGAAACGCATTATCTCCTCTGGAATCTCACAGATCGAAGCGTGATCCACCAGGGATCCATCTCTCAGGCGGACAAAAAACCGGTGTGGTGTCACCCCAGGCGACTATCAGTGGTGAGTGAGACTTCGTGCTGCCTCCCTTATACTTGTAATAGGCAAGACCACGTAATAGTGCAACTGAGTCACAAATCGAATTACTGTACATATTTACGGCAAAAGATCGTTTGTAATGGGCGAACATTCATAGCTACAGTTTATTTGAGGGTTTTTTTTTAAATCCAGAACGCCTCTAGTGCCTTTCTCGCTGAAATCTCCATTTACTGCACTAATATCGAGCACTTTTCTTCAAGGTCTTTTCCACTGTCCTCTCAACTTTATGCCTTCCAAGCGCCATCAAACTGCCGCGCCTCATACTAACTAGGTCCTTGGTAATTCGCATAGCTAGTTGTCTACCCTTTTCCGATACATATTGACCCACATGTCTAGCATTCCATCTGGTAGATTCTAGACTGTACAAATAATCTCGAGTTGCATTTAGGCCTTTGAAGAGGACAATTGCGTCGAAACGTTGGGACGTTAATTTAACAAATGTCCCATCTAAAAAACTTGCCTGACACAAGAGTATTTTAGTCACAAACAACTATGCGAAGGTAAAGCAAGATAGGAGACAGGGGATCATTCACAGAGCTGGGCTGCTGAATGTTGTCCGATTGATGCGAATTCCTGAGAGCAACATCAAGCAACTGGCAGTTCGATATCGGCTAGAATAACCATGGCATAACAAATGATTGTACCATATGTCCTTCAGGAGAAACAGAAAGACAACTATCTAAACGAATCAAAGATTTCGTAGCTGGTATGATGCGTGCCATCTTGATGAAGTCGCATGGAAGGCACAAAGTTGAGGAGCACCTCGCCAACAATTCTGAAATGAAGTTCACGATAAGCGCCGAGTGCAAGAGAAAAGGCAACGATTTGTCTGGATTTCCAGAAGAATTCTAATCCCTTTTTAACGAGAGAGAACGTTCGTTTACAAATTTATGACGATCCTTTTCCATATGTACCGAGGTCAAAACGAGGGAGAAATTGGAAACTCTCAGGATTGTTCTTCTATCGACTTTTCTTTGCTCTCTCTCTGCACAGTTTGGCAAGGCTTGAAGCAAGTAGGCTCTTGTTTACGACTCGTGTTAACCATGCTGGCTCTCGACTTTTCGAGAAGAGACGTTTATTATTATCATCTAAACTCAATGCCTTTTTGACGGGTGTCAGTATCCGATTCTTCTAGTTGCCGATTTTGTTGATGAGGGAGCTGTCCCTCATACACGTTGCAGAGGTTATGTGATCCTTTTGAAAAAGCTTGGAATTCATTGTCTTCAACAGAAGGACTCTTTCAAAAAATGAAAGAGGTATCAGTATGTACGCTTTCTCCAGGCTTTCCGAAACCTCAGGCCTTACAAGGCTAACGTTTTGGCAAGTTCGCTTTTGTCAGAGTCAGATAGAGGAATCGCCGCTGTAAGTTTGTAACTAATCCAGTGCTGTACGGAACCTCAAAGCATTGACAAAAGAGCAAAAGTTTCGACGGGGACGTAACAGATCTCGTTATGGAGACTATTGCAGAAGGGAGGTTCCTGAACTACGACATTTGGCCTGCGAGCCCTCTGTGAAGTTTTCAGCCGCTTCTCCACTAAGTTTTGACATTACTGCAGAATGCCATTTCGAAAAGTTCAAATTTGAAAAGCTATTCTGAGTGTACGGTGGCTAGTTTGAAAGGGGCGACCCTGCCCTGTTTATCCTGATATTATGAGTTACTCGAATCCAAACTTTCGATGCGTCGTCAAGAAAGATGCTAATCACAGATACGCACTCGCAGTCAGGCCGATCACTGCGATGTTGGAAGCACTGGTCTGCCCGGCTCAACAGAGAAAAAAAGAAGAGAGTTGCCTTTAGCAAAAAAAATGAAAGCCTTTTGACATGACATGAGAGGAACTTCAGAGGAACTTCCTCATCCGAGGATTGGGCTACCAACGGGCCGATGTCTAAGAAGAAAAGAAGAATTATGTCACGAGATGGCGAAGTTGCCTCCGCTAATGCAGAAAGGGGTTCTTTCCCCAAAAATAAAACGCAAAAAGGAAGGGTTTAGAGTAATGGGATAAGAAAATCCACTAGTATAACATTGATAGTTGTGGAAGGAAAGTGGGCAT
The DNA here is from genome assembly GCA_000469685.2 of Haemonchus contortus. NCBI lineage: Eukaryota > Metazoa > Nematoda > Chromadorea > Rhabditida > Trichostrongylidae > Haemonchus > Haemonchus contortus. The sequence continues at coordinate 14,531,924 of LS997563.1, forward strand.
TGGTTCGACCAATGTCCGACCATTGTTCAAGCAATAACACTCTATCAAGTTGACAGAAAGGAAATGGAGCCTCGAAATATAAGCCCGAGAAGGTCGTTCGCGTCAGAGTTTGTTCGCAACTGATTTATTTCAAATAATAAGCCGAAATCCTGGCACTTGAAGAATAGGGCAATAGAAAACTCGCTCTCAAGCAATAACGCACTGAATTCCGCTATTCAATGTCAGTTAAAAATAGTCGAGAATCTGTTTGCAAGATAGCTATAAACGGGATTCACCAGAATTTGGACAATTCTAAGGAGCGGCATTGAAGGAGAGAGACTTCGGAGTGGATGGTAGATGATGAGCAGCCAGAGCATTTGCTCTTGTTTTTTACTCCCTTTCATTGACGATGGTCCCGGGGGACGGAAGCATTTACCCTTTTTGTTCGACGAAATCTTACATTAGATCAAAAGCTTTTCGAACATCAATCATCATCAAATTTCCGACACCTCAAACACGGTAGTCTCGATGGCTCTGGACAATCCAAGGGATCTTTTTCGTTGTCTAAAGGCTATAATTTTACTTTCTAAGCAGTTGTAATTCTTAGAAGGCAGGACGTACTTGGAAAAAGACGACTCTTCACGTGAACTCATTAAAACGTGCACCACAGCCTTTGCTAATTTCGAGCTGCACCATTTGAGACGTTTGAGTTCCCCACTTGGGAGGGGCGCTCGGTAGATCCGACAAGGTTGCTTGAAGTGCTTGAAGGTTAATCGTGAAGCAGAAAACAGAGGGCCCTCCTTCACAGGCTCAATCTGGACCGTGTAAAATTCATTGTGTATGTACAGCCTGGTCGCAGGATTAAGCAAATGATATTTGCTTCTTAATGATGATCCCTGTAGACTTGAGGCACTTTTTTTTTCCTGGAAAAGGTTCTGCCGCATATTCCAAGTCAAAAATTTAAAAACAGCGAGGTAAAGTATGGCCCTGGCACATATTTTGAGCTTCCTGCGGCCTCGAAACCCAGGAGCGTTTTTTACCGGTCCGAATCCACTCCTCATACCAGGTAATTCGGAAAACTTGTTCGAATTTAGAAAGTCGATTTGACCTGGCATACTTAGTGAGGAGGTTGCCAGAGCGATACGGACCATCTATTGAGCTTTTCGTCATGACGCCGGGAAGCATTGCACAACCAATCAGTCAAGAACATGCACTGTGCCTTCACGTTCGAAGATCGCGGTCACGGGGTATTTGTGAGAAAGCTAGCTTCATTAAGCTCATCAACATCTTTCGTTCCTTCTGGTCATTCCACTTGAGGTTGTTGTTGGTTTTCTTCAGAGTACTGAATTTCATCTTTGTTTCAAATGGCTGGTCAAGGTATGGTTGAACCGCTTAAATGACATGAGCAATCGGGACCTTCTGTTGAGGCGCAGGTGTGATAGATATCATCTTAAAGGCGAAAATCGGTATTGCACAGTGTTCACTTAAGTGTTTCAGAAGTCCAGCCCTTAGTGCAAGTATTGAATTGGCGTACATAGAGAGGATCCGCTCGGTATCGGAAGTAATGGATATATATGAACGTTGAAGTTTTTGGCATTCATCAACTGCGCTTCTGGAATGCTCCCAGCCTTACACTTCCACCTGGAATCGCCGCGGTATTTTTGGATGAGTATGTCGCCTACATATACGATGGCTGGCGGTGACTACCCCCATGTACAAGCTAGTATTTTCATCCACCCATGCGAACCTGGTACCAACTAACGAGACCAGAATATTGGAGGCTTCGTTTACCTGAGCAAAAATCGTACACTCACTCCCCAAACGTGGGTGATATTGCCCCACCTGTCACTATACCACCTCCGCCCATTAGTACATATACCTCAAACCATTAAAAACATCTGATGGCTGGCGAAGCAAGTGCAGCTGATGCTTACATCTCGCGGTCGAACACAATGAGGACGATGGCGGACAATTCCGAATGAGCTCTAATGCCCCGTGGGACGTCGTCGGTCAAAGCTGAGCAGCAGAATTGCTAGTCAGCCAAAATATGTGCTTTTTTGTTTCATCTGTTACTTGAGTATCTTTGTCCATCAGTCTTGACTTCTACTCTTCCACTTAGACTATTTCCAGCCAGACAATTCACGTCGAATCACAATCAAACTTTACTTTTGAAAAATATCCACAGAACTCTGCAATTGAAAAATAAATCACGAGACCTATCAATTATGAACGACAGAAGGCGAGTATTTCTAACTGGCCGCTATGCTCGCAAATGTCTTTACCAAAACTCTTTTGGCTTCGACCTTCAATTAAAGCTCCTGAATGAGCTTCCTCTCGGTTACGACTTGCACACACTGAAAGACCCTTGATTATTGCTCACTATACTACTACTGACCGATTTTCAAAAGATTTAGCCTCGTTTTCATCAACATTTCGTAGTAAAGGAGGCAAGTGCTGCTTCGGGCTGTCTAACTCACCGTTCGGAGAAGCGTATGTAAGTTGCTATTCCATAACTTCTGAAATATGCAAAACTCATTTTGCCCAGTTTGGGAGACACAGTAGGCTCGCCTCTGAGCTGACATCTCTAGTACCATTTTCGGTTTGGTCTAAAACAAGAGATGATTTCCCGATCTCTCCACTTCAAAATGATGAATTCCCCTTCTAGTTTTGTCGATAACATAATCCAACATTTTTCAGCGTTCAGTCTCTTGTTTTTCTTGTTTTATTCTCTTCTATTTTACTAAATTCTCCAGAATTCCCAGGAAAATTTCGTATTTGCGGCGATCAACAGTTTCCATGTGCCTGTGATCAGCGTGACCTGGTAAGCTAAGCAACCTTTTGAGCTCCTCTCACGCGGTTCTTCTTCTTTTTTCTTCTTCTTCTCCCCAGCGTCAATCCCCGCTATCGCAGGACAGATTGTCGCACATGCCTATTTATTTGGAGGCCTACCCTATAAAAATAGCGAATATAAATATTATAAGGAAATTCTTGTATTCCTCTCTCTCTGATCGGTTCTTTGAAGATGAAGATTGCTTATCATTCGTCCTGGTATGGGGCTTTGTATTACTGCTATCTGTCTTGCTTGAACATAATTTCCCTCTACCATGTGCAACACCTATTCAAGGACGCTTTCGTCGGCGCCTCGGAGTGACTATCGTCATCTATCTCGGTCAGTAATTCGTGGAACCCTCTTCTCACGATGTCAAAGTCATCCAAAACAAAATCCGTTTTTGTGATAAGCAGGATGATCGTCTTCATTCTGTGTTGATACAATTTCAGGCAGGCGATATTATGAGATTTCACGAAATGCCACAGTTAGTGATATTTTTTTCTAACGTTTATGAATATCAGAGATTCTACGTGTTGAAACTTAAGTGCCTGATGAAGGAAAGACCGGTTATAGCCTAATCGACGCGAATATCACACGATGGGCCATAAATATGGTAACAAAACAAACAAAAATGGGTCGTACAGAAACCGCAACTCATATATGATACATGATGAATTTATGTGAACCGTTTGCTATGCATCGCATCTACAAAATGAGAGCAAGGTTAGCTGATATACCCGTTTTCTTGCTATTATAGTTATAGCTCAAAGATGCTTCGCTACTCATCGACGGTGTCAAGTTGTTTTTTGGGAAACTTCATCCCCGGCTTTTTTCGAAATTTTCTCAAAAGCAGCGATAGTGGCGTATTTCGGAGCGCAGGCGTTCCTCTCCAGTATACACTATACCCACGGACCCACTGGATTGCGGGGCGGAAAATTTCTAAGCCAGTCATGGTTCATAAGCAAGTCCTGCGACAAAATGGAGGATTTTTTGAATCATTCCCGAAGTTTTTCAGATAAATTAATCTCCGGAAATATACTAACCAAAAGGTCAACAACCTTCTAGTATCCTTCGAGCAAATCATTGATGCCCTCTGTGCAAGAGTGAGGAAGCTGGGACTCAGAGAAGCAATCGGCTTCTCAGATCAGATTAGATCGCGGAATTTCGGCATATTGAAGAAGGCTCATGGTAGTTAAGAGGAGCAAACTACCTGAGCACGAGTGGTGAACAACCTGGAACCATGTGGAATAAATTTTTTAATTGACGTAAATTTCTGACGTGTGTTTAGAGCGAAATTCGACGTGCGTTATCCTTATGTAGGGACCTGATTTACGGTCTTGATCGTCCTTCTCCAGACCCGTTGGCCAAATAAAGGGGCTCATATTGGTGAGCGATAGCTGTGTCCATGTAGTCTGCATTTAGCAACTCATAAATAAAACCTCCATTAAATTAAGGGACGATGTTTGCGTTACTTCGAAGGCTAGTATATCCTGCATTGAAGCTATCCAACCGATTGTTGACCGCTGATCTGTGAGCAGTTCTAGCGTCGAATAGTTTGCTCATAATTTGAGCGGCTACACCCACGTTTTTCACTTGACGTGCTCACTAGAGGGTGATGGTACGCATCGAGTGCTGTACATTCATTGACCGTAATGCTACGGAAGCCCACACGCGTACACTTAGTTACTCATTTTCTGATCACCCGGGGAATATCCTTCAGGTTCAACACCCTTGTTACCTTGTTCAAACTGTTGATAAAAATTTTCAACGCTTCAAATTTTTTGTCGCAGGACTTTCTTTACAACATAGTGTGGTATGTAACCAAATAGCAGATAACGGATTACAGAAAGTCATTTTAGCTGATAATGACTCATTAGGCTTCTTAGAAAGTCCTCAATTTCTATCATTTTCTGTCTACGGGTCTCATTCTCTCTCACTAAAGGATACTCAGCCGGCTAGTGACGAGGCTACGTAGGGCGTCCCCAAGTGGCGGATAGGAGAATTCTTCGCCGTTCAAAAGTCACTAGTACTCGCCCAGAAACGCAGGTGGATTCAGGGGATGGACTCCTTGATTTTGCTGTGCTGGATCGATATACCCTCTGTTCCTCGAAGGTGATACACGCATACGTGTGTGGAGAGTCTGTGGGTGCAGTTGGTATCTTGGCCATTGACTCAGCCAAAAGCTTGCATTCGAATGACTGAGAAGTATCCGGGAGGCGATTCGGGACCGCTTTCGAAAACAAAGCCCCTCGTTCAAGCTTCGGGAAGCCTGGCAAGCCCACGGCGTTAACACTACCCCCACGTCAGGGCCTGGCAAGTTAGCGTTGGGTATCCACTTGCCAAAAACAGTGATGCGAATCGACCTCATTTCCCTCTACCTTAGCTAACCGTCGATAAGGCAGCGTTGGGTAGGACCGCTCGGGTGAGACTGCTAGTTTCTCAGGGTCAAAACAGACTGTCAAAAGGAGAGCGACTAAGATGGCAATCTGTACTCCCAACTCACGAACGCTTGCATTGGAAGCGTGTATAGAAAACCTGATGATGCAAGCTAAGAACATCAAGCACGACGTCATCGGACTGACCAAGACGGAAGGCAAGGCATCACGAAAATAAAAAAGGCCGTTATATTTTACGCTCATCGATTTGAAGAATGAGTTTGACATCAACGATATCCACTTTAAGCCTTTCAAAATTGCAAAGTGGGTGAAAAGAAAAGTGAATGCATGAAGGTGGAAGTGGTCTACTTTATACGTTGCCAAAGCTGTGGATGCGAGTATATAGGAGAAACGGGTCGCCATTTTGTGCGTTTGAGTTAAAGAACATCTAAGTGGGCTGGCTGGATCAAGGATGCATATTCCGCTAGGAGCCCATCGTGTTTCATTCCAGGCAGGTTTATCGTTTGACGTTTCCGTGTCCATAATGGCGCTTGAAACAGAGTTCGCGGCGCGCAAGACCCTGGAAGCGTTTTGGATTACCGCTAAAGAACCCCTTATGAACAGGAAGGAGTAGTGTGTAGCCATAACCCGTGAACTCGCACCCTTCCTTGACCTGTGTAATCTTTGACCTACGATGAGGTCAGTGGGAGGTATCACTGGTTATTTTAAACAACAGTTATTACGAGGGTGGTCGTCCTCTTGTCTTAACGGCAGATTCCAAGGTGAGTAAGCCATGCCTCGTTCGATCAATACCTTTGGGGTTTTGCTGGCCCACCTGAGGTTTTTGCTGGGGTTTTGTTGAGGCTTTTGAGCGAGCATGCCACACAATGCTTTGCGCTACTTCAGGCCCTGAAGAAGGCGAAGCAGCCGAAACGTTGGCCTAATAAATTGTATTCAATCTTGAAAGGTTTAAAGAGGATTATCGTTGATACATATCATACCAAGATTGGAAGAAAGTCGATCCTGGACTATTTTGAATTTGACATCGTTGAGACGGAAGTGGTAATTGAAGTCCTGGGCGACCAGGGTGTTCCTACTCAATATGTAAGAATTCCTCGTGAGCTTTACGACAACTTCACGACCAGAATTTCACCATTCTATACGGAAGTCATTGTCAGCGTGAAGAGAGGTGTCCGGTAGGGCGATACTACTTTGCCTAAACGTTTCACTGCCGCTCTCGAGAAAATTATGCGTTATTTGGAATGGGGAGACTTGGGAGTGGAGGTCTACGGCCGCTACCTACATCACCTCCGCTTTGTAGACGACATCGTGCTTATAACACCGAGCATCGAGCAGGCAGAACGAGTGCTAGCCGAGTTTGACAGTGCTTGTGGGAAGACCAGCTTGAGGCTGAGCTTAACGAAGACAATGTTCATAAAATAAAAGATAAGGAATGCTGTAGATTACGCTGAGAAATCGAAGATTAGGTGGGCTGGACACGTTATGCGATATAGTGATGACCGTTGGACCAGGGCAGTTACTGACTGAATCCCTCGGGACATCAAACGATTTCCAGGACTGCCGCCAACGAGATGGTCAGACTTCTTCACGAAAGTTCTGGACGAAAGGAATGTTGCACCTCAGGTCCCTGAAGCGGGGACGATTCACTGAACCACCCTGGCGACAGGGGCGAATGGAGACGTTATTGGCGCCCGCTCGAGGAAGTCGATGGTCAGCGGGACGTCAGGTGGTACAGGTGATCACTTCGTGTAATCCTTTACTCCTTTTGCTATATGACTTTTTGATGTTCTACAGAATATCATGTGTGATAGAGTAGGTTGATTGAAAATCAGTTATGAATGCAGTGATGAAGACCGATCAAGGTCAGTAACATACAGGGGTGCCCAAAAAAAGACACTATGCATGGGGCCTAATCCAGGGCGGAATACGTCGCACCGATTGAAGCAGCAGAAGAATGTGATTGGGTAAATTGTACTAAGAATGTTGCCTGATTAAAGGAAGCAGGAACTCATGTGGTTTCTATATCGGCATCAAAATATGAAGCCGTCTGCCATTGCGGACGCGCTCAAAACGACTTATGGGATATCGGTCGGCAACAAGCAGATACGCAACTTTTTCAATCAAGTCGCTCACGGACAGATTCCTGGGCGTCGTCGCTCAGGATCTGGAAGATCGCTGACTTCCTGTAGCCCCAACAACTCCGCAATGGTGTGCGATGTCGTGGGAGACGAGTCGACCGTTCCAGCAACCGTGATCGCCAAGCGCACTGGGATTCTGCGGACGTCGTTTCAGCGTATTCTGAAGAAACGCGGATTCAAAGGGGTGTCCAAGATTAGCTCCTCGGTGTCTGTGGCTTATTTGATAGTCACTCTTCAGGTAAGGGTCCACTGCGTTAACGAGAAGCAGCAGAAGAATCGCGCGGAATGCTGCCACCGTCTGCTGCTAAAACTCAACGACGAATTCGTGAAACGGATCGTTTTCAGCGATGAGGAGCTCTTCTTGATCTCTCCGTCAAGGGACACCAATAAGGGAGGCATATGGACCACCCTGAAAAAAAGAGCTCAGCCCGAGCGTGCTGCACCAGCCAGCGTGGCTTGATGGTGTGGGCCGGAATCTCGTGGAATAGTAAGACGGAGCTGCTGTTCGTGGAGCCTGGTTTGAAGATTAATGCCGAGTACTACGTCCAGCAGCTCAGAGAAAACATTCTGCCGTCATGTAGCCGCCTTTATCGTGACTTAAGCTTTGTGCTACAACAGGACTGTGCAACGGCCCATGCATCTAAGAAAACTCTCGCCTTTTTGAGTTCAGTGGGCGTTGAATATCTTGAGAAGACAGAATATCCGAGTGCATCTCCTGATCTCAACCCGCTTGATTACAGGGTGTGGGCTGAACTCAACAGGATTGTCTGCGATGTTCAAGAAGTTGCCGATCTCGCCGACCTCAGACGACGCATCAAATTTGCGTGGAAAAACTTTCGATATCGTTTGCGCGGAAGGCCATCGAAGAATTCCGTGATCGAGTACAATGTGTTGTTGATTTTGAAGGTGGTAATATTCGGCCAGAATTTAACAAAGTTTGATTACATTGGTGGAACAAGCCGAGCAGTGAAAATGCCTCTTTTTTGGGCCTCCCTGTATAGGGAGAATGTGGTGTGGTTCATTTGTTACAATTTATGTATATACACGGGTTCTAACTTTTGAGAATAGTGTTACATCAACCGGCAGAATTATTAGGCTTTATTTATAGCTTCAACTTATCAATCATACCAGCCGGATCGCTCGACTGACGCCGAGCTCACCATCATGTGTGTATGCTTATTACACGCAGTAAACACATGCAGATAAGAAAAATCACCTGTCACCTGTATCACCTGACGTCCCGTTGATCATCGACTTCCTCGAGCGGGCGCCAGTAACGTCTCCATTCGTCCCTGTCACGAGCCAGAGTGGTCCAGTGATCGTTCTTGTTTCAGGGACACGAGGTTCAACATTCCTTTCGTACAGAGCTTTCGTGAAGAAGTCTGACCATAACCTAACGAAGTCTATGTTAATGGGAAACGGATTGGTGGCCAGCACCATGATCAATCTTCACAAGTTTCGAAGGAGAAGGATTGTGTGTCTCGTGTCTCTCAGGCGAGGTCGATCCAGTGGAATACTCTGGCTCAGGAAAGAGAGACTAGCTAGCTCTTGCTCAAGGAAATCGATAAACGAGAGGACAGGCGATACAAGTAATCGTTTTTGACTGATGTCGGCAGAGTTTTTTTTTTGAACTTTAAAGTGCTAGTTTCACCGGTACCTATGGTCTCACAACAATTAGTTCGGATATAGGTTATGGACAAAGCTAACCAGGGAGGGGTAGTCTACTTATCTTGGAACTTTGAATCAAGACCCAGATAAATCGATAGGGTTCTGAATGCTGTTTACGAAAATGGAAATTAAAACTGCAAAATGGTTCTCCTTAAAAAGATATGGGGCCCGAATATTGCTCGACAGTAGTATCAATTGGAAATGCGAACTCGTCACTTCCATATCAAACGCCCACGTGACCTAGTGGTAGTGGTCTCGCTTCGTGGGCGTGAAATGAGGGGTCCCCCCACGCCATTGTCCGCACATTTGAAAATGTTTTTTTCATTTTATCAAAGGCTCTCTGAATTTTTTCTGACATTTCTTTAGACAATTGATACTACTGTCGAGCAAAATTCGGGCCCCCATAACTTTTCAAGGAGAATCATTTTGCAGTTTTGATTTCCATTTTCGTAAACAGCTTTCAAAACTCTATCGATTTATCTGGGTCTGAATTCGAAGTTCCAAGATAAGTAGACTACCCCTCCCTGGTAAGTAATTAGTGGAGGCTCAATATGACGTATTTTATGATTCACTCACCGTTCAAATCTTCTATTATGAGAAATCCACGGACCCCACAACCACAGCTGCAGTGCTCCTTGAATTTCTTGAGAAACTTTTCATTGACCGTTACATTCCCCACGTACCATTCTACTAAAAATAAAAACTGGCATTCAAATTATATTCATACTGACAAGACCTCTAAACGGGAATCGTGCGTCCACGAGGTCTAAGAATTAGCAAATTGAAAACTGTTATATACTCATATCCAATTTTTCTGTTATTTGTTATTACACATATTAAGAGTCATTCCAATATGAACAAGTCTACTCTTCTGTCGACTAGCCAATTACTTTTCTTATCAACCATCACCAACATGAAGAGGACCCCATTAATCTTGGTGTGTCTATTTGTTTATTTGCTTGCCTGTTTGTCTGCTTATTTGTTTTTTCTTTGTCTATCTATCTAGATGTCTGTCTGCCTGTCTGTCTGTCTGTCTGTCTGTCTGTCTGTCTGTCTGTCTTTCTGTCTGTCTGTGTCTGTCTGTCTGTCTTTCTGTCTGTCTGTCTGTGTCTGTCTGTCTGCCTGTCTGTCTGCCTGTCTGCCTGTCTGTCTGTCTGTCCGTTTGTATGTCTTTGTCTGCTGAGAAACTTGGCAACATGGCAACAGAAATGTGGGAGTTGGCATCCGTTGAATACATATGTATGTATGTACAAGGCAAGGGCGGCTAGGTGTGAAATTGTAGAAGCAAGTCAGGCCCCCTAGCGAATCCTTCACGACCGGTGTCGCGCTTGTAACTTTTGCTGCAGGATTGCCGATCTGTTCCAGAATAATGAGACGTCAAATATTAACTGGGTTGAGCACAACGGAAGAGACCACAAACAAATAAGGAATGGGGGTGTTTGGCAATGTTGCTTGTGACAGAAGTCAATGCCTCGTCCACTATCTGGTTAATCAAGGTCTAATGATGTTTGCTTTCAGTAGCATACAGTCACTTGTTAAGCATCACAATCCGAAATCGAAGCTGCCGCTTTAAAAAAACGAGCCTCTCGAAGGCAGAGTCTAGTCCGCCATATAACATCGATGTTCCCATTCTGACACCTGCACTTGCACGAAGCTTGAACGCTTGAGGTCCAGGGGAATAGGAGTTACGAATAAACGGGAAAAATACACGCACCGACACGACATATACCTTCATATAAACACAAACACATCTACAGACGAACAGGAACGCTTTGACGCAATATGACGAATTTTTTCTGGCCTCCACACCTTTTGTTACAACCAAATCATGAAAACCCTTATGCGAAGACCCTACCCCCCTCCCATGCAGGCGAGTCTATTCCGTCTGACGTGTTGATTTGTTCACTAATCTGCGCTCATTTCTGCCCGGTATCTGGCTCCAATAAGTGCTTCTGTTCAAGGCTGCGCCCGTTCCGATGCGTGTATTCCTTCTGTAGGCGGAGTTCCGCAAGCCCACACATGCTCTGTTGAGGTTACCCTGGGCCTCAATGATCCCGAGGTTAGCTCTTCCTCTTGAAGCTCTCCAGGTAATACCAAGTTTCTCAGCAGACAAAGACATACAAACGGACAGACAGATAGACAGGCAGACAGGCAGACAGACATCTAGATAGATAGACAAAGAAAAAACAAATAAGCAGACAAACAGGCAAGCAAATAAACAAATAGACACACCAAGATTAATGGGGTCCTCTTCATGTTGGTGATGGTTGATAAGAAAAGTAATTGGCTAGTCGACAGAAGAGTAGACTTGTTCATATTGGAATGACTCTTAATATGTGTAATAACAAATAACAGAAAAATTGGATATGAGTATATAACAGTTTTCAATTTGCTAATTCTTAGACCTCGTGGACGCACGATTCCCGTTTAGAGGTCTTGTCAGTATGAATATAATTTGAATGCCAGTTTTTATTTTTAGTAGAATGGTACGTGGGGAATGTAACGGTCAATGAAAAGTTTCTCAAGAAATTCAAGGAGCACTGCAGCTGTGGTTGTGGGGTCCGTGGATTTCTCATAATAGAAGATTTGAACGGTGAGTGAATCATAAAATACGTTATATTGAGCCTCCACTAATTACTTAGCTTTGTCCATAACCTATATCCGAACTAATTGTTGTGAGACCATAGGTACCGGTGAAACTAGCACTTTAAAGTTCAAAAAAAAAACTCTGCCGACATCAGTCAAAAACGATTACTTGTATCGCCTGTCCTCTCGTTTATCGATTTCCTTGAGCAAGAGCTAGCTAGTCTCTCTTTCCTGAGCCAGAGTATTCCACTGGATCGACCTCGCCTGAGAGACACGAGACACACAATCCTTCTCCTTCGAAACTTGTGAAGATTGATCATGGTGCTGGCTACCAATCCGTTTCCCATTAACATAGACTTCGTTAGGTTATGGTCAGACTTCTTCACGAAAGCTCTGTACGAAAGGAATGTTGAACCTCGTGTCCCTGAAACAAGAACGATCACTGGACCACTCTGGCTCGTGACAGGGACGAATGGAGACGTTACTGGCGCCCGCTCGAGGAAGTCGATGATCAACGGGACGTCAGGTGATACAGGTGACAGGTGATTTTTCTTATCTGCATGTGTTTACTGCGTGTAATAAGCATACACACATGATGGTGAGCTCGGCGTCAGTCGAGCGATCCGGCTGGTATGATTGATAAGTTGAAGCTATAAATAAAGCCTAATAATTCTGCCGGTTGATGTAACACTATTCTCAAAAGTTAGAACCCGTGTATATACATAAATTGTAACAAATGAACCACACCACATTCTCCCTATACAGGGAGGCCCAAAAAAGAGGCATTTTCACTGCTCGGCTTGTTCCACCAATGTAATCAAACTTTGTTAAATTCTGGCCGAATATTACCACCTTCAAAATCAACAACACATTGTACTCGATCACGGAATTCTTCGATGGCCTTCCGCGCAAACGATATCGGAAGTTTTTCCACGCAAATTTGATGCGTCGTCTGAGGTCGGCGAGATCGGCAACTTCTTGAACATCGCAGACAATCCTGTTGAGTTCAGCCCACACCCTGTAATCAAGCGGGTTGAGATCAGGAGATGCACTCGGATATTCTGTCTTCTCAAGATATTCGACGCCCACTGAACTCAAAAAGGCGAGAGTTTTCTTAGATGCATGGGCCGTTGCACAGTCCTGTTGTAGCACAAAGCTTAAGTCACGATAAAGGCGGCTACATGACGGCAGAATGTTTTCTCTGAGCTGCTAGACGTAGTACTCGGCATTAATCTTCAAACCAGGCTCCACGAACAGCAGCTCCGTCTTACTATTCCACGAGATTCCGGCCCACACCATCAAGCCACGCTGGCTGGTGCAGCACGCTCGGGCTGAGCTCTTTTTTTCAGGGTGGTCCATATGCCTCCCTTATTGGTGTCCCTTGACGGAGAGATCAAGAAGAGCTCCTCATCGCTGAAAACGATCCGTTTCACGAATTCGTCGTTGAGTTTTAGCAGCAGACGGTGGCAGCATTCCGCGCGATTCTTCTGCTGCTTCTCGTTAACGCAGTGGACCCTTACCTGAAGAGTGACTATCAAATAAGCCACAGACACCGAGGAGCTAATCTTGGACACCCCTTTGAATCCGCGTTTCTTCAGAATACGCTGAAACGACGTCCGCAGAATCCCAGTGCGCTTGGCGATCACGGTTGCTGGAACGGTCGACTCGTCTCCCACGACATCGCACACCATTGCGGAGTTGTTGGGGCTACAGGAAGTCAGCGATCTTCCAGATCCTGAGCGACGACGCCCAGGAATCTGTCCGTGAGCGACTTGATTGAAAAAGTTGCGTATCTGCTTGTTGCCGACCGATATCCCATAAGTCGTTTTGAGCGCGTCCGCAATGGCAGACGGCTTCATATTTTGATGCCGATATAGAAACCACATGAGTTCCTGCTTCCTTTAATCAGGCAACATTCTTAGTACAATTTACCCAATCACATTCTTCTGCTGCTTCAATCGGTGCGACGTATTCCGCCCTGGATTAGGCCCCATGCATAGTGTCTTTTTTTGGGCACCCCTGTATGTTACTGACCTTGATCGGTCTTCATCACTGCATTCATAACTGATTTTCAATCAACCTACTCTATCACACATGATATTCTGTAGAACATCAAAAAGTCATATAGCAAAAGGAGTAAAGGATTACACGAAGTGATCACCTGTACCACCTGACGTCCCGCTGACCATCGACTTCCTCGAGCGGGCGCCAATAACGTCTCCATTCGCCCCTGTCGCCAGGGTGGTTCAGTGAATCGTCCCCGCTTCAGGGACCTGAGGTGCAACATTCCTTTCGTCCAGAACTTTCGTGAAGAAGTCTGACCATCTCGTTGGCGGCAGTCCTGGAAATCGTTTGATGTCCCGAGGGATTCAGTCAGTAACTGCCCTGGTCCAACGGTCATCACTATATCGCATAACGTGTCCAGCCCACCTAATCTTCGATTTCTCAGCGTAATCTACAGCATTCCTTATCTTTTATTTTATGAACATTGTCTTCGTTAAGCTCAGCCTCAAGCTGGTCTTCCCACAAGCACTGTCAAACTCGGCTAGCACTCGTTCTGCCTGCTCGATGCTCGGTGTTATAAGCACGATGTCGTCTACAAAGCGGAGGTGATGTAGGTAGCGGCCGTAGACCTCCACTCCCAAGTCTCCCCATTCCAAATAACGCATAATTTTCTCGAGAGCGGCAGTGAAACGTTTAGGCAAAGTAGTATCGCCCTACCGGACACCTCTCTTCACGCTGACAATGACTTCCGTATAGAATGGTGAAATTCTGGTCGTGAAGTTGTCGTAAAGCTCACGAGGAATTCTTACATATTGAGTAGGAACACCCTGGTTGCCCAGGACTTCAATTACCACTTCCGTCTCAACGATGTCAAATTCAAAATAGTCCAGGATCGACTTTCTTCCAATCTTGGTATGATATGTATCAACGATAATCCTCTTTAAACCTTTCAAGATTGAATACAATTTATTAGGCCAACGTTTCGGCTGCTTCGCCTTCTTCAGGGCCTGAAGTAGCGCAAAGCATTGTGTGGCATGCTCGCTCAAAAGCCTCAACAAAACCCCAGCAAAAACCTCAGGTGGGCCAGCAAAACCCCAAAGGTATTGATCGAACGAGGCATGGCTTACTCACCTTGGAATCTGCCGTTAAGACAAGAGGACGACCACCTTCGTAATAACTGTTGTTTAAAATAACCAGTGATACCTCCCACTGACCTCATCGTAGATCAAAGATTACACAGGTCAAGGAAGGGTGCGAGTTCACGGGTTATGGCTACACACTACTCCTTCCTGTTCATAAGGGGTTTTTTAGCGGTAATCCAAAACGCTTCCAGGGTCTTGTGCGCCGCGAACTCTGTTTCAAGCGCCATTATGGACACGGAAACGTCAAACGATAAGCCTGCGTGGAATGAAACGATCAAACGCCCATAACTCTGCTACAAAACGTCCCAGAATTTGGAAAAAGTGCTTAGATGCTCATAAATAAAAGTTGGTTAAGCTCTCAAAGTTGACGGAGTTCGCACTGGGTCGGGCGGAGCCGAAATGCTTCGCCCACCCCATTGCACAACCCACCGTGAAAGTCTGGTCACCTTTCTTTTCGCTGCCTTTGAGCATTTTTCTAGCCCTCTAGAGTCTTTCTGATCTTGGATATGGATTTTTGATCTTAGCCCGCCCATCCCTGTGCGAACTACGCCTAGTAGAGGGATTTGGCCACATTCTCTGCATAACTACTTTTTCCCACATTTTGAAGCTTTTTGAACGGCGTTGTGAATCTCTGATCTCAACCCGCTAACCTAAGTGTAAATCCCGCTCACTTCAGAAATTTGACACATTCCTTCTTAAATTCTAACCATTTCTCTCCGCAATCTAAACGTTCCTAAAAAAAAACTTCTTTCCCTTTTTTTCAAAGAACTCTTTCGTTTGAACACATCCTCTCAATAATGGATAGATCTTCGCTACCTTTGTGCATGTCCGGCAAGCATGAGGCACTGCTCATTCTTCGCACTTTTCATCTGACCTCATTTTAATGGAAGTGCTCCGTGCGCGTGCGCACCCTCACAGTCAGAGCTGTAGAGATCTGACCATCGAGTATGTTCGACACAGAATTTTTGAAAATGAGCACCAGACTGCAGGTAATTTGAGAGCTCAGCATGAACTCACAAGCATCTCGGGATACTGCTTGGAGCCTGGTGTGGTCCACTTAGATGTCTCATGCGTGATCTGAGCCAATTTTCAAGTTGTGGAATTAAACGGTGAAAACAAACTTAAAGTCAGCAGTAGAAGACGAAGCATTTTCCGGAAGAGAAAAATTTCTCTGAATCGATGGGTTGTTGGGGTGATATATTGGAGCGATGTAATCGACACAGCTGACGACATCATTCAAATTGTTGAGATCAGGTGCTTCAACAATACGATCAGGTCGCTATATTAATCAAGCTGCTGGCTTTTTGAAATGTTCTGCTCATTGCTCTGTAAAATAATTGTTGGCATACAATAATCATCTATTTCGGTAATCCATCGCATATTATTGTTCTGTATTGGCTAGTTTAGAGGATCCGCAGAGTGCTCCACTCTACTATGTGTTTTCACGGGGACGTTGAGCTTCTGCTTCACCTAAACTTCCACGATCTGATGGAATACTAAGAACACGAGATATAACTTTTTTAGCTCAGATTTTAGCATTAATTCATATATGGGTGAAAATGTAGTTGGGGGGTGCCAGGCCCTTTCGTGCTCTGCGTCTCTTCAGTTCTTACCTCATCTAATTATCTCACCCATCCCGGAGCTCCTCTCTTTCTGAAAAAAAGGGAAGAAGCTCCGCGGTGGGTGAACCAAATGGATGTTCAAATCCTACTCCATCCCAGCTTTCTGCACGAGATAATCATCTCTCCCATCCCGGAGCTTCTCCTCTAACATTTAGAAAGGGGATGAATTTATCTTTGCCATGTCTAAAAACTCCGCCGCCGGTGTCAGAGACGCAGACCACAAAAAGGCGCAATTACATTTTCACCCATATATGTATGTGTATGGCTGTGGAGAGTTGGCACATGTCTGTTCTCAGGAAAGTCATGGGTTCATCACTGTCGAGGTGAAAACCATGCACTGCAAAGTTCCCAAAAATGTTGTCTGTACATGGTCAAATCAGGTGGAAAGGTCCACTGACAACGAATCTCCCGCCACAAAAAATTTGCCCATGGTCTCGAGAGCTGTTATTGGCACCCGAAAGTGGCGCACAGGACCTCCGTCTGAGTTCTGTGAACAGTATCGTGGGCTACCAAAGTTTGAGTGACTTCACTCCATGAAGTGAGATTGAATCGGGACCGTCAAGGTCGAATTGCTCACTGAGAAGCTTCGAGAGATAGCTGGAAGAAAATAGCCGCTCTAGTTCCGATCTAGTGGTTATGTGAATAGCCGCTTCGGCAATGAACGGAGGCTTTCCTCTGCGAAAGAGGTAATTGGCAGCGAACCACGCGCTTGACAGAAGATCGTAAATGAGGCTTGTCAGGATGATATTGAAGCTCTACCATGTGAAGATTGCGCAACTCAGATCTCTTCTAGTCATTGGCCTTTCATAGAAGTGAAATTAAAAAGAGCGGAACTTCTCATGATAGAGCGAGCTGAGGGAGAAGATCTCTCAGAAACGAAACATGGATTTTGAGTTTTTTGATTTTCTGCTAGCGTTCCAGATCCTCGGGAATGGATACAATAATACCAGAGTAACGCGGATATAATCCTGCGATAAGCGAAGTTAATCTTGGGAGAGACCTGATGCGAACTTAGAAGGCACAGAGCAGCACGTTACTGAAGCGATGAAGTTGAGCAGTATGCAAAGCAAACGACAGAATACATATCAGTGCAAATGCTGGCAAAAAGAGGCGAGTTTTAGAAAACTTCGTACAAAAATGCAAGAGTTGCTAAAGTTGCTACAAAATTGGTATTCAAAATTTATTGACCCCGCTTGGTTCTAGGCTGTTCCTCAGTCGTACTCAAGGAACGTTGTTCTCTCTGATTACTTTCTTAAACATCCCTCTCAGGGAAAAAGGTTCGTAACATAACATGATATGAAAACGGCAGTCAATGACTTCCTTGAGTCACAGTTCACGACTTCTTCACAAAAGGCTTCAGTGACTCCCGAAGGATAAGATGATGAAATCTGTAGAACCAGTGGGTCTTTATTGGACATCGGCCGAGGCACAAAAGGTGCTCGGGGAGCACAAGCTCGGCTGTCTCG
The DNA here is from genome assembly GCA_000469685.2 of Haemonchus contortus. Lineage (NCBI taxonomy): Eukaryota > Metazoa > Nematoda > Chromadorea > Rhabditida > Trichostrongylidae > Haemonchus > Haemonchus contortus. The sequence continues at coordinate 14,549,755 of LS997563.1, forward strand.
CCCTGTTCCAGAACACAGTGACTAATGAAGGATGAATCTGCATGCGCGGAGAAGCAGTTCTATCGTTTCCATCCCTGAACGGAAGTGCTAATCAATGTTTCTCTTGTTGAATAATGTTCATTGCGCATACTATGAAACTATATGAGTGACTAATCTGCTTGAAATTCATGGAGCTTGCCTCTATCATGAGAGCAGTTCAATTTCAGACCTTGAAGGGTCACACTAAATAGTATACTAAACACCATCATCATCGCTATGCAGTCGATGGAGAAGAAGCGAGAGAGAAACGCACGAAAACGAAACCTTCCGATATAGCTGACATTTTGCGCAAGTGGCGAAGGCACAGTTCACGACAATTCTGAGGTACAGTTTTTCAGTCGGAAACGGATAAGATGGTGGGGAATAGTGCACTGTTGATGAAGAAAGCAAAAAAACTCGTCTACTCCGTGAAAAAGAAGGCTTATTGGAACTAGTGAAAAAAGAATATGTACGAGACTAGCATGACGAGAGTGAATGGAAGGGGGTATTTGGACGAGATTCAGTTATGTTTTGATAATGCCACATTAAAGCAAAAATGTCTAGAGCTCTCTTTCACCCTCGTCATAGGTCTTTTCTAGCTTTTCGAATTTCCCGCCTCAGAGTTCCTTGAGATGATGCAACCTTTACAACGCCGTTGAAAATAAACCCCTGGGTATGGCATTCAACCGACACAATCTCTGTGCTCTTATAACGTCCTATGCAGGCAATTTACCAAATTGACAGTTCCACTGACGGTAAAGACGTCGCAATGACAGACAGAGAGGTAGCTTTGACAGAAACCACTATGTCGTGAACCTTGCCTCCAGATCACACTGGTCGGAGACCTGCGCAATAGCTCCAAAACAGCACCACATGGATACGTTCTGAGTAGGTGCCTAGTCATATTAACCCGTGTCAACAGACTCCGATGACAATACTCTTGAAACAGAAATCGAAGAGGAACTCAACATGGTTGTTGGCAGAGTGTATGGCATAAAATTGGCTCTGGCTAAGAGTAAAGAACACCAACATTTGCAGCTCTTGGGAGCACACAGAGCCACCCCCTAGGCTGCTATGGTCAATTCCATGGAAGAGTACAACACCATCAATACCCAAGGAGTACGTGGTCGCTAGTAGTGGTGTGTGGGCCAGATGTAGAACGCTTGAATAGACGCTCTATGGATGACGTGGAGAGGTTCACTGGCATACTTTGCGACCGACTGCTCTGTGAAGAGCTGAACAGATCGTAGGCGAAAATCTCGAGCTACATCTACTTGTAAAAATAGACGTTCATAGGCAGTGAGTGAGGGACCAAAGGATCATCGTGAAAGGCATGTAATTTGACCCTGCAAACTAAGGATACGGAGACAGCCTGTGGTTGGACGCGGCTGTATGAAGCGCCGAGGACCTGAAACTATTCAGGCAATCTCTGTCTAACTAAAGATAGAATAATAGAATGGACTCTTGCTGCTAAGAAGTGATTCTTCCAAGGAAGCGGTAGAATCCGAAGGAGCTTCAAAGAGAAGGTGAAGGGACGTGATCAAGCAGCCAAGGTAATGAAATAGCTAACCAAGAAAAACAACGCACCTTGGGACTAGCGAGATTTACCCATTAGAAGGGAAGGAACGAGAGTTCACATTTTTCAGCATCGATCATGGTCATCAAACCGTAAGCTACTTTCGACTTAATGATCCCTAAATGGATGCTGGAACACGGATCAAAAGATAAACCATATCCGACAATAAAAAGGAAACCTTGCCCCGAAGTCAGCTGCTTTCCCTTACTTTCATCGAAATCGCCATTCTTTCGATATGTAAGACCTTCAAAGAGAATAAGTGGATAAGGGTGACTGAGGTCGAATAAGTTCTTTTCAGGAAATTTGAGTAATGTTTACACGATTTCGTTCTCACATAATATTCTCAATAGATCATATTATAAAATTTATCATAAGATCAGAACGAACAACAACAAGCGACAAACTACAACACAATCTTGGGCTACATCTACTTATAAAAATAAACGTTCATAAGTTGTGTTCTGTAAAAGTTTAGTAACATGGTTTCACGAATCCGGTTTGGAGGACTGACGTTCTGGTGACAAGATCACGGTGCTCGCTCTACCGGGGCTGCTTGACCTCCTCCAGGCTGCTGAACAACACTTGAGCTTCCAATGATCTTCATGAAGTGGAAGAGTTCATCGAATACCTGCTGTCTTTTAAGCTCACGTTGTTCACGAAGATAGGCGAAGAATGAATATCCATATCCAAATATTGTGATGATCAGGCACCCACCAACGGAGAGTGCTATTCCTACAATAACCAAAACTTGTTAGAGAGTACCGCCCTCGTTCATCAGCTTATGTTGCTTTTATTATAGAACTTATAGAGATGCTATTGATTTGAAACAAAACTACAAAGTAACTTTATTTCCAGAGCATAGCAGCATAAAGCCCGCGAGGGGTGTGTTTATCCCACAACAAATAGACTAAACTATCATTACTATCAGCACAGCCTTAATTGAAGAGACTGCAGTGATGAAACTCTTACTAATCTACAGAGGAAAATCATTTGACGTCAGCTTCTTCGAAGTTATAATCAATTTGTTTTGACTTGATGTTTTATTAACTGCTGTTATACCGCCGCAGTACGCAATACGAAAGTCTCACAAGGATGGCGATTTATGGACAAAACTTCAGTCTCGGACGGGACTCGAACCCGTACTTGTGTCCTGAAAGCACAAGTACGGTTTCGATTCCATTCAGAGACTGAAGTTTTGTCCATAAATCGTGTTTTCATCAGTTTCTCAATCTGCTTTTGCTTCTTAGTTTCCAAAGAGTTTGATGTATTTCGAACCTCAAATAGAGCAGATGTAATATGCTTTCAAAACTCGACCTTATCATCATTTCCTTAACATCGCACCATTTCTACTGGGATTCACTCCAATGCACTTCGTAATGACACTTTTGAACAGATTAAAAGAAACAAAATCTGTGATCGTTACTTTTTTAAAGAACCCACCTACACCCAAATTGTCGGCATTTTCTTTCCGATCTCTTTTTCTCTTCGACCTTCTTCCCTTGGTTGGATGCAGCCTATAATCTCAGAGCTGAGCGAAATCAAATCTCATCAGAAGAGAGTCCAGCGACGCTACCAGGCCGAAAGCAATAGAAATCTTCCCCAGGTGGAACCAAGCGTTGAACGCAAACAGTGTTGCAAAGATCACTGACAATAGGTACATGTTACTATCACTGAACTTATATTTTTTCAAGAGTCTAGTTCCCTCTTTCCTTTCAGGATCCACCAACTTTATAATTATCCCTATCTGCCACACTTTTTCTTTGCATTTCTCCCTTCTGAAGCTTAGCTGGCTACCTGACGTTCCCATTTTCTTTGACTTCATCTCTCACACCCTCTTTTCGATACCATCACCTATCTTATACGTTTTGTTGCCCAGGTCTCTCTGGATACATTTATTTTTCCTTGCGAAAAAAGTTTCCTGTTTCTATACACTTGAGGAAAGTTTGAAATTTGCTTACAGAGCTGCTCAATCAGCTTCCACCTCCTACTCACGCTTCCTGCCCTCCGCTTCCCCTACCTCTATGCTGACTTGTCTGTCCTATAAATGCTAACTTTCGTGTTTAGGATAGTCATCAAGCGCATGGAATACGACGCTAAATTCTTCTTCAGTCTAAACTTTTATTCTACGCAGAATCTAATGTGAAATGAGTGTGACCGAGTAGCAGCACGCTCGCCCATCTAAATAAACACAGTAGAACGGTAAACGTAAGAAAGCGCACCTTTCTTTCACGCGGAACTCGACTTTTCTTTGTGTTCCTAGTTCTTTCTGTTCGTGGTCGCTTATCTTCGAATAAGTCTCGATAAGAGCAGCCAAATGCACCTCATAATGGGAATATTCGAGCTCAACTTTGTGTAGGGGCTCTATTGAGGTCAAATTAGGGTTATCCGCAACCCGAAAAATTGGGCCTGAAAAGATGGATATTACTATGACGAATCGCTTGCACAGGACTAGAGAAAAGTTATGTTTTTATATTCCGATCACATTTAAAGGTAGGACTGTAGAACGAACGAATTCAAGAACAAAAACTTACGTTTAGTTGTGTAATCGGATACTCTGAGAAGAGACTTTAGAAATGCGAGGTTCTTGATACCAGTGTTATTCATAATTATTAACTGGCCCTCAACATCCTCAATTTCTCCGAAGTAACGAAGAAGATTACTTGCAGTTTCAACTGCAACACACAGTCTCTTGTCAAGAATTATATCTGTAGTAATCGCGTTGTACTTTAAATTCATCATGGCCGCAACAGTTACACAGGGGAGACGGGCATTAAGAACGATTTTGGGTAATCGATTCGTCGCACGCGGCTGTCGCTGACCACTCATTCGCCGTTTTTACAGCTCTAGCGTTCCTCATACAGCTCAGTCGATATGCGATCATTATTTTGTGCATAATCCTACTATTAGTACTTTTCTTCTTGTATTTCTTACCTACTGCTGCATCCTGCTACATTCCTTCCGCGCGACGCCCCTCTCACCGCGACGCGACATTTTCTTTCCTACTGCACCACACCCGTTATACAGCTGTCGCGACCGTCCAAAGCTTATCTTTTCGAAAGTACTCCCATATGACCGTGCTGCGAGCAGCCTAAGCCGTTAGTAGGTGCCTTCCACCTGTTTCTCTTCGTGAGTCACTTCCTTATTCCCTTCGGTTGTCTAATGTGAAGTCTAAGGTTTTACAAGGGAACGATACTGGGGAGCAGTGGCCATTCAAGACGAGATGTATACGGCCGTAAGTTTTTCCGGATGGTGATCTCAAGTTCAACTTCCAAATCTGCTAAACGATTCTGAGATCAGAGTTACCGAACCATTTCTTTCCCTGTCTCATACCACCGTGTCGCTAAGTTGTTGGTAGGGTGGCACTCGCTTTGCTTCTTCACGAAATATGACCTTTCATAATGCTTCTACGCTTCATATTCACCATATACAGATTTTCTTCACATTTAAAGAGTACTGGAATGCATTCAGAAAGAGTTTGTTGCCCTTCATTGCTGTCGAAAAACGGCCCATTTCAAGCCCAGTAAAGAGAAGTTACGAAAGCTTTGCTAAAAAACGACCTACGAATTCTGATAGTTTTCTGAATATTTGGACAGCAACTTGTCACACTGCTTATTGTATCGAAGCTCGCTTCCACATATTACCGGCGGGATGTTCTGTACAAAAGTTGTGCCATCGCGTTTGTTAGAGGAAGATGGTTCCTGCGACACAATGCAAGCACCATCTAGGAAGAAACAAAAGGTAATAAAGAGCTTCCCGTCCAAAGTATGTATGTATTCCCCAACAACTTCGTCATTATGTCTTATACGACTGTGACGATTGCGTAGAAGACGATCATGGTGATCCTCTCTGGTGACCAGATAGTAGCGACGACGACGAGCGACCTGGCAATTTCGAGAGGAAACCTCGTTTCCTTTTGGGAATATGGAGGTTTCAAAAGAAAAGGTAGATCTCAACTCTATATTTTCGCCCATAATCTTTGATTTTATGATGCAGGTAGAGGAGACGACAAACTTTTATGCTCGGGTGCTAAAAGAAGTCACGCACTTTTGTGCATGAAGCTCAGGGTGAGCTGTTTCACGACGAAACACCATTCGCAAAAGTTGATAAAACTTGGGAGAATTTGTGACCATTTACCACACCTATGTACATGGCTGCAGCAATTAGATGTAAAGGAGGATCGATCTATCATGCTTTGGAGATCAGCCTAGAAGTCGAACGGAGAAGATCTGGCAAAATTCAGTCGGTTCCAGCAATGTCCTGTTCTTTCACTGTCACTCTCTTCCGGCTCTCTTTGCTAATGGCCGCCTAGAGAATGCAAATTAGTGTGCTCGAAACTCTGTGGAAAAAATTTTGCACACACTGTCTCCCAGAAAGAACTCAATAGACGGTCAGGCTGAAAGTTGCTTACGCCTTCCATTTCGGAGGTCAGGGCAAGTGAATCCCGCAGCTGAAAAAAAGCTCATGCAGGAAAGGTGAGGTCGTACTTTGGATCAATGGGATGGCTCTAGCCCCTTTTGTTTGCCGACTCATGGAGCAAGGACTATATAATAATTCAGGGTGCTTCACCAGCTGGGAAGGCGTCGGAAACCCTCAAGGTTCAACATCCTCCTGACGCAAGATCCCAAATTAAACCTTTCGATGCATACTTTTCTCGCTATTTGAAGCTATGTTTAAGCGTGTCTTACCCCATGTTATCGCTCAATTTCAATTTCATTAATTTTAACGTAAGCAACAGCGGCCAAACTATTCGCCCTAACTCAACAGTATACTTCCTGTTTAGCGCTTGCGTTGCTGGCATTGTGAGAACCTTTTCTGCTTATATTAGAAATGCTTCGTATTGGACTACCATATGTGTACGTGAATTGCTCACCCATTGTTCTGACAGCTCTCTTCTTTTTTTCTTTGTAAAAACGTCAACAGAGATGTACTGGCGCATTTCTGGTCAAGTAGAATACATTGTTCTTCCCAAAAGCATTACGGTCTGATAAGTCATCCAACCACCTCTGTCAAAAGTGAATAGAGCTGCCGCATACTTGGCAACCCAATTTTTAGGCTCTAGTCGGTGGTTAAGGTAAGGGAAAACTTGCATTGTATTACCATTTTCAGTATTTTTGTAGGCGTTCGGAAAGTGATTTTTTGAAAAGTAAAATAAGGACCAAGGATTCGAATTTCGAATCTCCTTCACCGTCCTCACAATCCTGAAACCTACAAACTGCGCTATCGCTGCAGAGACCAACCACTCTTTGCGATCTCCTACAGCGGTATACGTCTCATCTTGAATGGCCATTGCGATTTAGTAGTATCCAATAAGTATTATTTGGAAAAACGAGTGCAGGGATAGGCGAGTGACCCAGGCAGCATGCCAGTACTGACATGCTTCGGTGCTGCAGGTATTCATTTTTAGTTTCCTTTCCCTCGAACGTAAGAACGATCCCTTCGGACGTGAGGTCGATGTGTTAGGTAATCAGACACCTATTTATAATGTATAGTGCTCTTTTCTCAAAAACGTTGAGTAATTCTTGTGCTCTCCAAATGAATGTTTTGTCCACTTCACTAAAGTGATCCCCCCCCCCATCCGTAGTCTCAGCAAGTGGCAGAATTCATACCCATATTGCCATGACCCCCACTGCGATTAATGCAATGAAAGCATAACTCGTATCAGGTTTCACGTCTGCTCGTTGCGCTCTTTCAAATCTGACACATACATGGCGCGCTCCATTCACCCATTGAATTTCTGCAGCGTGCGATTAGAACCAGCAAATAAAAAGGGAGGTAACATCTTGAGCATACTTTACAAGAGCTTGAAGACGTTTCATGAGAGGGACTTCAAGCTCTTGTAACGTTGAAGAAGTAGCACTAGAAAATGCTATTAGTTTTGAAACATCACTCACAGTCATAATCTTTGATAGTGAGACCTCCCATCACTATCTGACAGGACCGCAGCCTCGTGAGATCGGTCACGATTCCTCCGGCACACCTCTGTCCTGTACTAGTTTTGACTTTAATTTTTGATATCTCTATGTGATCTTCGAAAATCGACTACAGATTAATTCGATCATTTATAAAGCTCAAAAGCGTTTAAAAATAAGCTCATGATGCCACACATCATTCATTCATAGATTTCGTCAAAAGTACTAGAAAACTGCATAGTCAGGAATGGTCTGATAGATTGAACACTAAGGAATAAAATTTCAGGCCATTATTTCGTTTCCACATCAAATCAGTATCGTTAAATAGCTCTCGATACACTATTTATTTATTTATTTATTTATTTATTTATTTCAATGCATTTTTAGATACTTACCTATAATACTAGGAAATTTTTGCACGCAGTGGATGCTTCAAGTTGAGGAAGCCTTGTCAAAACAGAAATTCCATTCTACTCATTGCGCAAATGTTCTTACAATATGGTAATGCGGAATTGCGAAAATCTGGACCAACTTGCTGCACAATTACCACCGCGAAAGAATGTCGTGACAGGTCAGAAAGGCACTCGACGACTTCTTTAAGTCCCGGCCCATATTCTTCCGACAGGATGTAATCGACTGTATTTTCACCTATATTGATTCGAATGCTGTTATACGCCATCCAAAAATTATTTATCTTCCCTACAAAGTGCCAGAAATAAATCGAGGATTAGATACGATGTTAATGAAATTTTCTTCTCGCGGAGAGTGAGGTAGAAAGCATTGAGATTTAGAAAGAGGAAAATCAAGGAAACTTCGGCAACTGACTCAATCGCTATTTTCCATTGCAACAGATCAGCCAGTAATCTCTTACGATCCACTCTAAACTGTTCAATAATTAGTTGCCAGGAGACGCCGCTTCCCTCAAAATTGGTTTTTCTGATAGATTTCAAAAGAGCGAGGCGTTCTACAAGTATACGATGCTTTTGCGATAGTAACCTTTTTGTCGCCTTTCATGACTAAACGACAATCTTCAAAGACTGATGAGGAGAGGTGTTGAGAATGAAATGATAAGCCTTGTTGAAGAACGCATAGTGAAATACTTAGAATAAATGAAGGATACATCTATGTTTGGTTTGTTGCAGTGGAAAATATAGAATGAGTGAGCTTTCATTTCACCGACATTCTTCGACTACATCTCCCATTCCGCAAGCTGTGAGTGAACCCATTCATTAAACGTTTCAGAGTAAACTGGGTCGCACACCCCCATTTTCCACTTTTTCAGAGCAGTTAATAAATCCCCCCCCCATAGGTGAACAAATGTAGAGGAATGTAGAATAGAGCTAGGTTTTCCATAACACTACCTTTATCGTGATCCTAAATTTCTCGGACGGACAGACACACAAACCGACAAAACATACCAAGTTTCTGCTTTATCTTTATAAATGAAAGAGATAGTATTACTTTGTATAGCAGATGAACTGCTTTTGGAAACTGCCTTTGGAATGTACACAACATGATTCAAATCTGTTTACATAACAACCTAATACTTTGCATGATTGCTACAATGGCTCTCTTGCAAATTTGCGACTTTGTACTTCATGTACAAATAGAGCTGTAAAGACGTTTTAACCAAACCACATATATGTATGTATGGGTAGCACTAGGGAATCTGCCTTATGCTCATATGGCACGAATATATGATACTTCAAAAGTTTTATGGTCTATTGAATGATAACGAAAGTATAACATAAAGGAGAGATTCTTGCAACTTACTGCAAAAATCGGAGAACTGAAGTGGTGTAGAAACTCTTTTTCGAACATTTTCTTCGTCGCGACGTGACTTGAGACATATTTTTCCATTGTTTCTCACTACAACTGGTTTCCATTTCTCCGAGGCCTCCTTCGGAAACTTATCCAACAGCGTAATGTTCATTTTTGTCAGGGCAGTAATATCTCTGAGGTCCTTGTTATTTTCAATTATCACCGCGTCTTCTGAAATCACGGAGTATTCGCGTAGTTTCCAGAAAAAGTACAGCCATATAGTTTTCTATATATCGCCCTGCCTCGATCATTTTCCGCGATGTTCTTTGTTCTCTTTTCACTCAAAGCACAATTTAGTGAGCCTATTTTCGTTATTTTATCACTTATTTAAAGCATGCAACATTGCGAAAAATTTGCTTGAAATAAAGTCTCATCTAAAAGATAAGAAAATAATCTGCTTTCTAGAAATTCAGGTCATATCTCTTCTCAAAGAAATGTAAATGTATTTAGTGCCTAGTTGAAACTGCAACCTGCATACCCTAGTCTCATCCGCATGAATTAACCTAAAATGGCTCTACCGCCCTTCATTTATCCTGACTTCTTACCTCAACTCATTAAAGCTCTGCGTGTCCAATGGGCCTAGCGCTAAAAACTTGATAAAGTTCGTCCTTTTCCCCCTATCTTCTCGGTTACTAGAGGTTGAAGAGTATGAAGTAGCCGTATGAAGTAGTTTGGAGTGAGTAGATATCTGAGAAACTCACTGTTGTCAGCAATAATTGTGAGGTATCCATAAGCATCAAGATCGTTATATTTGGTCGACCTTATAATGAGCTGCCCGTAAATTCTCTTGATTTGCTTGGAAGTAAATAGTTCTGGTAATAGACTCCCCGGGAAGACGGGTCCGATTAGGTTCGTACAATTTACCAACAATTCGTTAGGATCCTCGGGCACGCAATCTGCAAAGCAAAGTCATTTTTGAACGGAAATTAAGCAGTTAGCACTAAAATTCATCTCTAGCATTATGTAAATATCTCGAGTGAGATTAGTCAGTTCAAATATCATGTTCCACGATTATTCGACACTCGCGACCTTGTTTGATGTTATAACTTACCATGTAATGGTACTTCTCAGGTCTGAATGACAAAGAAGTGCAATGAATTTCACTGAAAGTTTTTGAATTTTGACCAGTTTTAAATGAATTTTGATGGTACTTGTCGTAGAAAGAGATTGATCAATCGCATAACATGTACTGTTTGGCACGTTTGATAAAATGATTGTTGCAAGGCCTTCGGAGCTAGTGATACTTACCAGGGAAGGATCCCAACTCGAAGTGGCCATTTGATGTAAGACCTATACTGCTAGACGTGTTTTTGGACGCTGAATTCAAATCCGCTTTCCAAATCTGCCAAGCGAATCTCTGAACGGAGTTATGAGGGTGGTTTCAGGTGACATTACATGAGAAAACTTAAATTACATGGAAGCAGCTCGCTCCTCAACGGCGGCTTGGTGTAGTGGTAAGCGTGACGCTTCATGGGCGAGAGGCTAGGGTTCGGGTTTTGTGGGGGGTCGAGTTTTTGCATTATATAGAATTTTTCCCTCCCAGACCACGAAATACTTTCATGGTGATTTTGTCACGTTTCTGACCTTGTAAGGCTTTTTCCGATATTTATCCACTTAAAGTAATACTTCAGTCTTACACGCATACCCATGCACTCTATATTCACAGCAGGATTCACAGTAGAGTAACTTTTGTTACTTTATGAACAAATGTGATACTCCAGCACGGAATGCTCGGAACAAAGAAACTTTTCACAATTGGAGAAACGGATGAAAAAGAACTTGTCACAGCCCATTGCTTTACACTCACCAACCCCAAATCAGAAGGAGAACAGAATTGTGTAGGCGTCTCAAAATCACCCGGGTGAATACTTAAGTAGCCGGCAGCATACCATGAATAAAAAAGAAATTTTCTAAATCTAACCGCTCAGGACTGAAAACAGACAGGCGATAGTAAGCAAATAATGGGGTCTCGTGTGTACACGTAAAAGTCGAGATCATGAGCTATTACAGGAGGTGGTGCGTTTAACGATATTTCTAGAAGGAAATAAGAAATGAGCTTCTATCGGCTGTATTAGCCTCGTGGTAGCCTCAAGCAGGGTGTCATTCCCTTCATCTGTTTTTGTGGAGGTAAGACTCACTGAATAGCTTAATAGCTTTCTGGTCTTTGAATGATGTCCACGAGTCCACTATCAACAATGCCCGTGTAGGTGTCCGGGTCCGACCATCGCACCCAATCTAGCATCAACACCCACTCTAGCATCATCATTGCTCATCATGTGCATTTTACTCTCCCGGACCTCCACAGTTTGCGCACGGAGGAATTTCCCTTTCGGTAACAGGTAGGTAGGTAGGAGAAGGTATCAGCAAAGCCCTAAAAGGTCATAAAACGTGATAAAATCACCATGACAGTATTCCCTAGTCCGCGAAGGAAAATTCTATATAATGCAAAAACTCGGTCTCCCACAAAACCCGAACCCTAGCCTCTCGCCCATGAAGCGTCACGCTTACCACCACACCAAGCCGCCGTTGAAGGGTGGGCTGCTTCCATGTAATTTAAGTTTTCTCATGTAATGTCACCTTAAACCACCCTCATAACTCCGTACAGAGAATCGCTTGGCAAATTTGGAGAGCAGATTTGAAATCAGCATCCAAAAATACGTATAGCAGTGTAGGTCTCATTTCAAATGGCCACTTCGACTTGGGATCCTTCCCTGGTTAGCTTCGCAGCACCTAGTCGTGTGTAAACAAAACGAAATTTCCCAAAAAGTTTTGTCTTCTTTCTCTCCTTCCCACCTACATATTGGAGCGGATCTATACCGTTTCATTAAAGGCACCATTCACAAAAAGTTATGGTACCCTTTTTTGACGGGAATTGATAGAACTACTCTAGAATGAAGCGATAACAACGAAAAAAGCGCAAAAACGATGAACAAAAAGAATTACAAAGGGCCAAAAAAAGGGCTGGAAAGGGGGCTGGACGAGTTTCACATTGAAAGAGCGTCGGTTAGAGACGATCGGTGTCGCGTTAGACGAGTGTCGAGACGACACAGTGTCATGTAATCGCGTCAGGACCCACCCTGAATTGCAAATTGGCAAATTGCCAGAGACGCAATGCAATAGCAGACAACACATTGCGTCTCTGGCAATTTGCCAATTTGCAATTCAGGGTGGGTTCTGACGCGATTACATGACACTGTCGTCTCGACACTCGTCTAAGGTGACGTCTGTCGAGGGGCGGAGATGCGAATTACGACAACAACGGACCAGCCACTATGCCCTCGACGTCGAAATTGCGGAAGTGAGAAGGACCCTTCTACAACCCATGGGGGCCGCTGAGTATTTATAAGGTAAGAACTCAATAACTTTTTTTATCGTGAACGGTGCCTTTAAGGAATGGTTTGTTCACAATGTGGTTGCTCGCATGGAGTGACGTACAGTAGGAATAGATGTGTAAACTCTACCGAGAATTCGATTTTTTTCAGACTGACAACAGCTACAAATTTGAACACGGACAGAGCAGTGAACATTTCTGCTGACAACTGAGATCAAACAACGTGATCGTCCTCGTTGTTTTTCAATTATGGCTTTTCTGTGCGTTCTGGACATCAAAAAATCACCAACGCCTGATTCAGATCATGGAAAGAAAACCATTCCCTGGGCAGGCGTGACTGAGTGAGCGACGGGAGCAGGTGAAGTTCGATAATCAATTTCAAATGTTACGGGCAGAAGTTCGCTGAGTATTCGATCAATTGGAACGTGGCCCCTCAATCCCATCAAACATGTAAGGCTTCGTTCTCAAGCATTTGGGGTGAAATATGTAAAAAAAACACGCATCGCCGTACATGTTCTCGAAACGGTCATCGACAGGACATGTCTTGAAATTTAAAAAGCGATAATCAGGGCTCGCTGAGCATTCCGAGCCTACTACAGATGTAGAAAGCCGGGTGCAAGTCGAGCAACCTGATGGGGTTTTTTTATACTTTTAGTCTCAATAAAATAAGCCGATCTGCTCCTTTTGTGTCATATTGTGAGCGGCCTAATCTTTTCGAATGTTGATTATTCCTTCTCAAAAATGCTCAACTGAATCCTGATTACTGCAACTCGACAGACGAGTCAACTATACAATAATAACATATGACACAATTACACAATCAACCAGGTCTCTTGCAGTTGATTCCGATTGATGAACAAGTTTTCCTTTTTGACATTTTTCGAGATATACTATGAGCTACGGAAACTCATTACGCTGCATGGATAGGAAGAATCTATCACGGTAGGCAAACGATAGGGAAATTCCGAAACGACTAGGCCAACTGTAACTTCTAGCGCTAAGTTGAAAAAGGCTTCCTCAAGTGGAGTGGCAAGGGAAACCATAAAAAGTCAAACCTTTTGGATCGCTCCATAGAAAAGTGGTGTTTAGATTTCCACCAAAATAGATTTTCCCTTCGTCAGAGTTCATACGGATGAAGTAGCCCTGCAGAAATGAGTGTTCATTCTCATTAAACTCCATTTTCTCCTAAGAAAATTGCCAAAAAGTAGGAGCCCATGACGTGGGTGCACTGCAGAGTTAGAGGTAGTGCTGCTTCTAAAAAAGGTGAAGAATGTGCTGGTTCTAAGGGAACTCTTTCTTTCGATGACGAATTTTTCTCAAAGTCAAAGTTCTCTCAGTGTTACAAAACTACATAACTCTGAATTAACTTGACCACTGAAGTTTTTAATTTCGAGATACTCCAGGTAACGAAGTCGAAACCTATCCAATTCTGTGGAACATTAACCAATTCATAATTGCACTGAATCCTCTGATTTCGAGCTACTGTTCATTTGACTGCCAAGTAAGAGTAAGGCATACCCGGAAAACCGAATAAAATCTGATAATTCTTCGTATTCAATTGATTAGTATGTCGAGTCCTCCCTTCGCCAACGCCTGTCGAGTCCTCGCTTCGCGGCCGTCTCTCATCATCAATCACATACGCATTGTCACACAAGACCGACATAAAAGCTGCTGGTTTTGGACAACCGGGTCGACTTGCCCTGCTCCACCGCCGTGGAACTTCGCCCTGGCCGTATGGCCTCCTCGCCCTAACCCTTTTCCCTTTGCCCTATTTGTAATGTTATATTAGTGATAAACATATATAGGCAAGACTAGTGTATAACAGAAGATCTCTCGTTCCCGCTACACCATCAGATGTAGGAGTCATAAATCTGTAATCTAATAAGTACCTTTTGTTCAAATTTGCCTATTCAACTAGGGCAGCATCAGTAGGGGAGAACTATTTTCTGTTCAGAAGTTTGCCTATCAAAGCACCCCCGTGAAATGAACTCTAGCAGTTGGAAAGATCCTCAACAACATATTGCCAAGGTTAGTCGGGTTTCAGTCCACCTCGCCATCCCACAAAGAAATAAAGATGAGATTTGTGTCTCCAACTGCTCTGACTCCATTGGCCCACTCGGATTTTTTTGCCTAAGTTTGAACAGAGAATTTTCAAGCTGAAAGTTGAGAATTCAAGCATACCCCGTTCAAGGTCAAGTTTTCGTTAAAGTCGATACGTCGCAGAAACTTGTTCCTCATAATCCGTAAAGCGAAAATATTTCCTGAAAAAGCGTAATAAGCAATAAGCGCCACGTTCAACTTATATGCATGTATTCTGACAAATGGACATTGATATGGCAAATGATAAACTGATTCAAATGAATTTAAGTAACAATGCCCTCCCTACGAATCGCTTTAGAGCTGCGCTTAACATAGTTGTATAATAGGATGTGGGTACTTCTACACGGAATTCGCGTCACGTTCGTCGAACCCGATCGCGCGCTATGACCGGAAGTTTTTGAACTCCCCGAGCAAGGATGCCATAGCCGCCGTGGATTCATCACTGCCACTTGCCATGGGAATCGGGAAGAAGTACCGCCACCCATACTATTCTAAGTAGTGGATTGACCCAAGTAAGAGTGGTGTCCGTGTCTGAGTAATTGTAAGTTGTTCTACTAAGGAAGTATGCTCTGCTCACTGAAGGCCTTCGCGTTATCACATAGATTTGAGGAATCCCTCAATATTAACTAAACTGCAAAATATAGTCCGTCAAAACACATATCTTTCGCTGGTGGATCACTTCGACCAAAGCGATTTAATAGTTAGAAAAAATTCGATATGCTGAAGAAAAGCAACTAAGCGATCACTTCTTTCTTTTAGGGAAGGGTTGGTTGAAAACAAAAATGAGAGCAATTACGGTGTAAACTGGTAATTTTTACATTCCGAAAGTCCTACAAAACCAGTTAACGAAATAAATTACTGTTTTCCTACGATTTCCGTAGAAATTAGCATTTCAGAGCCTTCAATCGGTCTAGGGAGTAGGCAGTGGGTTTAATCAACAGTTCATTTAATCTATCAAATCTGACGCCGTGAAGCTTCAATCAGTGGATATTACGGCACATCAGTAGAGCGTGAAAGTGTATAAACGGCATTTCCCAAGCTAAGTATACATATTAGACTGATGCATAAGTTATTCCTCGAGTTTGATCCTTCCTATTTCGCTTGCATTGATGCTGTTATTTCGTCGTCACGTGTGCGTGGCCAGTGCATGATACTCTTTCATCACACTAGCTATCACTCACCCACCCTGCATATGAAGTGCCGCACAATTACCACTTTGACAGAATGTACCTGCGCCACAGCCTGGTTTTACTTCACGATTCTGGTTGCAATGCAAAGGAAGCCCATAACAAGCTAGTGGATACATACAGCGAGGACGTCATCTCTTACTGCACATGCAAGTCTTGGTTCGCCAAATTCAAGGAAGGAGACTTTTCTCTCGGAGATGCTAAAAGAAAACGGCCGTTGGAGTCGGATTTGGAAGTACTATGGTCCACCGTAGAGGATAACCAAATTCCAACCACCAGGGAAATGACGACCATGCTCGGCTACAATTAATCGACGATTGTACGTGGACTGGAACAGCTCGGTCAGGTAGCAAAGCTTGGTCGATCGGTCCCACATGAACTGTCCGCCTACGACCTTTCGAGGAGGGTGGCCTCCTGCTATTCTCTCCTCACTTTCCAAAAGGACCTCCACTTTCTGGACTCGACGATTACTGGAGATGAGAAGTAGGTCCTCTACTGTAATCCTGTGAGGAAGCGGCAATGGTAGACAAAGGAGAACAGCCAGAAGCCAGCCTAAAAGCCGACCTTCACTCTAAGAAGGTTCTCCTGTCCTGTTGGTGGTCCAGAGGAGGCATTGAGCACTGAGAGCTGCTGGAGAGGGGGTAGACGATTAGCGCTTCTACATACGTTACGTCATATAATTGAAATATCACTTTGACCGTACTGTGGAACGAGTGCGGAAATCTACTTACACCATGACAACGCACGACCTCACACCGCAAAGCCGACCCAGGCCAAGCTGGAGAAGTATGGATGGCTAATTGTCGCCCAGATCTTCTACAGTCCCGACCTCGCTCCTTCCGACTACTGGCTGTTCGGCCGCCTGCAACGCTTCTGGATGGAAAAAAAAGTTTGAAACAGAAAATTATGTCAGAAAGGCACCCGACGACTTCTCCGAGTCCCAGCACCCCGTCATTTTGGAAGGAAGGAATCGACAAGCTGCCTGAGCATTGGGGTTGAGTGGTGGAAGTGAAGGCCCATAACTATAATCTTCAGGTTGTTTCGCTATTGAGATATTAACAAAAAAGTTGGGAAGAAAACTTATGCATCAACCTAATAGTTAAGTTCGACGGGCTGAAGATCAATCGATTCCGACAACCCTCCAGTCGTGACAGAGGTCCCAAAATGCTCTAAAAATGTCAGAGACCGAATAAAAAATTATAGAAATAACATACCACAAAGTGCACCATCATAATCGATTTTCGCCAAGTTAGTCAAGTCGAGTTCTTCAAACTGTGATGTGCCGTTCTTTCCTGCGATCGAGTTCGTGACATTAACAATGTCCAGACAGCCAGTTATCGTTTTCAGGTGCTACAAGTGCCCAGATATTATGATAGAAGCAAACTTAAAATCAATCATCGAATAAACAACGCTCAGCCCAACAATTCGCAATGCGTCACGTGTAGAATAAGGTGCCTTAGCCGCCCAGAGTATTATTCAGGCTCCACACCCTCCACGTAATGGTAAAAATGATAATGACAAAGCTTCTAATTCATATAAATAACCAGTCAGGTCTGCCGGTTTACGCCGAGCCTCACACCTTACTTTTGAAAAAGTAGATAGAAATTGTAGTTGGGAGGGAGTGGGCGAGGGGAGATATTGCTTTCGATAAAGGGGTAGCTGACCTCACCTGTGCATCGGCTGATACTTACCAGGGAGGGGTAGTCTACTTACCGTGGGACTTTGAATGGAGACCCAGATGAATCGATAGAGTTTTGAACGCTGTTTACAAAAATGGAAATCAAAACTGCAAAATGGTTCTCCTTACAAAGTTATGAGGGCTGAAAATTTGCTTGACAGTAGTATTACAATATTTGGATAAGCGAACTCGTCGCTTACGTATCAAGCGCCCACGTGGCTTAGTGGTAGTGGTCTCGCTTCATAGGCGTACGTGGCGGGTTTGCTTCCCGGCACCGTCGACATTTTTGTAAATTGTTTTTTCATTTCATTAAAGACTCTCTAAATCTTTTCTGACACTTGTTCAGGTGAACGCCTTACTTCTGCTTTTATTTTCACCCGCCACCCCTATGTAGGGAATGTGGTTCTGCACGTCAATTGTACGACTCTGTTTTATTTTGAACTTCAAGAAACATGCAACAGAAAGATACTAGAAATAAGTTGGATGCCAGCAAGGAACTCAACATCGATGGAGTAACTTCAAAAAATGCGTGAAGCACACATGTTGTTTGCAAACTGCACATCTTATACAGGGTGTTCCAAAATTATTTGCGCCGATTTATAGCAATATATTTGAAAGTTCTCAACTGCTAAAGACGATGGAATTTCTACGCACGCTAGCTACCACTATGTGCTACAACATGCTAAAGTCGCATTCCAAAATATCCCCCGTGAGCGCGAATAGAAGTCAAAGTTTGCCTTCGACTTGATCGCATGTGGCACGCAGGTATCCTTCTCCATTTCTTCCTAGCCGTCCTCCAGCTTTTGCATTCTAGGACTCCAAACTGGGATTGCAATCTCGACAGGTCCTCTTCTAATCAGGGACCATTCGAGGGATTCAAGTGAGTCAGGTACTGGAAAATAGGATGACCATTCCTCTTCACCAATGAAGTCGGGCAGCTGTCGTCAGCACCACTCGCGGGCAAGCTTGGCTCTGTGGGCTGGAGTAGCGTCCTGCTGGAAGGACTACGAGATGTTTCAGAAAACGTAGCCTGATCAGTGCTTCAGTACTTCCATCAGTACACTGTTCGAGTACTGGTCTTGGTCAATTTTCACACCTGCACCGAAGAAACCACAAATACTATGAATATATTTTGGTATGGGGTAGTGGCTATTATTACCACATAGTTCCTGTTCCGAGTTTGTTATCATCGGCGCATATTTAGCAATAATAGCACTTTTGAAGGCTTATACGTCACTATTTTGAAACCGCAATTGCACAGAAGTTTTCTACTTGCGTACGAGGGAGGACGAGCAGTCGTGTGTCCGGAGATGCCGGGGAAAATTGCTTGGCGAAATCCACGGCGATTTGAACGACTTTAGCGCCTACCATTGCGGCTAAATTTGTTGTAGGGTATATTAGTACGCACTGGACCACATGGAATCGGAGTAACGAACGAGAATGGAGAGCGTTTGATGGACCTTTTAGAGGCATGCAACCTATTCCACGGAAACAGCTTCTTCGTGAAAAACGTAGGTCGTGAAAAACGTTGGACATGGGAGAGCCCTAATGCAGCGACTCGTAGCGAAATCGACCACGTTCTCACCAACAGAAAGTGGAGTCTGCTGGACGTCAGTGTGGTAGAAGCGTTCCGCACCGGAAGCGACCATAGGCTCGTCAGAGCCAAAATCCGCCTACGAGCAAAACTTCGAAGACGTGATCACTTCCGGTCTCCTCCAATACGACTACCGCGGTATGACACTAGCGCCATGGAGGTGGCAGCTGTTCAGTACGCGTGGCAAGAGGCACAGGACTTGACACACGATTACGACTTGCTCATAAATGGACTTCTACACTGCGCAACGGCATCGGCTGTTTCAGGAAAGGCCAACTCGAGGAGCAGGATCGATGGAAATGCTCGAACCCTCCTCCAACAACGGGCAGCCGTTTACCGTAACTCTGCGTCTTCACTTCTGGAACGTGCTACGATCAATAAAGCGTGCCGCATCGGTGTGAGAGAGTCGATACAGCGATACAAGGACACCCGACTGAAGGAAGCAGCAGAGGCGAGAGCGAGTCTCAAGCGATGTCGTAAGGACCTTAATGACTCTCGCTCGATCATCGCAGTTATGAGGGACGCGATGGGCAGACCGCAGACATCGAGAACAAAGATCGAGATTGCCGTCGGCTACTACACGAACCTCTTTCGGTCGACGGTATCGGTTTCCCGTATTCCTACGCCAACACAAGAGATGGCTCCGAGGATAGAAGAATGGGAGGTAGAACGCGCCATACGTCAGATGAAACCGAGAAAGGCACCTGGACCGGACCGCATCTCAGCGGACTTTTTGAAATCGGCGTCCCTTACCATCATCAAGCAGCTCACCAAGCGCTTCAACAAGTACCTGGACGCTCAGAGGATCCCGGACCAGTGGAAGAAGTCAAACACGGTTCTTCTGTTCAAGAAAGGAGAGCGCGATCAAATGAAAAACTACCGTCCAATAGCGCTTCTCTCGCAGCCGTATAAGCTGTTTACTAAGATCATACTTAACAGACTCGAGAGGCAATTGGACGAGTACCAACCAGTCGAACAAGCCGGTTTTCGCAAGGGCTTCTGCTGCATGGACCACATCCACACTATCACGCAGCTGATAGAGCGGACCAGGGAATACAAACAACCACTCCTTCTCTGCTTTATGCGAAGGCATTCGACAGTGTGGAGCACAACTCTGTCTGGAACGCATTGCACCATGCAGGAGGTGCATCAACCTCCTGGAACAATGTAATACAGACACGTTTACCACCATCCGCATGTTCCAACGAGAGCTTCGCGTGCCGATTGAGAAAGGAGTCAGGCAGGGTGACACGATATCTCCTAAACTATTCACCACCGCACTGAACCACGCGATGCTGCAACTGGACTGGGACGATAAAGGCATCAATATCGACGGCAGGAAACTGTCCAACCTGCGCTTCGCAGACGATATCGTCCCCATCAGCCAAAACCGAGAGGAGCTGCAGCAGATGGTGGAGGAGTTGGACGACGTCAGCAAAGCCATTGGCCTCACGATGAACAGGAGCAAGACAATGGTCATGCGAAACGAATGGGCGGATGCGTCACCCATCACACTAGAAGGGACCACGTTACCGTTCACCGACTCCTATGTGTACCTCGGCCGTCTAATTTCCATGGACAACAACCTGCGTGCAGAGATTATGAGGCGCAGAAGATTCGCGTGGGCGGCAATCGGAAACATAAAAGAAGCGGCTCATCTCGTATCGGACAAGAAAGTACGAGCTGACCTTTTCGACTCTACGGTATTGCCAGCACTCTGTTACGCTTCCGAGACGTGGGCGGAGAACAAGACGTCGACGCTAATGCTGGTTCGCGCACAAAGAGCTCTAGAGCGGACGCTGCTGAAGATCAACCGCGCAAAGCAGAGAAGTCTCAACCTCCGCGGCGCAGACATGCGCTCAATGTCCGGCATCCGCGACGCCGCGTGGAACGCAAAGAAACGATGGGCAGGGCACGTGGTTAGACGCACGGACGACAGGTGGACCACTCGCGTCACTTTCTGGTACCCACGTGAGATTAGACGGACACTAGGCCGTCCTGCAACGAGATGGAGTGATCCACTGAAGAAACTTCAGGGAAACGATGGTCAACACTGGTCCCAAACCGCTCAAGATCGTCAAAAATGGATGGAAGCGTGTGCTCGCCGCTGCGGATTACCAGCCGACCTCGAGCGTCCAAGTATCCAAGTAAGTAAGTATATTAGTACCCTTAGATAATCCTATTGATCTCCCTCACTTTTAACCGTGGCTCAATGATAGGCGCCGGAATCGTCATATCGCCATAAACCTCGCTGCGCGCATCCCCGCACACGCCAATGTACCCATACCCGTGATCAAGTCAGCATCTAGCGGGATATGAAGAACCAGGTGACGGATCTTCTCCCTTAATCCCCATGGCCCGCGGTAATGGTTCCGTGGCGGCTCTCCGTAGGCTTCCACTGGGAAGACGAGTTTTTCTCTCTACAACGCGCTGCCGCGTGCGGCGAGCATGACACGCCGTTTGGTGAGAAGATACCAGACCCGGAAGCAGCAATACATAAGTGTTCCTGGGAACCATACCACACCCATCCCACTTTTGCTGTCACTAACGTAGTATTCATCAAACCGCAATAGAAATTAGGTATTGAACCAGTTTGTAGAGCGAAAGGTTTCGTACAACCCTCCCAAAGGGATGGCAGAATGTGCACACATAGTTAAACGTCTGCTGTACTCTCTCTCACAAAACAAACATTCCCATGAGATATGCTACTTCACATCATATATGAATACTAATAAACAATTTTTACAATGTATATATATGAGAAAACTGTGACAGTACCTGAATGAAACCAACTTCACCGTACTTGCTTTCACTAGCATGCAACTTCATATACCCATAGAAGTGTTCACATAACGTGAAGTTATGCCCTTGAGCGTTACTCAAACGTCGAATTGACTGATCATGTAGAACCACCTTTAGTTCATCATTATTGGAGGCGACGCAGTCTAAACTCATAATATTCCTTGAGGCTTGTGAGCTTATTAGTTACATAAATACAACGAATATATTTGAGCAATGTATTCATAAAAATGAAGGACGAACAAAAATATTTCATGGGGCTTGTCTTATAGTTGATACTGGGTAAGAAACATTATGAGCTGAAGAATGTGCATAGTCAGACATTTGAGAACATCAAAAGTAAAGTACAGAGGATAGAGAGGTTTCCCGTTGCGTCCATTAGTTGGCCTAACCTATTTCCAGTAGAAATAGGGATGGGAAAGAATCAGAGCCTTTTTGATTAAGGTTATTAGTTTTGTTTCTTTTTTGTCGTCGAAAAAAACTTGCTGTTTTATAGAGATTCACTAATGCATGCTTCACAAAGCACGCTCCCTACGTTCTGAAAAACATCTTTCTTTTCTCCTGCGTTGGACTTCAGGTGACTGTTGAGGTACCGCTTGATCCGGATACGTAATTTACAGGAACTTTGGCATGGCCACACTTTACAACTAGGTCGTCTCCAATTTCTCCCACTTGTACGTCGCACCTTACTATCGCAAGTTCATTCGTTCTCTTATAAACTTCGGCCTGAGATTCCCGAACACGACCCAGCATTTGAAGAGCTCCTAGTTCTGCTGAATATGTCAATTTTTGTCTGATATTGTTAACAGAGAAAGTAAAAGTTATGAAGGAGCCTAACATTGGTGCACGATCGATACCTTTAACGGGTGACTCAGAACTCGAACAATCTGCTCAACCTACCCAAATTATTTGGAAGTTTTCGAGTAAACGAATATAAAAAAAATTTGCAGATGTACCACTGAATCATTAGTGATTTGGTAGGTAGAACTTTAGCAAAGTTGCACACCTTCAGCTCAGCTTTTGATTTTGAACGCTTACTTCTTATTAGGACTCGCGGTACTAGGAAATTTTCTTGAGAAATTTCAAAGCTATTTTTGCTCCGAGAAAAAGAATTCCATCAGTTTTTGAGGGAAGGCGAAGTCAAGTTGCGACAAAATGATGAAATTCAAGACGCCGAAGCAAAACTTCTTGCACACTTTTAAATTGAAAACAATTCACTGGAAAAGCCTTTATACCACCGTAGACTGCCGCAAACTTCAAGTTGAGCACACTCACTGTTTTCGGAATGCGTTATATTATACTGGCGAGATTCGACGATCTGTATACGTTTTTCTTCTGTAAATAGGTAAAAATAAATTCCCACGCGCTAGATCGCCCATTTGTAACTTCGACATTATTTATGATCTCTAGGAAAGCTCTTAGGCAGAAAGATCTAGGCAGACTAAACACGGCATTTATTTTTCCCTCGAAAGCATAGATCGTTTCCATCTGAGGCCTTCGAAGTGTCAGGTGCCTGTCCGATATAATGAACATTTTAAATCAGGCATATGTAGGATTGTAAAAATGAAAAGAAGAGCTGTTCTGGCATTTCACTATAGGAGGAGCAAAGAATTGACCGATGTGGACTCAAAAAAAAGAAAACAAAAAACCTTGACAGCCCAGACAGTAAATCCCTTTCATGCCAGTTCATTGCCAGCGTAGTGGAGGTTATGGAGTCGGGAGCGGCGTTGAGACGGGATCCGAATGGCAAAGCCGCCGTTGGAGTTCTGAGTTTGATTTCAGGGATCCCTCGCGTTCTACAGTAGCACCCTTTTTAATGGTAAGACAATTATTGGCTTACGCCAATTTGGCCTTTCGCTGTTGTTTCACTTAGATACTCGACTGGACTACATTTCTAAAGTGAAGTGGTCTTTCATTGTCTGTCATTCTCATCAACTCACCTATGCAACACCCCGCTATGACACGTGTTTTGGTTTTGTTATATCTCCGGCAGAACAGATTTTTTTAACGTGAATTAAACCAGTAAACCTAGTTCACCGAGTTTTTGCCACGTAATGCTCTAAAATTTACAAACAGTTTGGGACCCTTGTTTCACGGCATACTCTCAAGTTCGGAGTTCGTTTCGTTTGTCCGAGAAGGCAGTGATGGAGTAAATGAAGTGCCCCGGAGTACGGCCAGAGCTCTCCAGGAATAACTTCCAACTTTCCTAATGCGAACTGGTTCGTATGACTGCAAATACTAGTGCAGTATATATTCTCTTACCTCCGTACCAAGTTCATTGCATGGCTGCAATCAAAACTAGTCGAATTTTCGGAAGAAATCGCTATGCAGTGGTGAAAGATTACTTCTCGAAGTGAAAAGTTTGTTCCAATTCCAGACTCGATACATGCGTACGTGAACTGCCCTCTGCATTATGGCACATCTTTGATTAAAATGATACTGGCACGATTCTTGGTCCAACACCATGTGCCACGCACGTAAACTGCACGTTTCAATCAAGGATTAGGGTATTAGAACGAATGCATCTGGTAATGATATATGGAATGGTCAAGTCGCCAAGGTATACTTCTTACTCATATTTAGGACCATACAACAAGGGAAACCATTGCTAGCGATGATTTCGGTCAAGACATCCTTCCGAGTTCTTGCTGTAGTCCGAGATCGCAAAATCGAATGAGATCGGGTTGACG
This sequence comes from Haemonchus contortus, assembly GCA_000469685.2. Taxonomy (NCBI): domain Eukaryota; kingdom Metazoa; phylum Nematoda; class Chromadorea; order Rhabditida; family Trichostrongylidae; genus Haemonchus; species Haemonchus contortus. The sequence continues at coordinate 14,574,458 of LS997563.1, forward strand.
CTTTTTTTTGCAAAAATCTCATAGTAAAGCCTTGAAATCATCGACTAGCAGACTTCGATGCGACATCCTACAGAAACCATGTCTAACCGAGTAATTCTACTACATATTTATGTCGTGTGTGTGTGTGTGGGTGTCAGCCACAACAATCCCTGATCTCCTGACAGAGGGTTCAGATACAAAAGCAGTGCAGACGGTGGGCCAATTTTAACACGAAAAGATGGAGAGCCCGATCCGACTGCTAACAAGTAAGAAAAAAACAAAGACGTGAGCATGCGCTTTCCGACTGTCAAGCTCGAAAGCCTTTTGACCAGTACTGTTCATCCGGCGGCAAAGAAACCCCGTAATAGCTCGACACAAAGTTGCTCCAAGTTTTTATGGCACATTCTTCGATGATGATAGGTCATTTCGGCGTTAGGTTCTTCATAGCACTGATTTTTTGAACCAATCATGGAAAAACGAGTACTCACAAATACATAGAATCTGGGTAATCGGTAGAACGTAGTTTTACTGGTATGAACAAAAAGTATGATTCACATGAAAGAGTACTTTGAAGTTCACGGCCGTCCTGAAAGTTCCTTTTGGGATGAACCCTCACGAGGACAGCACTCAGCACATCTGTGGGCTAAAAAGCGACCTTACCAGGGCATACATGGGCTCATGACGAAACACCTAAAGTGGCCATGTAACTACGGGTGTGGTGCGTTAGGAACGAAAGGGTCGCATCGCGGTGTGAAGGGCGTCGCGCGCGAAGGAATGTAGCAGGTGCAGCAGTAGGTAAGAAATACAAGAACAAAAGTACTTATAGTAGAATTATGCATAAAATAATGGTCGCATATATCGATTGAGCTGTATGAAGAACGCTAGAGCTGTAATAACGGTGAGTGAGGGGTCCGCGACAGCCGCGTGCGGCAAATCGATTACCCAAAATCGTTTCTAACGCCCGTCTCGCTGTAATTGCGACCTTGTTAAAGATCTACCAGTCACAATGAAGCGCCAGGCCGTTGTCGAATAGAACGCTCACGTGTAATACCCCCAGACTGTTACAGAAACATAATCTCGTATGACGCCCTCTCTTACTACTTTTTTGAAGCCTTACATTCCGTGTAACTAGCCGGTTCCAATTTTCCGCCACCTACATCTTTCTGTTCCACAACGTAAATTTTCTTACTGGAGCTAGACATCTCAGGACCATCGTGAACTGCGCATTTGACAAGTCGTATAATTTTGACATACCCTTTTTAGTTTTCTTTTCCACCGAAGCACTATCTCACTCTAACGCCTTGTTCGCTTTGGTAGACTGTGGATTACATTCAAAGGAAAAAATGGCCTAGCCAATAGAAATGTAAAAAAAAAACTTGCGAAGCCATAAAAGCTTATGCACTTTTATGTTTTGTGTGACCACAATCCTCAATAGTAAGGTACTGTTACCTTTCTCGATGAGCTCGGATGGGCATTTTCCCGACCTATCTCTCGCAATATGTGCCCTGCCTTGTATTAAATCTTCGAACAGTTTCACAGTGCGTTTGGGCAAATCATAACAGGTTCTCAGCTCCGCAGTTCCATGAATTTTTACTAAGTTCTCCATGTAAGCATCGATCAAATCTACGTTCTCTCGTAGCTCGAATTGAATATCATTTATAGCAGCACCTGTAATACAATCGTATCAGCAAAGTTATAGATTTCTAGAATCTTTGTGATATCAAGCAAACAGTTTCATGATTCCAATTTTCAGACTTAAAGGCAGTGTTCACGATAATTTAGGGTAATCCAGATTATGATGAAAAAGGGAAGACAAGATCGAAACTAGTGCGACTGAGGTGAAGAAACTGCGTGCATATGTTTTTCAATAGTGAAAAAAAGGCTTCGAAAAACCGTTAAAAAGGGGGTTTAACGAGAATGAAACCAGAAAAATGAAGAAGAGTGGGGTGTGCGGACGAGCTAAATAGTGGGGTGTGCGGACGAGCTAAACAGTGTCTTTCACTGCGCGAGTGTGGGTCCTGGTGCAAATAACAGACAATGGTAAGCGAAAATTCATTCACTTCTAGGCATAAATAAACAAAAAAACCCTAGTAACAGCAAAAGTATTTCAGCCTCTAGGAGTAGGAAATTGAATAAGGGGTCGCGGAAGCAAAAAGAAAAACAGAGGAAAAAAGAATGGGAGAAAAACAACGCCTCATCACTCGGCGATTAGCTGATTGTGCGGGGTCCTAGAACGAATAATAGCAATCTGTATTGTCTCGACACTCGTCTAACGTGACACTGATCGAGGGGCGGGAACGCGAACTACGGCAACAACCCTTCCACTATGCCCTTAACGCCGAGATTGTGGGAGCGAGAGGGTCCCTTCTACCACCCATGAGGGCCGCTGAGTATTACTAAGGGAAGAACTCAGTAACCTTTTTATCGTGAACAGTGCCTTTAATGAAGCTTGACTATTATTCGGTCCCGTCTTTTACCCATCACCTTCATTATCATCAATCTGTGGATCAACAGCTAAGCAACCTCATTTTCACTATTCAGCATGGAAATAGCTGTAGTGGGGAGGTGTAAAGGCTCAACTGCAGCGAGGAGTCTGAGCCTGACCGGTCCAACTGATTCTCTCCACTCCCAACTAGTTCCCTTCTACCAGCACTTCACTCATATTAATATACTATATGTAATTTGCTAAGTGTGTCTGTTAGTTTGTGTTTGTGGTGTTTGTGTTTGTGTGTGTCGGTATGTGTGCGTGTTGGCTTGTGTGTGGGTTTTTTTGACCGCCCCCAAACGTTCAAACTCCCTTTTTCCGTGGACCCAAAACGTTCAAATTTGTAAGAGCTTCAGGCGGCAGGATGGGGTTACTAACGTTAGGCCACATGAAGTGATAATAGTTGGTAGGGACTGATAAGGAGCCTCAGAAGCAGGAGTTGTAAGATCCGTCAAGCCGATCGTGTTGGCAGTGAAGTAACCTAACCATAGGGCAAAATAACTCAAGGATTAAACAAGTAAAAACTAGAAACTGACCCCAAGTAAACGGTTATATCAGTAGTGAGATATTCTGTCATAACCAAATGAGTGCACGAGTGAATTCTCATCGATTTTCCGTCCACTAAATCGACTCTTTCCCCCTTTGGGCATACACAGATTGCAGTTGCAAGCTAGTTCCTGATGATTTTTTTCAAAGTCTCTTCATGTTTCTTCGGAGAGTCTTCGAAGAGAAATCTTGCCTGCTGTGAGGCAGAATGGAGAGTGAGTACTACGCAATATGTCTCGATGTGTCAAATAGATTTGCTGGGCTCATATATAATAGAAAGTCTTATTTTAAACTAAGTCAATGGAATCATATTTGAATGAAAAAGGGCCACAATTCTTCGCTTTATAGAGACCAATAAAACGTTTCGTCTCTCAGATAAATTTCGAGTCTTGGTTTCTATAAGCGGGATAGTGGAACTTGGTATCCGACCCGATCGTGCGCATTAATCGATGGAAAAGTTCGATTATAGAGATAGATTATATTAACTGCTAAATAGCAACCCTTGAGCATTAAGTTTCTATATAACCGAAGATACGACAGCATTTCACCGCAATGTTGTTGCTGGTCTTTCCCATAAAATTCATACTTTTGTAGAAGACTTATTGTTAGAAACCTCGAGCGGCGTACGTAACGAATTCGTGATGAGCTTTGGCTAGAGCATTTTCTTGTTCCAGTAGTGCTTTCTCAAGTGATGATTCAATGACTCCTTCTTCTCATTTTGTAAATTTTGCAAAACTTCATAGTTCAGGTGTAGCAAAGGCAGATTGACTTACTTAGATTTCCAATACTGTTCAGATTCTCCAAGAATCTGAGGTCAGATAGTCCAGTGTTCCCCGTAATAATTAAAGGGCCTTCAACTTGGTATAAATTCTTCAATGGAGTCAGATCAATTTCTTCGCCTAAAAAGATTTTGAGAAATAATTTTGTAGCGTAGCAATCATGTTTCTGTTTGTTTCATTTGAAGAAGCTTCCTTTATTGGAGAGGGTAACGGCGTGGGTTGTCAATAAAAAATGCTGAGACGATAATGGGGAATCGACTCTTTTACAACCGCGTTGGGTAGGGTGCCCAGCAGAGGCTACTAAAACCTCAGAGTCATGAGGGGCTTCCCAGAAGGTAAAGGACCAAGATGGTGATCCGTATTTTCTATACACAAACCCTTGCATCGAAAGGGTGTATCGAAGATCTAATGATGCAAGCTAGGAGGATAAAGTACAGTGTCATAGAGTGACCTACAGTTCTAGTGATCTATCTCCTTCACTGAAGGTACTCTCTCAATGAAGGATCCCCAGCAGGTTAGTGACGAGGCTACGTAGGGCGCCCCCAGGTGGCGGATTGAAGAATTAATCGCCGACCAAAAGTCACCGGTACTTGCCCAGAGACGCAGGTGGATTCAGGTGATGGACTCCTCAATTCTGCTGTGCTGGATCGATATACCCTCTGTTCCTCGCAGGTGATACACGCATACGTGCGTGGAGAGTCTGTGGGTGCAGTTGGTATCCTGCCCATCGACTCGGTCAAAAGCTCGCATTCGAGTGACTGGGAAGTATCTGGGAGGCGACTCTGGGCTGTTTCCAAAAACAAAGCCCCTTGTCCACTTCGGGATAGCCTAGCAAGCCCCCGGAGTCAATAGCCTCCACGTCAGAGCCTAGCAAGCGGCACGTTGGTTATCTACACGCCAAAAACAGTAATAGAAATGGGCCTCATTCCCCTAAACCTGAGGGAGCCCCCAATACGGCAGCGTCGGGTAGGACCGCTTGGGAGAGGCTGCTAAAATCTCAGGGCCAAAAAAGGCTGCCCAAAAGGAGAAGGACTAAGATGGCGATCTGTACTTTCAACGCACGGACGCTTGCATCGGAAGCGTGTATAGAAGACCTGATGATGCAAGCCAGGAAAATCAAGTACGACGTCATCGGACTGACCGAGACGAGAAGGCACCGCCCACTGCACGCTGTATTTGAAACTGGAGAAGAACTGTTCCTTGGAACATGCGACAGTACAGGCATTGGTGGCGTAGGCGTCCGTGAATACGCACTTCGCCATGAACATTGATTCGTACGAAAGCTTGGCAACCCGAATCGGACATTTGCGATTAAGAAGATGTGGCTTAACCCCAGCTCTAACCATCTTCGTTGCTTACGCACCAACATCGAGCTTTGAAGAAGAGGAGTTGGAAGTGTTTTATATGGATCTCGAGAGGCTCCACACAGAAAATCACACTTTCTTCAAGGTCATCGTCGGTGATTTTGACGCCAAGATTGGCCCCAGAAGAACGGCTGATGAGCTTCACATCCTGACTCACGGAGTGGAATGGAGTGAGCAGGGTGAAAGGCTGTCCGAGCTTATCATGACGACCCACACCATCCATGGTAACTCGCAGTTTCAGAAGCCCTCTCATTTAAGATGGACATGGGAGTCACCTGGTGGACAGTTCCACAATAAAATAGACCACATCATCTTCAATCGGAGATGATGTGGTCTATTTGCCTTACCGACGGTGCTGTTGTTCCGAAGTCCTACACGGGATCGGACCATCGTCTCCTCCGCGCTAGATTCTGCTTCTCAGTGCGTAGAGAAAGAGCCATGAAGTTCAGGAAACGAAGCCTCAAGACCTCCATTAACTGGAACCACTTCGCTTCCCTTGCGAGTAAATGGGAAGATTCCGTTATCGACAACATCGACGGAGAATACATCCGGCTCGTCGAGCATCTTCACGATAGTGCTACGAAGGCAGAGAGTCTACAAGTACCCACGAGACGACTCTCTTCGAAGACTCTCGAACTGATACGCCAGCGTGGGATCGCGCGAGCTACAGGCAATTACCAACAAACGTCCGAACTTGCGAAGCTATGCAGAGAAGCGATAAAGGAAGATCTGAAAGAGAGAAGAGCAGCAGTCATGGACAAAGCTGCCGAGGCCGGAAAGCGCATTCGCAAAGCCCGACGGAGCTTCGCCAATTAGAAGTCCAAGATGACTTTACTCCGTGGTTCTGATAGAACCGTTACTGCATCCCGGAGGGCGATGGAGGAGGTCATCTACGACTTCTACTCGGATTTCTTCGACATCCACGTCTACCTGCCTTCTCACCATTCTAGGCAAAACGAATATATCGCTCCTTTGGTTCTCCCTTCCGAAATACGACATGCCATCACGTCGATGAAGAACTGTACAGCGCCCGGTCCCGATAGGATCAAACCAGAACATCTGAAGAGTATACCACCAGTCATCATCAAAACTCTGGCTAGGCTCTTCACACGGTAACTATCAGAATGCAAAGTGCCCACGTCGTGGAAAACTAGCAAGACTGTGTTGCTGTACAAAAAGGGAGATCCAGACGATATTGTCAACTATCGCCCAATCTGCCTACTGTCTGCAATCTACAAGCTTTTCACTCGTGTCATCCTAAACAGGATTGGCAGAATATTAGATGAAGGACAGTCATGAGAGCAAGCAGGGTTTCGGAGAGGGTTCAGTACAATCGATCATATCCACACTCTAACAATGCTCATTGAAGTATCGCGAGAGTACAAAATGCCGCTATGTCTTACCTTTATCGACTTGAGGAAAACCTCTGACACCGTTGAGACAGAGGCTGTAATTCAAGCCCTGGGCAATCAGGGTGTGCCTACTCAATTATAAGAATGATTTGTGAGCTCTACGACAACTTCACGTCCAGGATTTCACCATTCTACAATGAAGTCATTATTAGCGTGAAGAGAGGTGTCCGGCAGGGCGATACTATATCGCCCAAGACTTTCAGTGCCGCTCTCGAGAGTATCATGCGCCATTTGGAATGGGAAGACTTGGGAGTGAAGGTCGACGGCCGCTCCCTACATCACCTCCGCTTTGCCGACGACATCATAGTTCTAACATCGAACATCGAGCAGGGGGAACGAATGCTGGCCGAGTTTGATAGTGCTCGTGGAAGGATAGGCTTGAGGCTGAGCCTAGCGAAGACGATGTTCATGAAAAACGGTTTGGTACCTGATGCTCCCTTCACGCTAAACGGAAAGAATCCGAATGCTCTGCTATGTGTATCTAGGCCGGGAAGTCAACATGATGAACGACTCAGCTCCAGAGCTGTGCAGAAGGAAACGCCCCGCGTGGATGAAGAATATCGAAGGAGTAGTGATGGAGACTCCGCGCTCACCTTTTCGACACTGCTGTCCTTCCTGCTTTGACATACGCCTCGGAGACCTGGACTCTATGAAAGCAGGATGAGCATGCTGCCAGCGTTGCTCAACGCACTTTGAAAAGGACGATGCTCGGGATTTCTCTATACACGCAAGTGCAGAAGGGAACCCGGAGTTCCGAGTCCTGTCACCGAACGAAGATCAGGGATGCCGTAGAATATGTCAAGAAATCGAAGATCAGGGGGGCCGGACACGTTATGCGATATAGTGATGAGTATAGTGATGACCGTTGAACCAGGGCGGTTACTGACTGGATCCCTCGGGACATCAAACGAACGCCAGGAAGGCCGCCTGCGAGATGCTCGGACTTCTTCACGAAAGCTCTGAACGAAAAGGAATGTTGAACTTCGTGTCTCTGAAGCGAGGACGATTCACTGGACCACTCTAGCTCGTGACAGGGACGATTGGAGACGTTCCTGGCGCCCGCTCGAGGAAGTCGATGATCAACGGGACGGCAGGTGATACATTTGATACAGGTCATGGAGTTGAACGAAACTGAACGGCTCGCTGCCATGCGACAGCAGAGGGGTCAAGTACGTAGGTGTCCACGTCAACATGCACTAGGCCGTGAACATCGAATCTTACCAAAGCTTGACAACTCGGACTTTTGTGATGTAAACGTGTGGCCTGTGGCTCAGCTTTAGCTGTAACAATCTTCACACGCGCAAATCTTGCTTACGCAACAACATCATGCTACGAATTGGAGAAGTTGTAACCATGCCTACCCGCCACGACAAAAAACGGCTAGGGAGCTCATCACCGGACTAATGAGACGGGTTGGTATGAGCAGGGCTAAAGGCTCTGAGTTATCCATGACGACACCTAAATGATGTCGCTAGATGGTCCCGTAATTGAATGCTGAGCATCATCTTCAATCGAGAGTTTTGAAGTGGTTTAGAAGGGAAGGATTTTCATGGGCGATACCACCCAGACCACAATTTTCATTGATTTCGTGGGTCATTTTGGATGGGAAGAGTAGAGATCCACGGCCACTACTCACATTGTATCGCTTTGCACGACGTCGTGTTTATAACAAAAAACATAGAGAGGGCAGAGAGAATACTGGATTCGACAGAGCTTGTGAACACTTTTAAACCTAACGAAGTCTATGTTAATGGGAAACGGATTGGTAGCCAGCACCATGATCAATCTTCACAAGTTTCGAAGGAGAAGGATTGTGTGTCTCGTGTCTCTCAGGCGAGGTCGATCCAGTGGAATACTCTGGCTCAGGAAAGAGAGACTAGCTAGCTCCTGCTCAAGAAATCGATAAACGAGAGGACAGGCGATACAAGTAATCGTTTTTGACTGATGTCGGCAGAGTTTTTTTTTTGAACTTTAAAGTGCTAGTTTCACCGGTACCTATGGTCTCACAACAATTAGTTCGGATATAGGTTATGGACAAAGCTAAGTAATTAGTGGAGGCTCAATATGACGTATTTTATGATTCACTCACCGTTCAAATCTTCTATTATGAGAAATCCACGGACCCCACAACCACAGCTGCAGTGCTCCTTGAATTTCTTGAGAAACTTTTCATTGACCGTTACATTCCCCACGTACCATTCTACTAAAAATAAAAACTGGCATTCAAATTATATTCATACTGACAAGACCTCTAAACGGGAATCGTGCGTCCACGAGGTCTAAGAATTAGCAAATTGAAAACTGTTATATACTCATATCCAATTTTTCTGTTATTTGTTATTACACATATTAAGAGTCATTCCAATATGAACAAGTCTACTCTTCTGTCGACTAGCCAATTACTTTTCTTATCAACCATCACCAACATGAAGAGGACCCCATTAATCTTGGTGTGTCTATTTGTTTATTTGCTTGCCTGTTTGTCTGCTTATTTGTTTTTTCTTTGTCTATCTATCTAGATGTCTGTCTGTCTGCCTGTCTGTCTGTCTGTCTGTCTGTCTGTCTGTCTGTCTGTCTGTCTGTCTGTCTGTCTGTCTGTCTGTCTGTCTGTCTTTCTGTCTGTCTGTGTCTGTCTGTCTGCCTGTCTGTCTGCCTGTCTGCCTGTCTGTCTGTCTGTCCGTTTGTATGCCTTTGTCTGCTGAGAAACTTGGTATTACCTGGAGAGCTTCAAGAGGAAGAGCTAACCTCGGGATCATTGAGGCCCAGGGTAACCTCAACAGAGCATGTGTGGGCTTGCGGAACTCCGCCTACAGATGGAATACACGCATCGGAACGGGCGCAGCCTTGAACAGAAGCACTTATTGGAGCCAGATACCGGGTAGAAATGAGCGCAGATTAGTAAACAAATCAACACGTCAGACGGAATAGACTCGCCCGCATGGGAGGGGGGGGGGGGGTAGGATCTTCGCATAAGGGTTCATGATTTGGTTGCAACAAAAGGTGTGGGGGCCAGAAAAAATTCGTCATATTGCGTCAAGGCGTTCCTGTTCGTCTGTAGATGTGTTTGTGTTTATATGAAGGTATATGTGCGTGTCGGTGCGTGTATTTCTTCCGGTTATTCGTAACTCCTATTCCCCTGGACCTCAAGCGTTCAAGCTTTGTGCAAGTGCAGGTGTCAGAATAGGAACATCGATGTTATATGGCGGACTAGACTCTGCCTTCGAGAAGCTCGTTTTTTTGAAGCGGCAGCTTCGATTTCGGATTGTGATGCTTAACAAGTGACTGTATGCTACTGAAAGCAAACATCATTAGACCTTGATTAACCAGATAGTGGACGAGGCATTGACTTCTGTCACAAGCAACATTGCCAAACACCCCCATTCCTTATTTGTTTGTGATCTCTTCCGTTGTGCTCAACCCAGTTAATATTTGACGTCTCATTATTCTGGAACAGATCGGCAATCCTGCAGCAAAAGATACAAGTGCGACACCGGTCGTGAAGGATTCGCTAGGGAGCCTGACTTGCTTCTACAATTTCACACCTAGCCGCCCTTGCCTTGTACATACATACATATGTATTCAACGGATGCCAACTTCCAAATCTCAACACACTTTAGACGTAGCACCATCTTTTTAAACTCAGTCAAGGATAAGCCTTGAATTTCGCAAAACAAAGCGATCATTGCCTGTTTTCCTAAGGTGTGTCTTGAAGGCACAGTTCACGATAAATTTGGGTAACCCAGATTATGACGAAAAATGGAAGATAAGATGGAAAATAGTGCGATGGAAGCGAAGTAAGAGTGGAAAGTGAAGTGAAAAAAGGCTTCAAAAAATCGTTGAAAAGGGGGCTGGACGAGAGTGAGACCAGAAGAATGAAGAAGACTAGGGCGTTCAGACGAGCTACGCACAGCGCGTCATTGCGCACGTGTGGGTCCTGGTGCAAACAGCTGACTACAGTAAGCAAAAATTCATTCACTTATAAGTATTAGCAAACAAAAAACCCTAGTTACAGCAAAAAAAGCTCACAGCAAAAAGAATAACGGAGGAAAAAAGAATGGGAGAAAAACATCGCCTCATCACTCGGCGATTGTGTGTGGGTCCTACAAAGAATAATAATAATCTGCATTGCATCGAGACTCGTCTGACGTGACATCGATCGAGAGACGGGAAAGCCACTCAAGCCAGCAACAAGGCTTCCACTATGCCCTGACCGTCGAGATTCTAGGAGCGAGAGAGTCCCTTCTACCACCCATAGGGGCTACTGAGTAATCCTAAGAGAAGAACTCAGTAACCAATTTTTATCGTGAACAGTGCCTTTAAAGTGTACTGCTGCCTATGCAGCACCTGAGTCGTAAGCATCTCGTGAAGAGCGCTCTTTCATCACATGAATCAAAGCCTCCTGATTGCTTCACGCTGATCACAAGATGCACCCGCCGTAAAGATCGCAGCGAAATTGTTGTGCTGAAGGAATTGCAATTCGAATATGTAGGTCCTTCTATAGAGGAACAGTTGTTGGGGGAGGCATGCTTCTCGACTTCTACAGAAGCATAGAAAAGGTGACTGCAGAATTGAATGCATATGCTACGCCGATGGGACTGGAAAAGACAACCGCTCGCAGGCGAGGCGACCGTTTTCACGCTTCAACAGCTGGTTGCACGAGAAATGTCGAAACGACGAGTGATATCGGAATGGATTCACCACATGCGCACGGAACAAACGGCTGCTTAATGATGGCGAAGCAACGTTCTAGAAAAATGGATGAGTTGAGAGCAACAAAAAAGAAATGCCAGCCAAAGATATCATGAATATAGTAGGATGTGGAGATATCAAAAAACTTCCTCGAAAATAGAAAGTGTGTTTTGCGTGAAGCTGTTACTACATTTAGGCGCAACCTGAGCGACAAATCCCGGCGCGTTAGATTACATAGAACCCCATACATATATTCCCTATCCTCCCTAGCGTTAATCTGCGTTGGGAAACGGTAGATGAAGAAGAAATTCTGCTGTTATCATGATTCATCACCATTTTTCCCAACCTTGTATTACTTCCGGAAGAACTACCTTGATCACCCTGCGATCGCTTGCTTCGAAATAGACTAGTTCTTTATCAACAAAATCTGTGAACTTTCAAACCTAAGGTATCGCTCTGTTGACTGCTCTGTTAACCTTTCCTAGCACAGCGAATCAGCGAGAGGGCCACAGAACTTACATACTTTGCTTCAGAAAAAATGCACTCAAGCAAGCTTTTACAGACTGATTCAGGCTACCGTCTACGGCTAGATCATCAGATACCGGGGTTCTGCCCTCTCCTGATGGCTTGTTCAGAACTATCATCGATTGGTTCTACGCACTCCGGTGAGCTCTTACTTGAGATTCACTTTCGATCGACTTCCAGCAGGCGCTGCCATCTCTGCAGTTTGTTCCGAAATTCTTGAACCACCTTGATCCAAGGAATGGTCTCGATTGGAGTGTTTCTATGATGACATTCATGTCGGTAGAGAGATTAATAGGCTTACAGTAGTCCCTGATGATCTAAGCCTGACGTATCGTGCTCATGCGAAACAGTGTGATGTACGTATGGTGACTGGAACACCTCGTGACAAACAGGCGTTACTCAGAGTTGCTTCCTCCAAACTTTTTTTAGGCGGCTGATCCTGTTGTTCAGACAACGGGTCAAACCGCAAGGAGACCCAAAGACTCTTGCCTCTTTCCCCTTATCAGTTGATAGTAAATTCTCTCACCAACAATCTACAACACTTCGCCACCCGCCATTGTGCCACAGCTCCAACGTTAATGCGAGAGGCGCAACTATTCCAGTTCGCCCTCTTAGGCTTCCTTTCAACCGCTTTCGGCTGTTGGCGCTTAATGTCGCTCATCGTGTCTCCGTCCCATCACTTGGGGAGATGGGCAGTAGGAACGGTTTTGTGTAATCGATTCGCCGCACGCGGCTGTCGCGGACTTCGTTTCGCCGTTATTACGGCTCTAGCGTTCCTCATACAGTTCGATTGCTATGCGACTATTACATTTGGCATAATTCTACTGTTAGCTCTTTTGTTCCTGTATTTCTTTCTTGGTGCTGCATTCTGCTACATCCCTTCGCAAGCGGCGATTCTCCTGCCACGACACGACGATTTCGTTCCTGCTGCACCCCACCCCATCACCTGCGCTCTTCAAGTTTAAAAGATCTTAACGATCCTGTTTTGGGAGGAGAGCAACCATGATATCTGGTCAAATACGCAGGACACACAGTTAATCAAGCACACTACACACCAGAAAACACACTTGAGCGGTTATACCAAAATGGATGTACTATATTAAGGTGCTTCCCACGAAAACGATAAAGGGTGTAAATAGCGCGCCTAACACAATAATAATTAACTAAGTTCATATAAATTTTCTGCGAAGGAATGATTTTATGAGTGAAGGGAAGAAAATGAACAAGTTCTCAGGAGATTGAGAAATTAAGTATGCTAACAGTTCGCTATACTACGAAAAGGCTTCAGACTGCACCGGCTACAGAGGAAAGAATTGGTCACTGATTGTAAAGCCACAGTAGTCGCCGACTCTGTTAAGTAGCATTCTTTCACACTTTACCGAACAGTCGGCATGCAGTTCAGTGAGACCAAACATAAAGCCACTGTGTTTTGAGGCCGGTTGAAATACACAACACGAACCAGCTGATGCTGAAAGTGCGCAGTGAGCAAGAGCCCATGAGAAAGACTTAGAATGACAATGCTGCGAAATATCAAGCATATAGTCACTTCGATGTTATCAAGCATATAGTCACTTCGATGTAGAGGAAAAACCGTTCATCACTGGAGTAGTTTTTCAACATGTGAGACGAAGAACTAGTAGATATCTTCATCACCTCAATCCCTTTTCAGCTAAGATAATTAGATTCTCATCTGTGTTGCCGCGACATCAGGTAAGATTAAGCTATTGAAGAATGATTTAACTACCTCCGAATGTCTAATCTTTGAGGAAGGATCGCTGTTATGGAGTGTTTTTGGACGATCACCATGGCGAAGCAAGCGAGTACTTCATTTGCTGTATCACAATATTTGGACATGTGGCTCAAGGTATGGCACGGTTGTTGGTGGCAAAAGGGATTGTAGTTGATGACCTGCTAAAGGATCCTACTAGGCAAGAGTTTCAAGATCCGTTAAATGGGCCGTAAAAAAAGAAGATCGATGACAGAAAGTGAGTCAAAATGAGGAAAGTTGGGAGTTTTCCGTTTGTTGTGAGTGTGATGTGTGGTCAATAAAGTGTTACTGGAGCTGATGGCTCCAATCCCATGATTGGAGGATTGGAGTTGGTAGATGCAGATTGAGGGTGACAGAAAGCAAAAGTAAATGGACCTTCTGTATCACTTCAACATAGAATTTCAGATGCTAAGGACAGAAGATGTCACGGATCTAAGGATGTAGGGCCCTTGAAGGGGGGACGGCACGAACGTGCGTCCGAGGATGCGCGCGGCAAAGTTCGTGACGACTTGTACGACTGCGGCACCAATTTTTGGGGCACAAACTCGAAGTAGTGTAGCTTAGTAGGGTCAGATGATCCTCCTAATTCACTCTATTTCAATTTTGAGACCTAATGATAGGCGCCAAAGTCGTTCAATCACGCCGCGCGATTTGCCGCGCGCATCCTCGGACATATCATACGTTCGCGCACATATACCCCCGTTGAAGGCACAGTTTACGCAATTCCGAGGTACTATTTCCGAGTCGGAAAGCGGAAGTTTTGGTTGGAAATAATGCAGCTGTGGCGAAGGAAGTGAGAGAATTCTGGTTTAGAATAAGCTCCGAAAAGTGATGAAAATAGAGTTTGAACGGAATTACCGTGACGAAACGACATGGAGAGAGTACATGAACGAGATTTCACTTTTTGCTATTTTCCAAAAAGCTGACTACATCAAGCCAAAACTGACCGAATTGCCTTTTACTCTCCCTATGGGTCAGGACTAGTTTGAATTTCCTACATGCGATTCCTCGTAATGGTGCAGCCTCTGCAATGCCGTTGAAACTCGTCCGCGCATACACATGGGCCAATATTTGAGCCTTTTTAATGTCCTATCTAAGCCGTTTACCGACTTGGCAGCGACGCATGTGGTATACAAGGGAGCTACCGATTTATCCTAGTGGGATATCTCATAAGCAATTTAAATCGTGAACCGTGCCTTAAACTCAACGTTAGGAAGAAAAAGGAAAGGAGCGCTTTTTGTTCAGAAAGTTTTGATTGTGTAAAGCGACGTTGACATAAATAAATAAGTGGTAAAACGACTGACGTTTTACTAGTTCATATGGCTTTCGCTGGGTAATACGAGAAAGGAGTTTCAGATCCGCTTTTCTGTGACACCAGCGACCTCTGTTGTCATTCCACTTGACAATCGGCTCCGGTCCGATAAGTTTCATCTTGAAAAGAGACGATATATCTTCGAGCTCGTAATTACCAGCAATCTCGACAGCTATCCCTGCAAAAAGAGATTTCAGGAAGGAGCAATCTAGTTTCGATTATTTATTTGCATGACATTTTGATTGACTGGGAGCCTCAAGACACTAATGGTAAGAGTTCAATGTGGCAGTCAAATGCCTCTTTAACAGTCAATTTATTCGCCAGTATGGCAATGTCGCTGACAAATCTGATGCAGAAAACCCTCCTCACTCTGGGGACATTAGAGGTGCTAATATTGACCAGTATTATATATATTTATTACATGAGGTACCTCATGTGAAAGAAAAAAGAAAGAAGTTAATAACTTCAACGACAATATGGCACCGAGTTCAAATGCAACATAAGAATGTCTGCCAGCATGGCGCAGTCTGCTATAGAGGTATGCTGTGGAATGAGGACAATAAAAAAGGCAACTGAAGGATACAACTGATAGGAACATAAGAAAATTAAGCGTGAAGGACAAGAGTCATAACCACTAGGAAGTCATCTGACGTCTAGGTTTTCATCAAGACACTTTTTAAAGGTCTCAAAGCTAACGGGGACGCTTTTCTTTCTGCTCAACTTGAAATAATGAGCGTAGGTGCAATTAATGAAAAACCGAGACCTACAGTTGTGTTTTGCTCTGGGGAGAAGCAGTTTAGCTCCACCTCTAGTAGTGGATGTTCTAACCCTACAAAAAGTAGACAGATCCAATGAGGAACGCCCAAATAGAATTCTATGGAAAAGAAGCAAATCGAATTTGTGTCTGCGCCAGCAGAGAGAGCGAAGGCCAAAGTTAACATTCTTTTCCGCAGCAGAGGGGATGGTGTCGTAGAGAAACCCAATGATTCTAACCATAAGTTTTCTTGTGAAACTGTTCTGAACCTTTTCGATTTTATCGATCACCTTACGTTTGTAGGGATTGAAAATAACAGTACCGTATTCCATTAGTGGTCTCACGTATGACTTTTAAGCCAACAGGAAAATGCTAGGATTCTTAGTTGTCAGGGCTCTAAAAATTTTGGAGACAACCTGCAGAGCTTTACAAGATATCCTGTCACAGTGGCTATCAAAGCTCAAAACGGGTGTCATTAAGAACCCAAGATCAACGATGCTATCAACCTTTTCAATTGCTGCACCATCAATATAGTAGGAGGGATCACTAGGAACGTGAGTGGAGCGGTTCTGGAAGCGCATAACTTTAGCTTTCTCTCTAGACAATGGCAGGCTCAAGTCCTGAGACCATATAGAAGTAGGGTCGAGGGCATGTTGGAGAGTGTCGCAATCCTCAGGAGAGGTCATTTGCTTATAGATTTTTATATCATCGGCGAAGGCCACACTCTTCACTCCACGGATGCGATTAAATTGGGCAATTCATGCACGTAAATATTGAAAAGTACTGGCGAGAGAACGCCACCCTGAGGTACTCCACTTAAAACGGATCGGGCCTGGAAAAGCTTGAATTAAGACGAACCACGAACCAGCGATCCGAAAGAAAAGCTTTGATCCACGAAACGATGTGTGGTGGATGTATGCCCACTGTCGCAAACTTATTCAACAGCTTCTCGTGAGTCACACGGTCGAACGCTTTAGAGAAATCGAGATAGATAGCGTCTGCACACGTCCCACTATATAAGTAGGAATTCAGGTCATTCAGTGTAGAAAGCATAGCAGTAACCGTTGACTTTCCTTTCTGAAACCCATGTTGGCTGGGGGGAATGATGCGATGAGCTTGCAGGTAAGCTTCAATTCTCTTTTTCAGAATCTTTTCAAAGAGCCGGGCAAATATTGATGTAATACTGATCGGCCGATAGTTGCTCGGAGAAGTTGAGCGAGCTTTTTTAGGAACCGGAGTAACGAGCGACAACTTCCACTTGGCAGGGACTTCAGATCGCATGAAACTAAGATTGAACAAATGTTTGAGCGGCTTAGCGATAACATGAGTGACACCTTTAATGAAAGGAAGAGGTAGGAAGAGGTACGCAATCAACTGTGATTGAATGGGATGAAGGCCATTTATGAAGCAGATCATAGATTTCCTCTGCGTTGAACCAGACTGAATCAGACATGATGGGAACCTGCGGAACCGCTGACAACGTGGAACCAGGATAAGCTGAATTGTTACTTTGAACAAATGACTGTTCAAAAACATTTGGAAGTACTTCAACTTTACTTTGATCTGTAACAGCAACGGAGCCGTCCATGGCAACCAGCTTAGGGACAGCAGCCTTGGATTTCATTCTTGAATCGAGGAGGCCGAAGAACGCGCTCTTATCATTACTACGAATTACTTTCAATTCAACGCTGTTGCTGAATTTCCAAAGTTTCTTTGTAAAACGATTATTAATTCTATGGTATGAAGCCCAATCCACAGCTTTACCTGTAGTTGTGGCTTGTCCCATGCGACCGCTCTTCTGATAGAAAGAAAGTAAAGATATGGAGGAAGATAAGATTTATGGGCTGGGACTTTAGTGAGGGGAACGTACATTTCAATAGCGTGATGCAAAATGGCAAGAAATAGTTCATACTTTTCATTGACTGTACTTGCAGCATTAAGTGAACCCAACCGGTCCACTCCACTCAAATAGGAGCAAATAACATCGTAATTTGCGTCTTTGAAATTGCGTTTGGATACCATCATCGAGGGCGGGGTAGTAATACTGACCGAAAATCTGAGAAAGCAGTGGTCACTAGAGCCAACGGGGGGGCCAACTTTTAAGTCATGTATCAAGGATTCATCGTTACACAGAATAAGGTCCAGTATATGAGTACCCCGAGGGTCTTTTCTCACTAACTGGTGAAAGGAATGACAATAGCACATATCCAAGAAAGAATTGAAGATAGACGAGGTAGCAACGGGGGTTTCAGGTAATGTCTCGCAAATTGAAATCACCCCAGATAAGACAATTATCGCCGAACGAGACAGTATTCGTCCAGGCGATCAACTACAGAAACTGGTGCTGTATAAATTTTACAAGCTGCATTTCATCATGGATTGATTTGATTTTATTTCAAATGTTCCATGTCTCAATCAATCTTCCGATGAAACTGCCTTGCCATAACAGATCGTAGGTGCTAAGGGGTTTGAAATGTGTAGGTATAAAACGGTTTGAGTACTTTCCATCATGTTAGTCTCTCCTCTTAAACCTGAATCCATTCTCTTACTATTCCTGTTTCACCGTTCCGACTCCACACTCTCATAATCTGTAAGAACAATCCTAATTTGTTGCTAATCAACTTCCTTTGCAACTGATGATGAACAAATTACCGATACGCTGCTTGCTTGATTTCATTCTTTCTCATGGTATCTGATTCTGATGGGTGACTTAGTTCTATTCCTTCTCATAGATATCTGTTTTAAAGGCACTGTTTACGAAAAAAGGTTTCGGAGTTTGCACATGGTTTGAATTCGAAGCCCCCTCTGATGCCATTTGTGCAGGAATGAGGTCGGAAAACGGCTGGATAGGGCACGATAAGGGCAGGAACAGTGAGGGACGGGAGACCTCCGCCCCTCGCTAGGCTGACCACGAGTTCTAATTGTCCTTCACCACATTTGCATTGGAGCGAAGTTGGTGAAAAATCGATAAGGTGGTTGGCAAACTGCCAGAGTCTGCCAGTTAGATTGTCAGGCAAATTGGGTGTGTTGTCTGTATTGCAGACATTGCGTCGCCTTTGTGCATTCTCGCTCGAACACTCCCTAATCGCCGTTTTTTCAATGTGAAACTCGTCCAACCCCCCTTTCCAGCTTTTTTTGACCCTTTGTAATTCTTTTTGTTCATAGTTTTTTGCGCTTTTTTCGTCGTTATCGCTTTATTCTAGAGTAGTTCTATCAATCCCCGTCAAAAAGGGTACCCTTACTTTTTTGTGAACGGTGCCTTTAAATAAGTGAGTCCAGTGTTTATAGTGATTAGAGCGCTCTCGCTAACAAGAATCAGACTGTCGGTTTTTTTTTGGGTTCTTGCTATACTATTTAATTGTGTCAAAGGATCTACTTGTGGCAATCAAGACTATGCTCCACTTCACCCCAGCAGCTTTTCTAAATATAGTTTTATTCCAGCCGTCTTTCTCAACATCATGAAGGATGAAAGGATAAAGTTCTTGGCGTTAAGCAATCCCGTCTGAGGGATGCGCACTCGACTTCCATTCAGAATCGTAGTGACTGCTAAGTGTGTCTGTTGGTGTGTGTAATGAGTGCGTATGGGACTATACAATGACTTGCGGTGGCCAGCCGATGTACAAGTCAGTGCTTTTATCCTCCCAGACAAGTCTGGTACCAATTCACCGACCCCGGAGGGATGGGAGGCTTGGTTGGCCCAGGCGGGCATCGATCCGGGATTTGAACCCCTGTGCTTGTGATATAGGGCGCCACTTGCCACTACACCATCTCCGCCCTCGCAACATCATATCAGTAATAATACCTCCTTTCGAAGCCGAGTAACTTCACCGGTGCTCAAGAAGCTAACGCTACCATTCTCAAACCATTTTATCGTAACGTCGCTGCACTTAGATTCGCTTAGTGAGAAATCTTTATGCACGTGTACATAACCTTTATAAAAGGTCCTGCTGTATTCTGGGGAGGAGGGTTCAGTAGAGCCTCCTTTAATAATAACCATCTAGGTAGCGGCACCAAAGGCCTATACTGAATTTTGTCTCGACAATTACGATTATACACCTCGATTTCGTAGTCTCACGCTCACTTCTGTGAAGAACTCTGTGTTCTGGATCGGATCGCTATGTTAAGAGATGTTTGAAAAGCAGGAAAAAGTTATGCTCACTCTGGCTCTGATAAGAAAGCAATATTTTCCGTGGCCAACAGTAATGTAGTAGCCCAACTAAGTTTCTCGCTCCATTAATACGAAATTGGAAACCTTCATACTAGATAAAAAATAGAACTGATGGTGAGACGTTAGCAAAATACTCTGCTTCGATTTTTGCATCAGACTCAGGTCTATTAGAAATGGTATCTCTGATGATTTGCATGATTTCCCTAAGCTAATGGCAACCGTATTTTCCTATCCTCGATAAGCAATGTCTGTCTCAAATCACATAAGTGCTGCGAAGTTATCTGCTGAACCAATACATTGTTGCCGCTCTCCTATAATTTAGTGGATCGTTTCTTTATTATTCCGTCTTTTCAGACTATTAGTACTGCCACTCCTATAGTCAAAATGATAGGAAGAATCGCCCTCGATAATATAGTATAATATTGAACGATAAAAAGGTATGAAGTTTTGTTCATAAATCGTCATCCTTTAAGACTTTCGGAACGCGTACTGCGGCGATATAACTACAGTAAACGAAACATCAAGTCAGAACAAGTTATTTCATGTAAAGCTTTCAGCTTAACAGTTCAGTGTTGATATTGGCCGACCGGCTCAACACGTTGTACGTGTGAGTGCTGACAAGCTATTCCTACTTTATGTAATTCGCAAAGTGTGTCTGTTGGTGTGTGTGTATGTGTGTGTGCGTTCAAAATTATTTAATAGGAGTACAGGAAACAGGATAGGAACACTGATGGTGGTAAGAATTACAAGGAGTTGATCAAGAGCCTTGAAAGGTGAGAGCCACAGGAACCGTTACTTACTTCCTGTTAACGGCAGAGTTTTGGCTTTGGAAAACTGTTAGAACCTGATAGAAACTGATAGAAGGCGAGAGCCAATAAGTCTACAACGTCTTTCATACTAACAACTGATCATTCCAGTAGATAGTGCAGGATGAGAAAGGACCGAAGTTAATCAGCGATAAGGACAGATAATAACAAGCGAGCGAGCGTTGCAATCCCCTTCGTGTCAACAATGGAACCTTTTCAAAGACGGCAGGGTAGGATGTCGTAGGTACTCTGTGACAGGAACTAATAACAACTGATAAGAACTTATAAAAGGCCTCAAAGAGCAAAAAAGTATTTATGATCAAACACTGACTATTTAATGCTGTAAATGCTGTAATAGCGACCGATCAAAGACACTTCCCCATAACGGAATAAGAAATTTGTTCGTTTCTCGTTGTTAAAATGCGACCGTAAGCTTTTTTTCCTTTTTGTTTTATGACATATCATTTGTGACTAAACTCATCTGACTGCTATTGATTTGGGATTCCCAATTAATGGAAAATCCATGGGAAAAATGTTCCATTGATAACGGCATCCGTGACAGGCCATTTCTGGGTACCATTCAGGACATTGATTGTCAATTAGTTAAGCCATCATTGTGACATAATTTTGAGATGAAGAGCAATGAATCGGGACTTCTAATTAATATATAACTAATTATAATACGGAAAAAATCGCTCCCAATTTGGAGCTAATACTGAAGGTGCAGAGCTTCCGAAGAAAGAGGAGAATCCGAAGTATTATTTACGCATAGCAAACTTCCTACAAGAAGGAGGAGTGCCCGGAGAAGCCGGGAGACACCATATGGAGGAGGAAGCCCAGCGTTAGACGGTCGGTCCGACTGGAGGCAAATAAGCCATTGAGAAGGCGACGGCAAGCGGGGTCTCGGTAGTGTAAGGGATAAGAGCACGGTCCCCGGAAAGGAAAAGTACGGGTTCGAGTCCCGTCCGAGCTGGAGTTTTGTCCATAAATCGTCAACCTGTGAGACTTTCGGAACGCGTACTGCGGGGATATAACAGCAGATAGTAAAACATCAAGCTAAAAAGGTATAGTCGCAGCAGCAGCATGAGTGATCGACTGGAGTCTTGATTGTTACAGAGTTTGCCCCGATTTCCTTTTTGTTTGGACTATTGCTGCTATAGTGGGAGTTCAGTGGATGTTTTAGATATTGACTCGGCGAAGGCGTTTGATACAGTAGTTCTCCATCAACCAATTTCAGACTTTTGCGGGTAACGAATCGTCATTTCTACGATGGATCTGTTCCCACCTATCAGATGGGACAACGTGTACCAAGGTTGGGCATTCTTTGCAAGCCTGTCACTCCTTTTCACGCGTCGTTTTTCAAGAGAGCGTGTTATTGCCACCACTGTTCTCAGTGTATACTAGAGCTTCCATCTATCCGAAAAAGCCGGTTTTCATATGGTCCATGCGAAATATAAAGAGTCTGTTTGGCATTCAATTTCTTAAAACATTAAGTGAAGTCCATGATCGAGCACTTCTCTTGAACTCCAATTTCACATTCCAGCCACATATTAGGGAAGTAATTAGCCGAGCTTTCTATCTGTACTTTGGGGAATCCGCAGGTGTGAACCTGGTAATAGTCTCCAAGTCTACTGAACTTGTAGAAGACATTTCGTAGAAGACAAGTTTTACACCGATTCCTGAGTAGGATCACAGGTAGAAAACTAGAAAGCGCGTAATCATCAGGAATCTTTGAGGTTCTTCCTCGTTTTATCTAGGAACATCGGCCATTCGTTTTTTTTTCGTAGGCACCGTCTACGTGTGTGGTAAAAGTCAGGGAAATTGCTGTCTGAAGAATCGTGCACCTACAAATATTCGTTTGTTGTATGTGAGTAACAAATGCATCTCCTTACCTCATCACAACTCCCTTCAGACCCAATATCACTGCAGAAGCATACTCTAGTTTTGTTCTTGCCCATTTGTCATCAACTCTCCCAATGATGCAACCAACAAGTTGTAGCTTGGCGTTTTTCATGAACTCCACGGGGTAATAGAGACGGGGTGTAAAACGTGAGTGGGATATGTGGAGTCCGACACGATATTATTTGAATAGATTAACCCTCAGAAGACATCAGTTTAGCCATTCATGAGCTACACTCAAGGTCGTGGATGTGGACGCTCTGGCCAACCCATGCCTCAGCCGCGTAACAGACTATGGAATTAAAAAATGAGCACACATTTCTGAACTAGCGGTAACCACGATCAAGGATATAGGGCGTCTTTGCTGCTCTCATTTGTCCTCCTCACTCTTCCTCCCTACCGTGTACCATGTTCATGGAACACTCGAGATAAATAGTGAGGGCTTCCTTGATAGGTGCTCTTCGAGAGTAACATTTTTTACGAAGTGTGTCATTACTTGCTTGATCCCCATTCCCCCTTTTTTCCCTCCATATAGCTCTTCGAGCACGGACGCCGTCTCTGTAGTGTTAAGAAGGCGGTACCAGCAGTCAGAAAACCGCTTATTTCAGAGGTACAGCGCTCAACACCAATGGCTTTTCCATCTTTCATCGGGACTTCACATATCTCCGTAAGGCAACTTTAAACTACCTTAGCTTGTCTTTTGCGTGCCCTTCACAAAGGTGAGAGGTCGTTGGAAGAGTTGCACCGCTGCGGTGCAGCTACGATTGCAGTCGGCCTGTTTAGCGCTCGCTGCCTCAATCATTCATCGGCTGCTGTTAACAGGATAGTATTCCTTCTACACTGTCGGACGCCTCCTAATAGTCGACAAGAATGAGAACAGGAGCCTTTCGGAATCCTCAATATGTCGCTATGACCGTATTGATTGATTGGAGGTAATCTAAGCACCAGAACCCCTGACAAGATCCGCTTCACTCGATAGGTTGCGCTCCATCCGTCCATCATCCATATCGCAAAAAACGCCTAAGGACGCTTTTGGTCAACAGTCAAGAATACTCAGAAGAACTGCAAGGATTATCTCATATGTCTGATACCCTCTCCCTTCTGATGGGAGACTGTTACGTGATTAGCGAGTAGAGGATGATGTTGGTGATTACCTGTACAAGGTTGGTTAAAATTTCATCGGTTTTTGAAGTTTTCCGCCTTTCATGCTTGCAATCGCTTTTCCTACATATAAAGGGAGGAACAGCACTGATGTTTCTTCAATTGTTACCTGTGAATCTAGTTCACGTGTCGTGGTTAGGTATAAGCTGCTGTAGGGTCTTCGTCATTTTTCCCATCTCAAGCCGGGATGTTGCGGAAACTGGTCCTGACTTTAGAAACGCTGGAGTAGCAATATGATCTTGCAGAGGATCTTCTCAGGGCAGCTCTACTCAGCGGCGCCTATAATCGTGTCTACTTTTGATCTGTGTGGAGAGTCTGCGGGTGCAGTTGGTATCCTGCCCATCGACTCGGCCAAAAGCTTGCATTCGGGTGACGAACAAGTCACGCTGGGAAGTATTTGGGAGGCGATTTGGGGCCGCCTCCAAAAACAAAGCCCCTTGTCCACTTCGGGATAGCCTGGCAAGCACCCGGAGTCAATAGCCCCTACGTCAGAGCCTGGCAAGCTGCACGTTGGGTATTTTCACGCCAAAAACAGTAATAGAAAAGGGCCTCATTCCCCTGAACCTGAGGGAGCCCCCAATACGGCAGCGTTGGGTAGGACCGCTCGGGAGAGGCTGCTAAAATCTCGAGGCCAAAACAGGCTGCCCAAAAGGAGAAGGACTAAGATGGCGATCTGTACTTTCAACGCACGGACGCTTGCATCGGAAGCGTGTATAGAAGATCTGATGATGCAAGCTAGGAAGATCAAGTACGACGTCATCGGACTGACCGAGACGAGAAGGCATCGCCCGCTGCACGCTATATTTGAGACTGGAGAAGAACTGTTCCTTGGAACATGCGACAGTAGAGGCGTCGGCGGCGTAGGAGTCCTCGTCAACACGCACTTGGAAATGAACATCGATTCGTACGAAAGCTTAGCAACCCGAATCGGACGTTTGCGATTAAGAAGATGTGGCTCAATCCCAGCTCTAACCATCTTCGTTGCTTACGCACCAACATCGAGCTATGAAGAAGAGGAGTTGGAAGTGTTTTATATGGATCTGGAGAGGCTCTACACAGAAAATCACACTTTCTTCAAGGTCATCGTCGGTGATTTTGACGCCAAGGTTGGCCCCAGAAGAACGGCTGAAGAGCTTCACATCCTGACTCACGGAGTGGAATGGAGTGAGCAGGGTGAAAGGCTGTCCGAGCTTATCATGACGACCCACACCATCCATTGTAACTCGCAGTTTCAGAAGCCCTCCATTTAAGATGGACATGGGAGTCACCTGGTGGACAGTTCCACAATAAAATAGACCACATCATCTTCAATCGGAGATGATGTGGTCTATTTGCCTTACCGACGTCGCTGTTGTTCCGAAGTCCTACACGGGATCGAACCATCGTCTCCTCCGCGCTAGATTCTGCTTCTCAGTGCGTAGAGAAAGAGCCATGAAGTTTAGGAAACGAAGCCTCAAGACCTCCATCAACTGGAACCACTTCGCTTCCCTTGCGAGTAAATGGGAAGATTCCGTTATCGACAACATCGACGGAGAATACATCCGGCTCGTCGAGCATCTTCACGATAGTGCTACGAAAGCAGAGAGTCTACAAGAAGCCAAGAGACGACTCTCCTCGAAGACTCTCGAGCTGATACGCCAGCGTGGAATCGCGCGAGCTACAGGCAATTATCAACAAACGTCCGAACTTGCAAAGCTATGCAGAGAAGCGATAAAGGAAGATCTGAAAGAGAGAAGGGCAGCAGTCATGGACGAAGCCGCCGAGGTCGGAAAGAGCATACGCAAAGCCCGACGGAGCTTCGCCAATTACAAGACCAAGATGACCTCCCTTCGTCGTCCTGACGGAACCGTTACTGCATCACGGAGGGCAATGGAGAAGGTCATCTACGACTTCTACTCGGATCTCTTCGACAGCCACGTCTATCTGCCTACTCACCATCTTAGGCAAGACGAATATATCGCTCCTTCGGTTCTCCCTTCCGTAATACGACATGCCATCACGTCGATGAAGAACTGTACAGCGCCCGGTCCCGATAGGATCAAACCAGAACATCTGAAGAGTATGCCTTCGGTCATCATCAAGACTCTGGCTAGACTCTTCACACGGTACCTGTCGGAATGCAAAGTGCCCACGTCTGGAAAACTAGCAAGACTGTGTTGCTGTACAAAAAGGGAGATCCAGACGATATTGGCAACTATCGCCCAATCTGCCTGCTGTCCGTAATCTACAAGCTTTTCACTCGTGTCATCCTAAACAGGATTGGCAGAACATTAGATGAAGGACAGCCATGCGAGCAAGCAGGGTTTCGGAGAGGGTTCAGTACAATCGATCTTATCCACACCCTAACAAGGCTCATTGAAGTATCGCGAGAGTACAAAATGCCGCTATGTCTTACGTTCATCGATTTAAAGAAAGCCTTTGATACCGTCGAGACAGAAGCGGTAATTGAAGCCCTGGGTAACCAGGGTGTTCCTACGCAATATATAAGGATGCTTCGTGAGCTCTACGATAACTTCACGACCAGGATTTCACCATTCTATAAGGAAGTCATTGTCAACGTGAAGAGAGGTGTTCGGCAAGGCGATACTATTTCGCCCAAACTTTTCAGTGCCGCCCTCGAGAATATCATGCGTTATTTGGAATGGGAAGACTTGGGAGTGAAGGTCGACGGCCGCTTCCTACATCACCTCCGCTTTGCAGACGACATCGTGCTTATAACACCGAACATCGAGCAGGCGGAACGAATGCTGGCCGAGTTTGATAGTGCTTGTGGAAAGATCGGCTTGAGGCTGAACCTAACGAAGACGATGTTCATGAGAAACGGACTGGTACCTGATGCTCCTTTCACGTTAAACGGAACGAATATCTCCGAATGCTCTAGCTATGTGTATCTAGGTCGGGAAGTCAACATGATGAACGACCTAGCTCCAGAGCTGTGCAGAAGGAAACGCGCCGCGTGGGGAGCATTTAAGAATATCGAGGGAGTAGTGAAGAAGACAAAGAACATCCGGCTCCGCGCTCACCTTTTCGACACTGCTGTCCTTCCTGCTTTGACGTACGCCTCGGAGACCTGGACTCTACGGAAGCAGGATGAGCATGCTGTCAGCGTTATTCAACGCGCTTTGGAAAGGACGATGCTCGGAATTTCCCTATACACGCAAGTGTAGAAGGGAATCCGGAGTTCCGAGCTCCGTCAACGAACGAAGATCAGGGATGCTGTTGATTACGCCAAGAAATCGAAGATCAGGTGGGCCGGACACGTTATGCGATATAGTGATGACCGTTGGACCAGGGCGGTTACTGACTGGATCCCTCGGGACATCAAACGAACTCCAGGAAGGCCGCCAACGAGATGGTCAGACTTCTTCACGAAAGCTCTGAACGAAAGGAATGTTGAACCTCGTGTCTCTGAAGCGAGAACGATTCACTGGACCACTCTGGCTCGTGACAGGGACGAATGGAGACGTTACTGGCGCCCGCTCGAGGAAGTCGATGATCAACGGGACGACAGGTGATACAGGTGATACTTTTGATCTGAAGATCCTTTCGCATTACTTGTCTGCAGCCGTTAAGCTTGCAGTCTTTCAAGGTGCAAGGAGCTCAGGCCAAACCTTACCTCCCTTTCCATCTTGAAGGCACAGTTGAAGATTATCGTAAAATACCTTCTTTACACTGAATACTTGGAGATACGGCGTGGAGTAAAGCAAAATTGCCTGAGGCGCAAATCGTCGATTTCAAGGAAAAGTGGCTCAAAAAAGTAGAATGAAAGGAGGCTGTGCGAGATAAAGGGCCGTATGCATAACGCCTAGGGTAGGGAAGGGAAGAGCCTTCCCGAGGAAATGTTTGCGAAGGGCGCGAAAGATTAAACGGTGCTTTCGCCTTTGTTCTACGTCAAGATAGTTTCAATAGAGCAAAGTTTTTTCCTAAACAGATGAAGAATCGGCAGCCCTCGGTAATCATGTGCCGTTTGCCTCTACGACCTCACCTCAACGAAGGTTCAGAGAAGCGCGACCCCATTGAGGGAGGCCTCCCTACCCAGGGCGGGGGATGAATCTCCCCTAGAACTGCGCTGGCGCGCATGATGTTCATCGTCACCGTTACTCCATCATTCGCTTCATTTTTCATCTGAGCGCTTATTCCCTGATCTCTGCTGCCGCATTCGTCAACTATTGCTCTGGTTTTATTCTACTGCCGCAATAAGCTACCAATTTACTTATATTGCTGCCATCGTTAGTGTGGAGCAACTGAGACTTTGAAAAAGACGGGTTTTCTCTCTGGAATTACACCAGACATTGTGAGCAATTTTGCATCACCATCCTGGAGTGATTTAAGAAGGAAACCTGAATCATTTCAGTAAGCAACCAATAGGTATTTTTCGACTGATTTGTACATTATTTCATATCTCATTACATCTTATTCGTTAAACATCTGGCTATTTCTGACGTATTAGGTGGTCAGGGATGTGCAAACCATTGCGTTGCTATCTACATCTCTTGTAGGCGAATGAAAGATGTATAGTTGGACATGTATGATGATGGCAACAGTAGGGGAGTCCAGCGTCGAGGGAAAAAGCTCGTTGTCGAACAAGAAGTTTATGTATATCATTGGTCGAAATAGTGAGAAGTAAGCCATCGGACCATGCTTCAATGCGGCCGACTTGGTGAGAGGAATATTAGCGAAATGTATATCAGTGCTAGTGACGAGAAATAAATATTAGGAATGTGAAGCATCATAGAATGATGGTTGCAGTGCTGTGTAGATGTGTTGAGGAAGATTGCATATGAGCAGAACCTCGCGTTATGAAGTTCCGGAGTATTTCGGAGAAGTGTAAAGGTTGGAAAAGGGAGGAAGTGGCACGAATCAATTAAATACTATGAAATGGATTGGTGCTTGTTTGGTTCTGCTGACCTCCACATAGTGCTGAAGTTGGTCTTGAAGGAAAGTTCTGTGAAAGCGTTGAACTAGCCCAACTCTCCCGCAAATTGATATTTGATGACTTTTAACGAACTGCTTTACATAATACCACCTATTCATCTAAGATTTTGTATATAAATTTGATTTATTCATGGCATTTTTCTCTAAACGCTTCACTTCCTTACTGTTCTCTTCACTTTATTTTTTACACAAATGAAGGTATGGAAGCGGTACTATAGCACTTGAATATTCGTGTTCAATTAAGGTCACTTTGTGATAGGTGCGTGTTACGCATAACTGGATGCGCGTTCCTAATTTTCCACAACCCTCAAATGCATTTTGCAGAACATACTAATCTTTTGCTACCTTCCGAGCGTCCTCCTTTCTTAATGCGCTTCTTCTTCTTGGCAGAAATCCACACACTCTCCGAATTCCGGATCATCTAATCGAAAAACACGAACTCCGGATATCAATTTAACACTGTCTTGGGAGCGTAAATAATGCGCTCCGGCGTCACTTATCTGACCCACGGCAAAACAAACATTTCCTCGGGGAGACTCTCCCTTTCCCTACCCTTGGCGTTATGCATACGGCCCAAAGTCGTCATGAAAGGTACCAATACGAATGTCAGTTGTGTGTTATTGCTTAGAGCTAGCTGCAGTGAACCAAAATCAACTTCGACTGTTGCCATGGATCACGACTATTTGTGTGAATTATAAATTCATGAACTCTTTCGTGAATGGTGGGACTTATTCACGAAATTTTCAGCACGCCCACCTCTGATCGGTGGCATGCAGTGGATACAGTCTTCAAACCCTTGCACGTCTGATTCTCTCAGACTCTTTCCGTTGAGAACTGTCTGGCTTTTAATCTTCTCCCTCTTATGTTAGCCTATTTATCGGTTAGTTCATTCTATGTTCCGAAACAAATTTGCTCGTATTACTTTGGTGAGCTTTACCACTACTACACGTAATCCATCACTATATATAATCCACAAGTTTGGTGTGTCTGTTTGTATGTATGTATGTATGTATGTATGTATGTATGTATGTATGTATGTATGTATGTATGTATGTATGTATGTATGTATGTATGTATGTATGTATGTATGTATGTATGTATGTATGTATGTATGTATGTATGTATGTATGTATGTATGTATGTATGTATGTATGTATGTATGTATGTATGTATGTATGTATGTATGTATGTATGTATGTATGTATGTATGTATGTATGTATGTATGTATGTATGTATGTATGTATGTATGTATGTATGTATGTATGTATGTTGTATGTATGTATGTATGTATGTATGTATGTATGTATGTATGTATGTATGTATGTATGTATGTATGTATGTATGTATGTATGTATGTATGTATGTATGTATGTATGTATGTATGTATGTATGTATGTATGTATGTATGTATGTATGTATGTATGTATGTATGTATGTATGTATGTATGTATGTATGTATGTATGTATGTATGTATGTATGTATGTATGTATGTATGTATGTATGTATGTATGTATGTATGTATGTATGTATGTATGTATGTATGTATGTATGGTATGTATGTATGTATGTATGTATGTATGTATGTATGTTATGTATGTATGTATGTATGTATGTATGTATGTATGTATGTATGTATGTATGTATGTATGTATGTATGTATGTATGTATGTATGTATGTATGTATGTATGTATGTATGTAATGTATGTATGTATGTATGTATGTATGTATGTATGTATGTATGTATGTATGTATGTATGTATGTATGTATGTATGTATGTATGTATGTATGTATGTATGTATGTATGTATGTATGTATGTATGTATGTATGTATGTATGTATGTATGTATGTATGTATGTATGTATGTATGTATGTATGTATGTATGTATGTATGTATGTATGTATGTATGTATGTATGTATGTATGTATGTATGTATGTATGTATGTATGTATGTATGTATGTATGTATGTATGTATGTATGTATGTATGTATGTATGTATGTATGTATGTATGTATGTATGTATGTATGTATGTATGTATGTATGTATGTATGTATGTATGTATGTATGTATGTATGTATGTATGTATGTATGTATGTATGTATGTATGTATGTATGTATGTATGTATGTATGTATGTATGTATGTATGTATGTATGTATGTATGTATGTATGTATGTATGTATGTATGTATGTATGTATGTATGTATGTATGTATGTATGTATGTATGTATGTATGTATGTATGTATGTATATGTATGTATGTATGTATGTATGTATGTATGTATGTATGTATGTATGTATGTATGTATGTATGTATGTATGTATGTATGTATGTATGTATGTATGTATGTATGTATGTATGTATGTATGTATGTATGTATGTATGTATGTATGTATGTATGTATGTATGTATGTATGTATGTATGTATGTATGTATGTATGTATGTATGTATGTATGTATGTATGTATGTATGTATGTATGTATGTATGTATGTATGTATGTATGTATGTATGTATGTATGTATGTATGTATGTATGTATGTATGTATGTATGTATGTATGTATGTATGTATGTATGTATGTATGTATGTATGTATGTATGTATGTATGTATGTATGTATGTATGTATGTATGTATGTATGTATGTATGTATGTATGTATGTATGTATGTATGTATGTATGTATGTATGTATGTATGTATGTATGTATGTATGTATGTATGTATGTATGTATGTATGTATGTATGTATGTATGTATGTATGTATGTATGTATGTATGTATGTATGTATGTATGTATGTATGTATGTATGTATGTATGTATGTATGTATGTATGTATGTATGTATGTATGTATGTATGTATGTATGTATGTATGTATGTATGTATGTATGTATGTATGTATGTATGTATGTATGTATGTATGTATGTATGTATGTATGTATGTATGTATGTATGTATGTATGTATGTATGTATGTATGTATGTATGTATGTATGTATGTATGTATGTATGTATGTATGTATGTATGTATGTATGTATGTATGTATGTATGTATGTATGTATGTATGTATGTATGTATGTATGTATGTATGTATGTATGTATGTATGTATGTATGTATGTATGTATGTATGTATGTATGTATGTATGTATGTATGTATGTATGTATGTATGTATGTATGTATGTATGTATGTATGTATGTATGTATGTATGTATGTATGTATGTATGTATGTATGTATGTATGTATGTATGTATGTATGTATGTATGTATGTATGTATGTATGTATGTATGTATGTATGTATGTATGTATGTATGTATGTATGTATGTATGTATGTATGTATGTATGTATGTATGTATGTATGTATGTATGTATGTATGTATGTATGTATGTATGTATGTATGTATGTATGTATGTATGTATGTATGTATGTATGTATGTATGTATGTATGTATGTATGTATGTATGTATGTATGTATGTATGTATGTATGTATGTATGTATGTATGTATGTATGTATGTATGTATGTATGTATGTATGTATGTATGTATGTATGTATGTATGTATGTATGTATGTATGTATGTATGTATGTATGTATGTATGTATGTATGTATGTATGTATGTATGTATGTATGTATGTATGTATGTATGTATGTATGTATGTATGTATGTATGTATGTATGTATGTATGTATGTATGTATGTATGTATGTATGTATGTATGTATGTATGTATGTATGTATGTATGTATGTATGTATGTATGTATGTATGTATGTATGTAATGTATGTATGTATGTATGTATGTATGTATGTATGTATGTATGTATGTATGTATGTATGTATGTATGTATGTATGTATGTATGTATGTATGTATGTATGTATGTATGTATGTATGTATGTATGTATGTATGTATGTATGTATGTATGTATGTATGTATGTATGTATGTATGTATGTATGTATGTATGTATGTATGTATGTATGTATGTATGTATGTATGTATGTATGTATGTATGTATGTATGTATGTATGTATGTATGTATGTATGTATGTATGTATGTATGTATGTATGTATGTATGTATGTATGTATGTATGTATGTATGTATGTATGTATGTATGTATGTATGTATGTATGTATGTATGTATGTATGTATGTATGTATGTATGTATGTATGTATGTATGTATGTATGTATGTATGTATGTATGTATGTATGTATGTATGTATGTATGTATGTATGTATGTATGTATGTATGTATGTATGTATGTATGTATGTATGTATGTATGTATGTATGTATGTATGTATGTATGTATGTATGTATGTATGTATGTATGTATGTATGTATGTATGTATATGTATGTATGTATGTATGTATGTATGTATGTATGTATGTATGTATGTATGTATGTATGTATGTATGTATGTATGTATGTATGTATGTATGTATGTATGTATGTATGTATGTATGTATGTATGTATGTATGTATGTATGTATGTATGTATGTATGTATGTATGTATGTATGTATGTATGTATGTATGTATGTATGTATGTATGTATGTATGTATGTATGTATGTATGTATGTATGTATGTATGTATGTATGTATGTATGTATGTATGTATGTATGTATGTATGTATGTATGTATGTATGTATGTATGTATGTATGTATGTATGTATGTATGTATGTATGTATGTATGTATGTATGTATGTATGTATGTATGTATGTATGTGTATGTATGTATGTATGTATGTATGTATGTATGTATGTATGTATGTATGTATGTATGTATGTATGTATGTATGTATGTATGTATGTATGTATGTATGTATGTATGTATGTATGTATGTATGTATGTATGTATGTATGTATGTATGTATGTATGTATGTATGTATGTATGTATGTATGTATGTATGTATGTATGTATGTATGTATGTATGTATGTATGTATGTATGTATGTATGTATGTATGTATGTATGTATGTACAGTAGCGCTCAAAAGTATTCGGCCAACTTTAACTTGCCGTAACTTTTTGTCCAGTGGAGCAAATCACATGAAATTTTGATATGTTTAGCTGAAGCATATTTTACATTGTCCAACATTACTTGACTGCAAAACAGCCATATCCACATACTAATGGGGAGGCGTTTGTAGACTGTGCTGAAAGCAAGTTTGTGACGTCTGCAGTTATTCCGACCTTATGTACGTTTTTCTTCTCTTCTGGGTTTGATATTAGTGCTCGTACACTTAAGACATGACAAAAAGGAAAGGACTCCTAGAAGGACCACCATTCGTATTTCCAGTTGATTTCTTGTTCAAGCCCTTTCGGATATCTGGAACATGACCAGATTGCAGGTTAATAGCGGTAAATATTCACACTACACCAATGCTA
>LS997563.1:14613439-14733439 GCA_000469685.2 Haemonchus contortus
GTATGTATGTATGTATGTATGTATGTATGTATGTATGTATGTATGTATGTATGTATGTATGTATGTATGTATGTATGTATGTATGTATGTATGTATGTATGTATGTATGTATGTATGTATGTATGTATGTATGTATGTATGTATGTATGTATGTATGTATGTACAGTAGCGCTCAAAAGTATTCGGCCAACTTTAAACTTGCCGTAACTGTTTGTTCCCAGTGGAGCAAATCACATGAAATTTTGATATGTTTAGCTGAAGCATATTTTACATAGTCCAACATTACTTGACTGCAAAACAGCCATATCCACATACTAATGGGGAGGCGTTTGTAGACTGTGCTGAAAGCAAGTTTGTGACGTCTGCAGTTATTCCGACCTTATGTACGTTTTTCTTCTCTTCTGGGTTTGATATTAGTGCTCGTACACTTAAGACATGACAAAAAGGAAAGGACTCCTAGAAGGACCACCATTCGTATTTCCAGTTGATTTCTTGTTCAAGCCCTTTCGGATATCTGGAACATGACCAGATTGCAGGTTAATAGCGGTAAATATTCACACTACACCAATGCTACACATATTGAAATTTCGCTCGATTAGATCCAGTAGGAAAGAAGTTACGACTGAAAATTATAACTGAAGAAGCATTTCGCCGAATACTTTTGAGCGCTACTGTATGTATGTATGTATGTATGTATGTATGTATGTATGTATGTATGTATGTATGTATGTATGTATGTATGTATGTATGTATGTATGTATGTATGTATGTATGTATGTAGTATGTTATGTTGTATGTATGTATGTATGTAATGTATGTAGTATGTATGGTATGTATGTTGTATGTATGTATGTATGTATGTATGTATGTATGTATGTATGTATGTATGTAATGTATGTATGTATGTATGTACAGTAGCGGTCAAAAGTATTCGCCGAAACGCTTTTTTGTGAATTTCTTTTCCATTGCTTGACCGATTTGCTTCAAATTTGGGTATGTTTGTCGTTCAAATGTTACGAAAAAGTTGCGCCAAATATAATCCCGCGCACTGCCTAACACGTGATCTCGATCGACATTTTTTTGAATTTACTATTTTCCACCCCCGTGCCACTACCGCAGTGTACGCTCTTTTTGCGATATTCGAACATCTTCCTGACGTAAGCCACTCATCTCAATGGTTAAGAAGGCCGAAACTTCGGAAGTCACCCGTAAAACTATAGTGGACATGAAGGAAGCGGGCATGAGAGGTGCAACGATTGCGAGAATTCTGAAAATTCCAGCACGCACCGTGTCATCAATTCTTGCTCGTTTCCGCGAAAGGAACACGGTGTCTAACGCTCGAGAACGGGCAGGCCGCGTTCAACATCTGCTCGCCAGGATAAGCGCATCGTTCGACTCTCAAAGGCCGATCCCACGCTTACCAGCGTCGACATCGCGGCTGAGATGAACGCTAGTGATGGAACAAACATCAGCAGACGGACTGTGGCAAGAAGGCTTAATGCTGCAGGGTTGATTTTAAGGCGCCCAGCTAAGAAACCGCTGATAAGCCCGAAGAATCGAAAGGCAAGAGTAGAGTTCGCCCCTCGCCACCAGCACTGGACATCGAACGAGTGGAGCAAGGTTCTATTTACCGATGAAAGCAAGTTCAACCTCTTCGGATCTTGATGGTATCAAGTATGTAAGACGTCCTAGTGGTGAAAGATACAATCCTAGATACACCAAACCCACTGTCAAGCACGGTGGAGGATCGGTAATGGTGTATGGCGCGTTCTCTTTCCACGGAATGGGCCCTATTCTAAGAATCGAAGGCACGATGACTGGCCAAAGCTACGCGAACATGATCATTGAGAAATACTTCCATGGGCGGAAGATAACATGCCAGCCGGATGGGTTTTGCAACAAGACAATGACCCGAAACACACTTCACGTGCCGCGAAAGACGCCTTCCAGCAGAAAGATGTGAGACTTTTGGACTGGCCAAGCCAATCTCCGGACCTCAATCCGATCGAACACATATGGGAAGAACTAGAGAGACGGTGTACCAAGCAGCGATGCAGCAACAAAGACCAGAAGTTCGCTTTACTTGCGAAGGAATGGAGCGCCATGCCAACGACAGTTTTCTAGAGGCTCATCGGATCAATGCCAGCTCGCTGCGCGGCGGTGATCAAGAGTCGTGGCTTTCCGACAAAATATTAATTGTTTACGTAGCTTTTGGTTTTAATTTTGACGAATTATCACAATTTTGTTAATGAAATATCTCGTTACTTAGACCTGAATTTTGCAAGCTGTTTTGAAAGTTTGTGCATCTGGCCTCCTTTACTAGCAATAATTCGATGGAATGAAATGCCGGTAATGTATTTTGTTCGTAACAATGCCACACATGACATATAAAATTTTCAAGCAATTCGGTCGAACAGGAAAAGAAATATTCACAAAAAACCGTTTCGGCGAATACTTTTGACCGCTACTGTATGTATGTATGTATGTATGTATGTATGTATGTATGTATGTATGTATGTATGTATGTATGTATGTATGTATGTATGTATGTATGTATGTATGTATGTATGTATGTATGTATGTATGTATGTATGTATGTATGTATGTATGTATGTATGTATGTATGTATGTATGTATGTATGTATGTATGTATGTATGTATGTATGTATGTATGTATGTATGTATGTATGTATGTATGTATGTATGTATGTATGTATGTATGTATGTATGTATGTATGTATGTATGTATGTATGTATGTATGTATGTATGTATGTATGTATGTATGTATGTATGTATGTATGTATGTATGTATGTATGTATGTATGTATGTATGTATGTATGTATGTATGTATGTATGTATGTATGTATGTATGTATGTATGTATGTATGTATGTATGTATGTATGTATGTATGTATGTATGTATGTATGTATGTATGTATGTATGTATGTATGTATGTATGTATGTATGTATGTATGTATGTATGTATGTATGTATGTATGTATGTATGTATGTATGTATGTATGTATGTATGTATGTATGTATGTATGTATGTATGTATGTATGTATGTATGTATGTATGTATGTATGTATGTATGTATGTATGTATGTATGTATGTATGTATGTATGTATGTATGTATGTATGTATGTATGTATGTATGTATGTATGTATGTATGTATGTATGTATGTATGTATGTATGTATGTATGTATGTATGTATGTATGTATGTATGTATGTATGTATGTATGTATGTATGTATGTATGTATGTATGTATATGTATGTATGTATGTATGTATGTATGTATGTATGTATGTATGTATGTATGTATGTATGTATGTATGTATGTATGTATGTATGTATGTATGTATGTATGTATGTATGTATGTATGTATGTATGTATGTATGTATGTATGTATGTATGTATGTATGTATGTATGTATGTATGTATGTATGTATGTATGTATGTATGTATGTATGTATGTATGTATGTATGTATGTATGTATGTATGTATGTATGTATGTATGTATGTATGTATGTATGTATGTATGTATGTATGTATGTATGTATGTATGTATGTATGTATGTATGTATGTATGTATGTATGTATGTATGTATGTATGTATGTATGTATGTATGTATGTATGTATGTATGTATGTATGTATGTATGTATGTATGTATGTATGTATGTATGTATGTATGTATGTATGTATGTATGTATGTATGTATGTATGTATGTATGTATGTATGTATGTATGTATGTATGTATGTATGTATGTATGTATGTATGTATGTATGTATGTATGTATGTATGTATGTATGTATGTATGTATGTATGTATGTATGTATGTATGTATGTATGTATGTATGTATGTATGTATGTATGTATGTATGTATGTATGTATGTATGTATGTATGTATGTATGTATGTATGTATGTATGTATGTATGTATGTATGTATGTATGTATGTATGTATGTATGTATGTATGTATGTATGTATGTATGTATGTATGTATGTATGTATGTATGTATGTATGTATGTATGTATGTATGTATGTATGTATGTATGTATGTATGTATGTATGTATGTATGTATGTATGTATGTATGTATGTATGTATGTATGTATGTATGTATGTATGTATGTATGTATGTATGTATGTATGTATGTATGTATGTATGTATGTATGTATGTATGTATGTATGTATGTATGTATGTATGTATGTATGTATGTATGTATGTATGTATGTATGTATGTATGTATGTATGTATGTATGTATGTATGTATGTATGTATGTATGTATGTATGTATGTATGTATGTATGTATGTATGTATGTATGTATGTATGTATGTATGTATGTATGTATGTATGTATGTATGTATGTATGTATGTATGTATGTATGTATGTATGTATGTATGTATGTATGTATGTATGTATGTATGTATGTATGTATGTATGTATGTATGTATGTATGTATGTATGTATGTATGTATGTATGTATGTATGTATGTATGTATGTATGTAATGTATGTATGTATGTATGTATGTATGTATGTATGTATGTATGTATGTATGTATGTATGTATGTATGTATGTATGTATGTATGTATGTATGTATGTATGTATGTATGTATGTATGTATGTATGTATGTATGTATGTATGTATGTATGTATGTATGTATGTATGTATGTATGTATGTATGTATGTATGTATGTATGTATGTATGTATGTATGTTATGTATGTATGTATGTATGTATGTATGTATGTATGTATGTATGTATGTATGTATGTATGTATGTATGTATGTATGTATGTATGTATGTATGTATGTATGTATGTATGTATGTATGTATGTATGTATGTATGTATGTATGTATGTATGTATGTATGTATGTATGTATGTATGTATGTATGTATGTATGTATGTATGTATGTATGTATGTATGTATGTATGTATGTATGTATGTATGTATGTATGTATGTATGTATGTATGTATGTATGTATGTATGTATGTATGTATGTATGTATGTATGTATGTATGTATGTATGTATGTATGTATGTATGTATGTATGTATGTATGTATGTATGTATGTATGTATGTATGTATGTATGTATGTATGTATGTATGTATGTATGTATGTATGTATGTATGTATGTATGTATGTATGTATGTATGTATGTATGTATGTATGTATGTATGTATGTATGTATGTATGTATGTATGTATGTATGTATGTATGTATGTATGTATGTATGTATGTATGTATGTATGTATGTATGTATGTATGTATGTATGTATGTATGTATGTATGTATGTATGTATGTATGTATGTATGTATGTATGTATGTATGTATGTATGTATGTATGTATGTATGTATGTATGTATGTATGTATGTATGTATGTATGTATGTATGTATGTATGTATGTATGTATGTTGGTATGTATGTATGTATGTATGTATGTATGTATGTATGTATGTATGTATGTATGTATGTATGTATGTATGTATGTATGTATGTATGTATGTATGTATGTATGTATGTATGTATGTATGTATGTATGTATGTATGTATGTATGTATGTATGTATGTATGTATGTGTATGTATGTATGTATGTATGTATGTATGTATGTATGTATGTATGTATGTATGTATGTATGTATCTATGTATGTATGTATGTATGTATGTATGTATGTATGTATGTATGTATGTATGTATGTATGTATGTATGTATGTATGTATGTATGTATGTATGTGTATGTATGTATGTATGTATGTATGTATGTATGTATGTATGTATGTATGTATGTATGTATGTATGTATGTAATGTATGTATGTATGTATGTATGTATGTATGTATGTATGTATGTATGTATGTATGTATGTATGTATGTATGTATGTATGTATGTATGTATGTATGTATGTATGTATGTATGTATGTATGTATGTATGTATGTATGTATGTATGTATGTATGTATGTATGTATGGTATGTATGTATGT
This sequence comes from Haemonchus contortus, assembly GCA_000469685.2. Taxonomy (NCBI): domain Eukaryota; kingdom Metazoa; phylum Nematoda; class Chromadorea; order Rhabditida; family Trichostrongylidae; genus Haemonchus; species Haemonchus contortus. The sequence goes on from LS997563.1 coordinate 14,619,457, forward strand.
ATGTATGTATGTATGTATGTATGTATGTATGTATGTATGTATGTATGTATGTATGTAATGTATGTATGTATGTAATGTATGTATGTATGTAATGTATGTATGTATGTAATGTATGTATGTATGTAATGTATGTATGTATGTATGTATGTATGTATGTATGTATGTATGTATGTATGTATGTATGTATGTATGTATGTATGTATGTATGTATGTATGTATGTATGTATGTATGTATGTATGTATGTATGTAGGTAATGTATGTATGTATGTATGTATGTATGTATTGTAATGTATGTATGGTATGTATGTATGATGTATGTATGTATGTATGTATGTATGGTATGTATGTATGTATGTATGTATGTATGTATGTATGTATGTATGTATGTATGTAGGTAATGTATGTATGTATGGATTATGTATGTATGTATTGTATGTATGTATGTATGTATGTATTGTATGTATGTATAGTATGTATGTATGTTATGTACTTGTTGTATGTATGTATGTATGTATGGTATGTATTGTATGGTATGGTATGTATGTATGTATGGTATGTATGTATGTTATGTATGTATGTATGTATGCATGTAAATTCGAGAAGCCTAGAAATGAGTCAAACACAGCCGTTGCACCTCCATAGCTCACCGATTTCACGTGGGCTGCCCGTATAGTTGTTTGTTATACCTGTTTCGGAATTTTGGTAAGCCCTCATGGCCCTGGAGCAAGTGGGCTTTATAACCTACGGATGCAGTTATGTGTCGCGGTGGAATTGTGATCACATGCTCTCAGTGATCTCTTTACTTTTTATTTTGAACTTTGTCCTCACGTCAGGGCTCACAAGGTTGGTGATGTGTGGACAAACTTCAGTCTCAGACGGGACTCGAACCAGTATTCGTGCTATCCGGTCACCGTGCTCTATCCCTTACACAACCGAGACATCGCTTGCCCTCGCCTCGTGGTGGCTTATATGCCATAGCTTACCAGCCCTCACACGTGCAACGTGTTGAGCCGGTCCGTCAATATCAACACTGGGCCGTTAAGCTGAAAGCTTCACTCGATATAATTTGCTTTTATAACCTGTTTTAACTTGGCTTTTTGTTATCTGCTGTTTTACCGCCGCAGTACGCGATGCGAAAGTCTCACAAAGTTGACGATGTGTGAACAAAGTCTCGGACAGGACTTTAGTCTCAGACAAGACTTAAACTCCAACTTATGCTATCCGGGCACCGTGCTCTATCCCATACACTACCGAGATCCCGCTTGCCCTCGCCTTCTCAATAGCTTATATACTTACGACCATCTCTTCGTATCACGTCAGTGAAAAGAGCTCTGTGGGTCGCGGGAAAAATTCTGTAGCCGCAGCTGGTTTTGTCTGGAGAAGGCCACTTGCCGTAATTGCTGGGATGAGTATATTGGTGAAACGACGGGATCACTCCATTAAGAATTAAGGAGCACTGAGATGGCTTGAGTCGATTGAGGGAGTCCACCGCTTCAGCAGCCCGCCGCATTCAAAGCCATAACGGATCTTCGAAGTCAGCGTGGGGATCGTAGCCAAAAAATCGCAATTGTGCCCGTGCAAATCCCACGAGGCACTTGGCTACAGGCCACCAATCTAAAAATACAAAGGATACAAAGGAATCCTCCGTACAAAGGATTTACATACACTATTGAACGCTTATAAGACGTACATCCGTCCCAATATTCGAAAGAGGTTCAATTGTCATAAAAACGTGATAGGGTCTTGATTGAAAGTGTTCAGAACAACTTCACTAGGAAGCTACTAATGCGTTGTTGTGGAGTTGGCTAAGCTTATCCCCAATGGCGCAGACAGAAGAGACCAAGTACGGTTTAAAAGTCTATCTTTTAGCGTGTTATCAATGATATCCTGATGGTGTCTAAGATATTGACTGGCAGAATTAGTATGTGCTCTTCAGACTTTTTGAGGTCGTTAGGGCAAGCTCTAGGAGAGATAGCATCGAGCTCAAGATCCCGATTTATAGAATTCAGCTCAGGCTTGATAGTTTTTCTATTAGGACTCTAAATCGTTTCAACAAATTATTTTGTCGAAATACGCTTGCTCTTTCCCTCAGCCAATTCAAAAGGCTGGCCTCTGTAGCTTAGCATAATATTTTCTTATAATAAGTCTTACAGGTACCTCTTGTTCTCATCTTCTTTTGTGTTGTATTGTTGACGTTCTTTTAATTTTTGTTTTGTTCTTTTTTGCTGCACAGGTATTATAGTGTTTATAGAGACTTGTCTACGCTCCCATTAGATAAATAATTCTGATTATTGAACCATACGACGCATAGAACTACCTCCTCATTTTTGATTCCATAGTTAGGTTCGTTTGCTCAAATTTCTCTTTTGCTCGTTATTCGTCATATTTTCATGGTTTTTTTGTGACCGTTTTCGGAGACTAGCTTCTCATCTCCCTATATTTCATGTAGTAATCCTTTTTCTTCTTGAGGGACAGCTTATTTATGATGGTAGACTTTTTCTCCTATCTGTTTCTCGTCATCGAATGTCCATCGCCCTCCCGGTTACATGCTTTGTTAGCTGTTTGTCAGTGAGCAATGTTACTTTTCCTAGCATCTATGTGTATGTGGTTAGGTGAATTATCTCCCTTTGTACGATCGAGAATGGATATCCCTTTTTTGGTGCGATGCACATTCGAGAAGTTCCTCTATGAGTATACTAGTGATTATGATCACAATGAAAGAAAAGGCTTAGGGGATAGAAGTAAAGCTCACTCTTTTCGCCGTCCTTTTAGCAAATAACTGCTACCCTTTGCGACATACAGGGTAAAGCGATCAAACTGTGGATCGAAAAAAAAACACAGGCACAGAAAATGTTTTTAGTCCTATATTGCACTAATCTCAAGAGTATGAATGGAGACTTGACAAAAACTCATTGACACATCATAGCAACGCCAGTGTTATCGCACGAACTTCTTCTTACTAACTTCCAAATCCTGTGCTGTTGTGGAACGAGTCTCGAAACTTCGTAATGAGATGTCCGCATAGAAATCAATCGCAAGTGCTCAGATTGGGGAATCGAGCCCATTGAATATATCCATTCCAATGGATTAAGCGTTTCGGAGAAATGTTTTTCAGAAAGCCAAGTGAAGCTACTGCGAGACTAACTTGCCGTATTGAACTGACATGCACAAGCCTAACAAATATAAACATCTTTCTCTTCCGATCAAAGATTCTATTTATGTTCTTCAAATTTATATTCTGAAGCTTTTTGCAATATAAGACTGAAAAATGTTTTTCAGTGTGCTTTTAATATTTGGAATTGTACGGTTCGACTGCCGCACCCTGTATGTGCTGAAATCCTTGCAAGTGTTCTGCTAGAAGTTCTACAGGTTCTGCGTAAAGTGGACAATAACCTGAGGCATTTCAATGCTCTAGAAAGCTGCTGTAAAAAATGCTGTAAATTGGAATACCGTTCAAAAATAATACCATTAAGAGCGACGACGGTTACTTTCTCGAATATTGATAGGTTGGTCAGCTTAGTGTTAAGCACATGTAGACGGCCTTCTATTCTCTTGAATGTTGACAGCCGCTCATCATCTCCTTTATATTCGTAACTTCCGTAAAAGACTTTGCACCTTCCTTTTCCCACTCGACAATCTGAAAAGAATATCGAATGTCAAATTGGTTTTTGCGAAAAGGATCGAATTCAATTTGGTTGAGGCTCTCATCAATAATGTGTGGCAGCAAAAGAGGCAGTCATTCTAGGAAAAATCATTGCGATTGTATAGACAACTAGATCAATTTTCAAACCACCCAATTTTAAAGAGTGAGCTCTGACTGGTGTACCATCTTGTAAGCCTAATCCTTTGGGTAGTTAATGCGGTGAACTGAGAATGAAATTTCGAGATATTGCTATCTTCGAGCTACAATCGGACTTGCTGTCGGCTTCTTTGATGTGCACCTCTGTTGCTAAGCTTCGGTATTTAATTATTACGGCATTTAATAATTTCGTTAGACCCTAGTTTTACAGGATTTTGCTGCATACAATCAGTCAGTTGACCCTCGGACGACCATGGCACCTGCCGGTGTGTGCTACTATGGCTGGCGCATGGGACCATGGCACCCAATGTTGGGGCCACCGTGTTTTTTCTTTACTTGCACGTTTGAAGCTTATTCGATATTTTTATATTTGTCAATGAACGTCATGGTATTTATATTCTATGAGGTCCACGTGAATGTTTTTTAAGTGCTTATTCATTGATACAAACATACATATGTAGTCGATGGAAGAGTACTGAAAAAGTTTAAGTACTTTAGCAAAGTTCGTCAACGTCCTGAAAGCATTGGAGGCAGCACCTAGAATGGCTGATTTGCGATTATGCAGCCGCGCGTTCGATCTCTTCATCCCTAGAGGCCTCGAATGTTATATGAGTTCCTACTGCTTACATTATTACCAAAATTTTAAACTACTTTGCTTCCAAACCCGAAGTCCAATTCTAAGCCTCAGTCTTACATAAGATAAAGTCAGACTTGATGCTCCTGTTGTGAGGAAATATTCTAAATTCGACAACCCAGGGAGAGGAATTTCTTCTGAGACAGTGGCACCCACCAGGGGGTGCCAGCCGCGCACGAAAGCAAGGGGGCGTGGTCCCATGCGCGCTCCACGTCGAAATGCGCGTTGTCGTCAAAGGGTTAATTATCAGATACAGTACGGAAGACACAAACAATACCAAGCCAACCGAAAATATTGAGGAAATAGGAAAGTGGACCTGTTAGCAGAGATCTCAAGAGGAAAATGATAATGAACCCTTTTCAATGAACCCTGTTCTTACACTGGGGTTCGTGAGGTTTGAGTCTCTTCAATGTTTCCACGAGGTCTTCTTGCAATGTTCCAGAGTATTTCCATGCTGCTTCCATGGGAGTTATCTGTGAAGGGAGGAAAGCTTGCAATGTTAGACGTACGTCGGAGGTCGCATAGAAGGCTCCCGTTAGTATTAGACTTTGTTGGAGCGACGAAATGGATTCCCTAAATCAACAATATGTGCTGCTATGTATGGCCGAAGTGGCGATAGCAAACGAACTGAGGATCAGCTCAATCCGTCTGCTGATTCATCGCATGCGATGATTGGTCTTTTCTTTGTTTCATTCAACGGTAGCAACAGTTTATTTCTTGATGCCAAAAATTTGTGCGCCTTCACCGTGTTGTAAGGCATCGGCACTGTTGAGATTGTACCGTTTCGCCATTCCGGGACTTGATCGCTTCTTCAGGCCTTGCCATGTGCAATGGGCTAGCACCTGTGTTAGCAGTCGTTTTCTTTGACCACATCGGGAACTCATCATTACTAGTGGATTTCTTCTCTAAAAACGTTATATTGGTGAGGTATACGGCAAGAAGACCTTGTGGGAACATTCAAGAGACAATCAGATCTCACGATGTTAACGGAACCTTGACCAGGGAGGTTCCACGAGGAGTGGTTTCTACCATTCCTGAATACGAAGATACGGATTAGCGAATCGTCACAAGGAATATCTGTGTTGCAGAAAAAGTGCGCCGTCAAACATCTTATGCATTCTGGAAGAGCTGATCTTCATGCTTGGGAACATCATGCGGATCTTTTAAAGAGATTGGAACACGAAGGGAATTTCATTTATGATGCTAGGATTGAAGGTATTTTTGACTGCACAGGCTCTTCGGAGACAATACGAAGACTTGGGCCTCTTGGGGAGTTGCTGGTAGCGTCGTAAACCTCATTCTGCCTATTTTGACGAGAAAATGGCACGTGAGGTGAGGACCTCGCATCGTGAAGAACTCTCACATTCGACTTGCTTTCCCACCTTATCTTAAACTGAAGGACCTGACGAAGTGACTGAATGCCGAAAGCCTAGCAATAAAAGTGAGGAATCAAGAGCTTTGAAAAGGCATACCAAAAAAGATAAAAAAGAAAGGTTCGAGAAGCGGTCACAGATTGCAGAACGTTTGAAGATGTGATCTCCTAGATGCACAATATATGACAACCCGACGTGCCTTTTCAAGTAGTAGTATGAAATGTTCGGTGTAGAACAGTGCAGAGATGGAGAAGAAAGCAAAAAGAATCTTTAGTTTTTCAAATGCAATGCTTCATAGTCCACTCAATTTTGGGGGGTTATAGGAGGTTACGACGTGTTTGTATGCTATTTGAATTGTGCCCAATCATGTAAGGATTTGACTAGTGGTGTGTTCGATGCCGGAAATTGCTGTCTGCTATCGCCATTGTAAAAGTCCGGCACCAGGTTGAAATTCAAGTATAAGTACTGAATTAGGGGTTGCGGAATTTCTCGTACTCTCAGTTTGTTGGACCGAATGCAACCACTATTTCTTGTTGTCTCGCGCGTTAAAACTGCAATCATCGTGTTTGGCCCGTCTACCCTCCAATTCATGGAGCCCATTCGCTTTGTTTACATTATTTTTCCTAGTTTTCGTGCTTTCGCTCTTCTGTTGTGAATGATCAATAGGGTTGTCATAGATAAAGTAAGGTCTAACATAGGAAAGTGGTACCATCCAACCATTCATCGCAGTTCTGACTTGAAGATTGCGCGCTGCAGTCAGCCATCGCAACTCTGCGATACACGTTCGGTGTGGCGAGAGCGACACGCTTTTTCAGAACGATTTCCTACACCCCTCCATTATGAGTGGTGCAGAAGTTCGTTCCGGTTTAGAATTCAAGGCACCTTCATCCTAGTGGACATGTCTTCGAGTGATCAATAAACGATGCTATCAGACACACAAGTCGCACCTCGAATTATATGAAGAGTTGAGACGTATTCGATTTGACTGTAGGGTATTTCCGATTCACATAATTTTAGGAAGATCTGGCTCAATTTCATACTGAACCCAAAGTAAAAACTAAAAAAAATCACCTTCAGAATCCTTCGGCAAGGGCCGATCCCCCATAAGTAACTTGATGCTTTCTTCTGTGAGGTTGTGTTTCCCGGCAACGAGGATCAGCTAAAAAAGCTATCATATGCGCTTGGATTCGTAAGTTGTCACTGTTGGCTGAAACTTAACTAAATGCTGAACGCAAACGAAGTAGCCCTTTTCAAAGATAGCAACAATAAGGGAAGCATGTAATCTGATATTTTGTAATATGTAATATGTGAAATTTCCAACTCCGGTCCTTTTTTTCTAGTTTATGCCTCTTGGAATTCCGTTCTTTCCAGTTTCGTCTTCGCTCCTTTTCGTTTCTTATCTCTCGTTCGTTCCTTTTCCCTTTTGCTGGCCTTCTTTCATGCACAACACTTTTGATCAGAGCTGCGTCATGATTATGTTTCACTCCCATCACCTGTCCGGTTCTCCCTTTTCCGTCTTTAGATTATTTTCCTTTCACGGAACCTTCCAGTGAAAATCCCTCTTCATCGCGATTCTATCTGTAGTAGGCAAAGAAAGCTTGTGGCCGCGCAAAACTTCACTTCAATGGAAAATTACTAACTCGATGGAGTATTAGAATACAATATAGTTGAGCTGTTCACTCTCGAATCCCAACCAATGGTGAGTCGATGCAGACTTGGAAGCGCTTTATTCCCGAATATTTGATGATCTTACAAGAATGGGTAGTGAGACAAAAGTCTTTTTCCATCTACAAAAGTAGGTTCCGTTATCATGTGAAATTATGTATTCCATCAACACACTTTTTGTTGACAAGTATATTGCTCCCATACTCTTCATTTAGGTTGGCAGAGAAGTCCTGCGACAAAATGAAAGCCATTCTGAATTCATTACTAGAATTCTAGAGATCAATCAAATTTCGGAAATATATTTCCAGTAAAAACCAGCAGCCCTCACTTATACTTCCAGCAAATCACTGATGCCTTTTGTCCAAAAGTCAATAAACTGTGGCTCAAAGAAATCATTGACTGCTGTCTTCAGATCATGTTAATTTACGAACTTTTTTCCTGCAAAGATACTCATGAAAAGGCTGAGCGCTGGTAATGAAAAGGTTCCGGGTGTAGGACAAATGAAAAACCTGGGATGAAGCTAGTCCGGTAAAACTCGGACAGGTGCCTATGTGGAATTTCGACGTGCGCTGTTCTTCTGTAGCGACCAAAAATATGTTTTTGAACGTCTTCCTCTTACCACGTTGATCAAATACTGAGACGCCTGAGGGTAAGGACTGTTGTGACTACTTTGTCTGCGCTTAGCGGTTCATAGTAGATGAATCCCTTCACGCCACTGAAAACTGTGGTGCGGTGCTTGCGTTACAGGAGGGCCACATCTCCTGCAGTGAAGCGATCCGATCAATGGTAGACCGTCGATCAGTGATCAGTGCTAGCATCCAATGGTTGCTGATAATCTCAGCCGCTATACCCTCGTTTTTCCTTAGAGTAAAGTAGGTGATGGCACGAATCGGGTGTTGTTAATTCATTGGCAGATATGCTGCGGAGCCTATGTGCGTGATCTTGTTTACTCACGTTTAGATTGCCAAGGAATTGTCTTAGAAATTCATTCTCCTTGCAACCGTTCTTACAATATTGACACAAATTTGGAACGCTTCGAATTTTTGGCTACAGAACTTTCTTGCCAACCCAGTGTGACCTTTGCATATCCTTTATGACGTTTGTATGATCCTCCGCATGCATCTGTTCACTTAAGTTATTTTTTCTTTGGCCGGCCTCCTAAATCTGTTTGTCTCTGAAATTGATCTTCTATGTATCTTCCTCCATATTTCAGCAAGCGTTTTGTTATTGTATGAATTTATAATTTTACCTCCATCAAGTGATCTGGTTTTAAACGATCGACAGTATTCTAAGCTTTCTGGTCGTCAAAGTATACGGTCCTTACATGACTGTCTGGCATTGTGAAGTTTTTGTGAAAAGTGATGCTTCGTAAGTGTTCGTTGTCAACGAGGCGCAAAACGTATGGACCTGAATCAGCTCTGAATAGAACGACCACCTCTGCATAATTGCATTCGAGCAAGTTTAACTCACGACATCTAATCTCGTTGTATATGAGGAGCGATAACGATGAGAGATTAAGCTCACGAAGACCGGAATTATATACGGTAATGCAACCCTGCACCACCCGTAATCTCTAGAATGAAAACTCTACATTTTTCATTGTGAACCCTGTGAAGATGCACAGTCTTGTAAAGCTGCGGCGCCATGGCGCCACCATTTGTGAATGTATGATGTGAGCCTTCCACCCGGAACTTTACCAAAGAATCCTTCTCGGATTCTTCAGAGCCTGGAATTCAAAAACCAAATGGCATTGATTTTCTCATGAAGCTATGCAATACTCTGGGCGGTCCAAAAAACGAAAAAAGATATGGAGCCTATCGATACAAGCCTACTATAGGGCTCACCTTGAGCTTGGTCGCCGTGGGGTTGAGCTCCGATGGGTGTGGTGCGTTAGGAACGAAATGGTCGCGTCGCGGCAAGAGGAACGCCGCGCGCGAAGAAATGTAGCAGGATGCAACAGCAAGTAAGAAATACGAGAACAAAAGTACTAATAGTAGAATTATGCATAAAATAATGATCGCATATCGATTGAGCTGTATGAAGAGCGCTAGAGCTGTAATAAAAGCGAATGAGTGGTCCGTGACAGCCGCGTGCGGCATCGATTATTCAAAATCGTTCCTAACGCCCGTCTCCCGAGCTCCGATCACTCAAGGTAAACCTGCATGTTACGAGCAATTGTCCTCTTCTCGATCTCCCGTGATTCCGAATTTACGCAGGTCGAGGAAGGATACGGTGTATGGGTTGTAGCCACGCACTCTTCCTTCCTAGTGACTGCTGGTTCCCTATTAGCCTCGAATGTTCTCCTCGCAGTGGTCTCTGCTTTCACTGCAAAAATGACTGCGGGAATTCCAGATTCATCACCACCATGAAATTGAATTCGATGCATTCTCAAAGGGCTGTAGAGCGATACATAAACTTGCCCACTTCCCCGACGTCTGTAATTCCTAGATAGATTACGATCGGGTTGAGAAGAAGATTGGTTCGCCCTTCGCACGTAGAAGCTCATTCTTGGGGGACTGGTCGATCGCTACGGCGACCAAGATCAAGTAGGCCATCTATCACTTGTGTAACGCTCTGAACAGGAAGGTCTTCTGGTCTATATTGCAGTCCTCAGTACGGTCCGACCTTATTTGGGAATCGGCACCAAATTGACTTCGCCTTTCAGGCTTCTAAATAAGCAAGATGACGGAAAAGTCAGTTCATCAAAATTTTTTAACCTCGAAAAGGCTCGAGTCAATTGACTCAGCAGTGAAATCTCGCTCTAGGATCAAGAAAAAGTCAAAAAAGTCGAAGAATTGCACCACAGAGATGATTCTCCGAGTGTAACGAAAGAAATTTTCTTCTCGACTTATCGCACAATGCCACAGATTGGGTAATCCAGATTATGATGGAAAATGGAAGACAAGATCGAAACTAGTGCAACTGAGGTGAAGAAACTGCGTGCATCGGTGTTTCCAAAAAGAAAAAAGGCTTCCGAAAACCGTTAAAAAGGGGGCTGGACGAGAATGAAACAAGAAAAATGAAGAAGAGAGGGGCGTCCGGACGAGCTAAACAGTGTGTTTCACTGCGCGCGTGTGGGTCCTGGTGTGAATAACAGACAATGGCAAGCAAAAATTCATTCACATAGAAGCATAACTAAACAAAAAAACCCTAGTAACAGCAAAAGTAACACCTTTTTCAGCCTCTAGGAGTAGGAAATTAAATAAGGGATCGCGGCTGCAAAAAGAAAAACAGAGGAAAAAAGAATGCGAGAAAACGCCCCATCACTCGGCGATTAGCTGATTGTGCGTGGGTCCTAGAACGAGTAATAGCAATCTGTATGGTCTCGGCACTCGTCTAACGTGACACCGATCGAAGGGCAGGCAAGCGAACCACGGCAGCAACGGGGCTTCCACTATGCCTTAAGCGATGAGTTTGTGGGAGCGAGAGAGTCCCTTCTACCACCCATGGGGGGCGCTGAGTATCCCTAAAGGAGGAATTCAGAAATCTTTTTTTTATCGTGAACCGTGCCTTTAACGGATCACCGAGCCGAGCAAAGCACTTGATAGTGAAACGGTGGCCTAGCGGGTAGTGTGTTGGACGAGTAGGCATGACATCACGGTTCAAGTCCTTGATGAGGGCGCTTGCTTTGCTTTTCCATGAAACGCCTCCCAAACGCTTGCAAAATTTTTTGGGCTCAAAGTTGGGCATCTGTAAAGCTGCCCACGGAGTCGGGATGCGCACCGAAACAGGCGGTGCCATGGGCAGAACAGCATTCTAGTCCTATACCATAAACAGAGGCAGGGAAATAGTGAGCAAAGATGAGGATAGGGTCATTAAATAGAATGAAAAAAACTCTCCCGTGATTGAAAGAATGAGCAAGCATGTGCAGATCATGCATAAACTCAGTGAAGCTTCACACATTGAACGGGGCGAGGGGAAACGGTAAAAATTGGGAGAGAGTACGAAGGAAAAGCGGTCCAATAAAGCGAGCAGCCTGAGATCGAACATTCGTAACTCTGTTCAAGAGGTCCTAGAATCATGATCATCGTTAACTGAACGTAAAAATCTCTTCGTAGTGTGATCCGCGAGTTAGAGCTCACAGCACAACTGAAGCATGATATTGGACCTGAAGTGACTTACAGCATAGAGAATGCTTGTTGTAAACACCGCCGTTAGACGCCTACAGCTAACACACGTTGTTTACAGTGATAGAAATCTTCTGCAAGCTGGCTCTTGTTCGTGTAAAATCTCTTCCTACTGCGGAAGTCGTAGTTCAAAAACTGCCAACACTTTTTTTTCGTATTCTTCACTTCTGATGTGCCATTGTGCTCCCTTTCCTAATGGTGAAAGTACAATACACACAATTTCACAGGCTATGTTTTTAACAATGGTAACTGATTTTTGGCTATTTTCACCTAGCGGCTGCTGAGCGGGATCGTGATGAATACATTTTCTAGCTTCATCGCTGTGCAGTAGCGACAGATCACTGATTTCCAAACATCATCTGCTGGAAGTTGGTGTCCTTCTACTTGTGATAGTAGCCTGGTGAGCTTAATTCTCTAATTGGGGGCCCCAACTTCTTTCCTAGATATCCTGCCAGAAACCTAAAAAAGGTGGGCACGGATGTGAGCCAATGATTTTCACGTAAAGAAATGATAGATAGAACATAGATTTCCTGAACTACTCCGAAACTAATATTATTCGAAGTTCATGTTTCCAACGTAGAACGGTCTGCAAATAGTATCCCTTATATGTAATATGCACGTGGCGCCGTGTTTTTCTTCAAGGAAAAACCGCCATCCTTGATACGGGGAATAACCAAGCTGGATTGACTACCATAAAAAGATAAAACCTCAATCAGACTGACCGATACCGAAAAGGGAAGCGTCTCACTCGGCCTGTCAATCCATATATGACCGACGAACACATCGCAATCAAATCTTCTTGAAACCTTTTTTCCCCTTTTTTCAGAAGCTATCTTCGTCTTACGTGCGTGTCCGGTACATACTGCAACAGCACCTTCACTTTTTTCTGAGATCGCTTGCCACTCAATGATGATATAAACAAAGTTGTAATGGCCGATTGATGTTGACCTCAACTGTACATCCCTATCTCAAATCAACCACAGAAACGCATCAAAGTCACGAGGTGCTCTTTTTGTGGTATTTTCTGTGCACACTTCTTGTAGAAAAGTTTGTGCGATGGTCATTATAGTTCAGTGATTATCACATTTCCAGCCAATCCAAGGGATCAGGAAAACACATGCCATACCTCAGAACAGTATTTTTTGATTCAAACCCAAAAGAAGAACTTGAACAACAAAGGTCCGCATGCATAACGCCCAGGGTAGGGAAGGGTAGAGTCTCCTCAAAGAAGTGTTTGTTTTTGCCGTGGGTCGAAAATGTGACACCGGAGCAGTCTATTTTACGCCTCGAGTACCGTCTGGCCAATATTAGATTGTTATCCGAAGTTCGTGTTTTTCGATTAGATGAACCGATATTCGGAGAGGGTCCGGATACTTGCCCAGGGAAGCACTGTAACGAATTGGAGGGGGGGGGGCTATACCTTGAGAACGCTCAAGGAAGTAGCAAATGATTGGAATGTTCTCCGAAATGCATTCAGAGGGTTGTGAAAATCTTTAACCAAGTATCCAGCACCTCGCGCACCGAAGTATAGAGCAACTCCAATTAAATGTGAAAATTAATGATATCGTACTGCCCCCATACCATCATTAAGTTTTTGAAAAGTAACAAATGGAGGAGACAGTAGAAATTGATGTGTTTAGTGTAGAGAAAATATCAGATAAAAAGTTCATATTTGGTTACTAGTTGTTCAAAGTCATCAAATACCACTTGGCGGAGGATTTGGACTATTTCGCTTTGTGACAGAGACTTTTGTTGGATAAATTCAGTACCATGAGGAGAGGCCACCAGAACTATACGACCATCGATCCATTCTGCAGTACTTAATCTGCTTTTACACTTTTGCGCCACCCTCGGCTCGGGAGCCTTACATCTCGAGTATTCTGCACATACACAACCTTCTCAATGAATATGCTCCCTCATGCTTCACATCTCCTTATTTTTATTTCTCGTCACTCGCACTAATCTAGTTTTGGTGTATATTCTTCTCCTCAAATCAGCCGCATAGAAGCATCTCTTTCCTTCGCAGGTCTATTTCAACCAATGGAAACCACATGCATCTTGTTCAACAACATGCCTCTTCTCTAAACGTGGACTTTTTTACTGTTGCTATCATCATTCCTCAATTATTCACCTTTCACTTTCTTATGAAAGACGTGGATAGCAACATGGGCAGTGTGTTTTCGCACCCACTCAAGAAGTAATTCTCCCATGCAAGACTTTGCAACCCCTTTCGGAGCGGACTTCGTTAGAAAAAGGAAAAGCGAAGCGATTAGAAGGTGTACGATTACAATGCAACAATTGACGGTCAGGAGTAGCCAAAATGCATAAATGGGTCGGAGAATTATTTGATAGTTGCTGACAGAAAGAATTCAGGCTCCCTTCTTAAATCACATCAGGATCGTGATGCAAAATGCTCACGATAACTGGTGTAAATCTAGAAAGCAAAACCTGTCTAATTAAAGCCTTAACTGCTTCATAGTAACGAGTGCAGCAATATAAATAAATTGGTGCTTGGTTGCAGCAGTAGAATAAAATCGGAGCAATAATTGACGATTTCGGCAGCAGAAATCAGTGGAATAAGCGCTCAGGCCAGTAATGTAGTAAAAAGCGGAATAGCGGTCTACAAGGCCATCGGCGCCCCAGCGCAATTTTAGGGGTAGATTCATCCCCCGCCCTGGGTAGGGAGGCCTCCCTGGAGTCGCGCTTCTCTGAGCTCTAACTAAGGTAAGGTCGCAGAGGCAAACATCACATGATTATCAGAGGCAGTCGATTCCTCACCTGTCTATAGGAAGCGCAAAACTGAAAAATAAGAGCAGCAACAAAACTACAACATAACATGACCTCATGTCGCCACCACCTAACACGTCAGAAATAGCCAGATGTACAACGAATAAGATGTAATGAGATATGAAATAATGTACAAATCAGTCGAAAAATACCTATTGGTTGCTTACTGAGATGATTCTGGTTTCCTTCTTAAATCACTCCAGGATGGTGATGCAAAATTGCTCACAATGTCTGGTGTAATTCTAGAGAGAAAACCCGTCTTTTTCAAAGTCTCAGTTGCTCCACACTAACGATGGCAGCAATATAAGTAAATTGGTAGCTTATTGCGGCAGTAGAATAAAACCAGAGCAATAGTTGACGAATGCGGCAGCAGAGATCAGGGAATAAGCGCTCAGATGAAAAATGAAACGGATAATGGAGTAACGGTGACGATGACCATCGGGCGCACCAGCGCAGTTCTAGGAGAGATTCATCCCCCGCCCTGGGTAGGGAGGCCTCCCTGGGGCCGCGTTCTCTGAACTCTAACTAAGGTAAGGTCGCAGAGGCAAACATCACACGATTATCAGAGGCTGTCGATCCCTCCCCTGTCTATAGGAAAAAGCTTTGCTCCATTGTCACTATTTTGACCCAAAACCTACCATTTAAACATTCGCGCCCTTCGCAAACATTTCTATGGGGAGACTCTCCCCTTCCCCACCCTGGGCGTTATGCATAGGGGCCGAAATCAGACAAACCCTACTTGCGGCGGTTGCGTTGCGGCCTTCGCACTGGAGCACGTTATTTTGGGGTGTCTAGGCATTGCAAGGTAGTGATGATAGGAGAGTTGCTCTTTGGCAACTCTGCTTATTGGAGGTTGCGTAGGGCATTCGATAACATTATTTAAAGGTGATTACTGATTGTAAGAAGTAAGATTCTACGATCAATGGGTTGTTAAACTATAGTTTGGAAACATATGTCTTTTTTCCTGCATGTTTCCTCGCTCATGTTTCACTGTCGCCTAAACCTACACCCTGAAGAAACGCCGGCCGAGTTTTTTTGGCAAGTTGCCCACTGTTCGAATCTAGTTCGTTGCGGGACCCACGCCATCGTTCCTTTACTGTAGCTTCACTTTGATGTTCCGAGTATCCGCACACAAGAAAAATCCGAATGTAAAGGAAGAGGTGGCATAATACGTTGTTCGAAAGAGGTTATGTGACATCTTGGGAGGAAAATTTCGAAAATAAGAGGCGAACCATGGGAAGAGGAGAGCTTTACGAAGTCTCCCCCGATGGATGTAGAAACGGGGATCCGGGACGGCAAGTATTTCCATTTCAGTTCAAATTTCACTCAGCTGCTCGTTTCTTTGGACAACAGGCATACACTTTCTGTAGGGCGGAACTTTTTTCGTGAACTTTTGTGCCTCCTCCTTCCGATATGTCATATAACCTGTAACCTGAAACGGTTTCTCAACGGTTCACTGTGTAGAGAGCCACAATAAAATGATTTCGATTACATTGCATTAACATTAATAACCCATCCGTTAAGAGTGCCACTATAAAACGTTTGATTGAAATGGAGTGATGTTCAAAACCAAGACTGCGTCACGGGAAAAGGCTCATCAGTAAAAAGAAACTAAAAGACAGAATATCAATTACAACCTTACTCATTTTAAAAGGTCTCTTTTTAAATAATGGGAATAACGTGCATGTTTCCTTTTGGTCTAATGGTATAACTTCATGTAAATGCGTTTTGAAGCGAAATGGCACACTTTTTTTTGAAGTCCTTTTCCCAATGCAATTTGATGCCATTTTCTAAAAGCGTATATTTATTAGGCTGAAAAGGGAAGCGGAGCGCAGTACACCGGGTAGCAACGTCCCAGGTAATGAACTTTCATTCATGACAGCAGTGTATTGAGGCCAATGCTGATCTTAAAGCCACGCCTTGCTTCAAGGTCGCCGTATTATGATAATCTTTGAGAAGGAAGCAGTAAGAATGCAGATCTTGCTTCTCCCTACTTCTTCATGTTGTCAGGCGCCAGTGATCCAGAGGAGATTTCTACTCGGTGGAAAAGCTAATATTCTTTGGCAAAACGACAGCTTACCTTTCAAACAACGTATATTGTCATCTCTTCCCTTAATTCCGGATCTTTCATGGGTGCGGACGCTCTTAACATCATCTCTTCCAACAACAATTCATAAGTAGCACCAAAATAAAACGAAAGTAGAGTCGATAGCGTGGGTCCCGCAACGAATTGCTTGATTCACAAGCCGTATACTTGACAAATGTCTCGCGACAACTCGCCCGGCGTTTCTTCAGGGTGTAGGTTTAGACGACAGTTCATGTTTCTTCCAAGACCACTGATGGCTAACTACTCTTCCCAAGTGAATGACCGAACACTGTTTGGTTGTGCGTTTCTATTTCTGTGCATGCTTCTTGGTTTGTGTTTCTTCTGAGACATCTGCTGAGTAATTACCTTCACTGATAGAGTGTTGAACCCTGGTTTAGGGGTATGTCAACTTCGGTTGATATAACTATCCGATCAAAAGAGGCCATGGATGACGATGTCCAAGGCGAAGAGAGGTTCGAAGAACACTCACACGTTGTGTATAATCGACAGCGTCTGTGCAGAAAAAAGAAAAGCTGACTAGATCGAGAATGAAACAAAGGCAAGGCAGGGGGCGCGAAGCGATCTTATTACTTGTGGAAACTCCGTGATCACTGCTCTGCTCGCATATCGATATGCAGCAAGTCAAAGTCATTGAATGAAGAGAATAACAGCAGTGAAAAACCAAAACTTCAATAACAAAATTAGGTTTCTCAGCAGAAAACTTCCTATTATAACTGACTAGTGTTGAAAAAAAAGCCAAATGAAAAAAAAGAGAAAAGCCGCAGTTCATAGCTCTGTAGAATTCTCCACTTCGTTTCGCATTTCACATTTCACCTGTGCACAAAAACAGAATTCTTATTATTAAAACATTAAAACCAGCACCTCTTATTCCAGCATTAATAAAACCAGGCGGCTACGCACGCTCTCGCGCGCTAGGGGCTCTAGCCATGAGAGACGAAGCCGCATGAGCTGATTTTCATTATAGACCTTTATCGGATTTATGAAATTCCGCTCAAACCTCGCTTCCTGTGGGCGGAGTCTAGTCCTGCCACCCACCATAAGTGTTCCCATCCTGTCGCCTGTACTCCTACCAAGTTTGACTTTCTAGGTCCATGGGGACGGGAGTTATGAATTTCCGCACAAACCCCGCCCCTTGTGGGCGGAGTCTGGTTCTGCCACCCGCTATAAGTTTTGCCACCATGGCGCCTGTACCCCTACCAAGTTTGAACTTTCTAGGTCCATGAAGACATGAGTTATGAATTTTCGCCCAAACCCCGCCCATTGTGGGCGGAGTCCGGTCTTGCCACCCACCATAGGTATTCCCATCCTGTCGCCTGTACTCCTACCACGTTTGGACTCTCTAGGTCTATGGGGACAGGAGTTATGAGTTTTCGCACAAACCCCGCCCCTTGTGGGCGGAGTCTGGTTCTACCACCCATCATAAGTCTCCCCATCGTGGTTTCTGTACTCCTACCAAGTTTGAACTTTCTAGGTCCATTGGGACAGAATTATGAATTTTTGCCCAAACCCCGCCCCTTGTGGGAGGAGTCTGGTTCTGCCACCCACCATAGGTGTTCCTATCCTGTCTCCCGCACTCCTACCAATTTTGAACTTTCTAGGTCCATGGGGACGGGAGTTATGAATTTCCGCACAAACCCCGCCCCTTGTGGGCGGAGTCTGGTTCTGCCACGCACCATAGGTGTTCCTATCCTGTCGCCTGTACTCCTACCAAGTTTGAACTTTCTCGGTCCATGGGGACGGGAGTTATGAATTTCCGCACAGACCCCGCCCCTTGTGGGCGGAGTCTGGTTCTGCCACCCATCATGAGTTTTGCCTCCATGACGCCTGTACTCCTACCAAATTTGAACTCTCTACGTCCATGGGAACCGGAATTATGGATTTTCGTATATAAATGTAAGAAGGCATGTGAGCTTCGAGGCACGCTCCGCCCATTGTGGGCGGGTCTCCGCTGACGTCATTTATGCTGGAGACACCTCCGACAATGCTCCTCCCAAATCAACTTTTTCGTGCTCTGTTGGCTTTCTCCAAACCAAGTTATAAATGTATTCATAAAACATTGCATTTTTGGAGAACGCCCCGCCCATCGGGGGTGGGTCTCCCCAGTTCGATCTAACTTACCAATGCGCACCTCAAGCCACCTTTAAACCCCAATTTTGAGGCCGTCTTGAGGCTGAATTTGAAATCATGGTCCTCAGTCCAGCTCATTTCGATGCACGCCACGCCCACTGTGGGCGGGGCTTCGCCAAGGTGATGTGTGTTTTATACTTCTCGAGACCTGGCCCACCCATCCCACACTTGACCCGGTCTCTCCAGGCAGATCTAAAGGAGCTAGGGAATTTCGTGACAGACATACAGACAGAACGACAGACAGACAGACAGACAGACAGACAGACAGACGAAGCGCTTTATAGTAAGTAGGATTTTTGCAGTTCATAATGTTTCTCAATTCGCTTCACCTTCTCACCGTTGCCATCCTCTTCAGTTTTTTATCTTTTACACGCTTGATAAAGATATGCAGACAGCACAATGAAAATTCGGTCCTCACACTTAATAAAGATCGCCTCGCACCGAGGTGCGAAGTGTCCTCAAATGTACAGAAGTTGGCATATCCCAAGCTAGGGTTCTATCAGTGAAGGTAATCACTCAGCAGTTGTCTCAGAAGGAACACAAACCAAGGAGCACGCAAAAGAAATAGAAACAAATAACCTAACAGTGTTTAGTCATTCACTAGGGAAGGGTACGCTACAAAATTATAGTTTAACAACTCATTGATCGCATAAAGTTACTTCTTACAATCAGTAATCACCTTAAAATAACGTGCTCGAACGCCATGCGCAACCGCCAATAAGCAGAGTTACGAAAGAGCAAATCCTCTGTCATCAAGGCCTTCCCGCAGTGCTTAGACACCCCAAAATAACGTGCTCCAGTGGGGTGGCCGCTACGCAACCGCCAATAAGCAGAGTTACGAAAGAGCAAATCCTCTGTCATCAAGGCCTTCCCGCAGTGCTTAGACACCCCAAAATAACGTGCTCCAGTGCGGTGGCCGCTACGCAACCGCCGCAAGTAGGGTTTGTCCGATTTTGTTTAAATCCTTCTGAACCCAAACTGCATTAATCGTATCCGTTTTGGTGAAAATGTAGTTGGGGGGTGCCAGGCGCTTTTGTGCTCTGCGTCTCTTCATTTCTTACCCCAACTAATCATCTCACCCATCCCGGAGCTCCTCTCTTTCTAAAGGTTAGGGAAGGAGCTCCGGGGTGGGTGAACCGGTGCTAAGTGAGTTGGGAGGGGCCACGCGGCGGCGCGGCGCCTTTTCATGTCTGCACCCTCCCGACGAGATAGTAGTAGTGGGCCTGAGTCTGGGAAGGGATGATGAGGTTGTACTGAAGTGTTTCGTGATTCAAAACATATTACCTCTTGTTATATGCTTGCATATTATAGATACTCTTTTTCTGAGCCGATAAAACCCTATTTTTAAGAAGGGGAGGGGCTCCGGGGTGGGTGAGATGGTTATCTCGTGCAAAAAGCTGAGATGAGATAAAAGCTGAACATCCAATTGGCTCACCCACCCCGGAGCCCCTCCCCTTCCTAAAATTAGGTGAAAAAACGTAGTTATCTCTCTATATATAATCCACAAGTTTGGTGTGTCTGTTTGTATGTATGTACAGTAGCGCTCAAAAGTGTTCGGTGAAATGCTTTGACGCTTTTTCGTTCATAACTTTTTTGTTAGTAGACCAAATCGCGCAGAATTTGGATATGTTTAACTAGAGCATATTTCACCCTACCCAACACTATTTGACTGCAAAGCTGCAAAATCCACAGATAGAGCAAGGTGTTTGTTGCGGTAGCAACAAACACCTTGCTTGCTAAAACTAAAGTTGTTGACGTCTGCACTTATTCCCACCTAATGTGCGTTTTTCTCATCTATGGTGTTCGGCATTACCGCTCGTACATTTTTGGCATGACAAAAAGGAAAGAGATTCTAGAAAGACCATCAGTATTTGCAGTCGATTTTATTTTCATGCCCTTTGGAATATCTGGAACATGATCAGATTGCAGGTTAATAGTGGTAAATATTCACAATACATCCACGCTCCGAATATAGAAATTTCGCTCGATTAGATCTAGTAGGAAAGAAAAGTACGGCTGATGAACCATTTCACCGAAGACTTTTGAGCGCTACTGTATGTGTGTTCGTCTGTATGTTCAACGTGAAATTCAGTATCACTTGAAAAACAACTTTAGAGGTCGGGGCAAGTTAGGGATGGGTGGAGCCTAAGATAAGATCAACGGAGCACATATGAGCTCTGCGGGGTTCCGCCCACAGGGGCGGGGCAAGTGCCAGAATGGGCGGTGCGAATAGCCAAACGTCTTATTTTGGTTCCGAAAAAGGTCCAGACGCCGGAAAAAATGTTCAGAGGTGAGGATTGGGTCAACAAACTGGACGGAGGAGACCCAAGTGCTGTGGGCGGAGCTGCCTCGAAATGGGCGGTACTTTTGAGATGTATTCATAACTCAATTCAATTGAGTACAGGAAAAAAGTAGGCAGGTGGGCAGGACTTTTTGCGTGCTGGGCGTGCATAAGCTTAACGAGTGCGTTGAGACGAAAGACGTTTTTCAAAAATGAACGAAACTTTGCTTGGAAACGTTCTAGACTGCGGCAAAAGGTGCTAAGGTGTAAAAGAACAAATGTGGTCAAATCGCCGAGGTGAGCGGGGTGGGCACTAAAGTGGGCGGGGCTTAGATCAAAAGTTTATAACTTTGCTCAGAAACGTTCTGGGATGCGGCAAAAAGGTGTTCAGGGTAAAAGAACAAATGTGGTCAAATCCCATAGGTAGGCGGGGTGGGCACCAAATTGGGCGGGGCTTAGACCAAAAATTTATAACTTTGCTCAGAAACGTTCTAGACTGCGGCAAAAATGTGTTAAGGTGTAAAAGAACAAATGCGGTCAAATCCCATAGGTAGGCGGGGTGGGCACCAAATTGGGCGGGGCTTAGATCAAAAATTTATAACTCTGCTAAGAAGCTTTCTGGGACGCGGCAAAAAGGTGTTAAGATGTAAAAGAACAAATGTGGTCAAAGCCCATAGGTGAGCGGGGTGGGCACCAAATGTGGTCAAATCCCAGAAGTGGGCGAAGTCGGCACGTTTCAAAGTTGTTGTTCATGGTCACACACAGCCCAAAGTACACAGTTTCTTCGACTACATGGACTGCAGCTCCGTCCTTTATGGCTAGAGCCCTCAGCGCACGCAATAGCGTGCGTAGCCTCCTGGTAACATAAAAAGAACTATGAAACGTCCCTAAACACCATCACGGGCTCGCCTACCCTTCCTTGTCTACTATCTCGCCGCAGAGGGCGCAGACATGAAAAGGCGCCGTGCCGCCGCGTGCCCTCCCCCCAACTCACTTAGCACCGGTGAACCAATTGGATGTTCAGTTTTTACCCCATCCCAGCTTTTTGCACGAGATAATCATCTCTCCCACCCCGGAGCTCCTCTCCTTACTTTTAGAAGGGAAGGAATCCATCTCTGCGGCCTCTATGCACTCTGCCACCGGTGTCAGAGACGCAGAGCACAAAAGGGCGCTGGCACCCCCAACTACATTTTCACCTCGTTTTTTCACCGTATTGCATCCATAGAAGTGTTTTTCCACGAAGATATGTATGGAATACCTGTCATACCGCGAAACAGTTCTTTGAAAGTTTCTCCTTTCCTCTTGTCCACTTCATCAAAATCAATGTCTTCTGAAAGCAGAAATGGCTCACACTATTCATCTCATTGCGATTTTAACCACGACGATGTTCAATTGTGCTGAGTATAACCATGTATCTAACTTGCACACTGAGCCTACATTTCTACGACAACATCATTACAGTGCGCAGACCAACAGCCGCAATGCTCACTCATACCAACATGCACCGAGTATTACTGTGACTGTGTCACAGACTTTTCATTATGACCCCTTATAAGTAAAAATCAGAGAAATTTTTCAAGAACGAGCCATGGAGTAGAGCTTCATAGTTTTTCTTGCAGTATTTTCACATGGTATTTGAGATCTTAATGCTTTCAATTCTGGGTGTTGAGTGCGGTCCTTAGTCAAAGTCAAAATCGCCTCGCATTGACTGTGGACTCAGCTCACTTTAGTGAGGGGACGACGCTCGTGGAGGCTACGGAATAAGTACATACTCTTAACTAAATTCTGTACTTCGATGCAGTTTTAGGCAGTAACTGACCAAGCTCTGTACTTCAATAGAATCGCAGTTTTAGACAGTAATTGGCCAAGCTGAAGTTTTTTCAAATGTCGTTAATCGCTTTCACTTATGCTTTGCACTGCCATAAGAGGTACACAAAGGCCAACAAACTCGCGATTCGATTATTCTTGATTAATTTCTCTGAGCACCGATTATGAAGAGCCAAGTAATGAGGATCTCGACTAAATAAGAGAGAACTGGCACGAGTGCGCAATGAAGAATTCGCTGCTCATATTTATCCTACTGTATATAATTCGCTAAGTGGGTGTGTGTGGTGGCGAAGTCCGTTCCTCCAAGTGGTGCCACTGGAAACTGCCCGCTCTGTGGGCTGAGCTGACCACGGACATTCGAATGCAGGCGACAGGCCCCGTGACAGGCCGGCCTACGAACACCCCAGTCAGATCAAAAATGTTAATGTCACTTAAAGAATTGCGATGTAATGCTACGGCGTCCGCGGGAGCCGACGCGCACTCGCAAGGCCCAGTGAGTGTGAAAAGTATGCGAGGGTCTCCGGTGCAAGGGCGGCATCGGGGGGCAACTAAGCTAGTCCGAAAGCCACGCAACGTATGGAAGACCCGTGTTGCGGCGTTAAATGTTGGCACATTAACGGGACGCTTGTACGAGTTAGCAGAAGCTCTAGAGCGCCGATGTATTGATTTCTGTGCCGTGCAGGAAACGAGGTGGTCCTGCTGCAAGTCCAGGGACATTGACCTCGGCTTCGAAGCCGTTCTTTGTGGTGGTCCCAAAACCACCAACGGCGTCGGGATAATAGTCTCTGAACGGTTCCGTGACTCGATAGTAAGCGTGGAACGCTTCGATGACCGCCTAATGAAGATCGTGGTAGTCATCGAACGCCAAAAGTACCATCTCTTCTCAGCGTATGCTCCACAGACTGAATGCTCCGAACAAACCAAGGACACGTTCTGGAACCTGTTCGATGAAAAGACAGCTGAAGTACCGCTACAAGAAGCCATAGTTGTCGCAGGTGACCTCAACGGTCACGTGGGCGCTACGAAAGACGGTTATAGCTGCCATGGGGGTTTCGGATATGGGTCACGTAACGCTGATGGCGAGCGAATTCTCGAATATGCAGGCTCGCATAATCTCGCCATTGTAAACACGAGATTTCGCAAACGTGACTCTCTCCTAATCACCTTCCATAGCGGTGAGAACAGAACACAAATTGACTTTGTCCTTGTCAGGCACAGCGATCAGGGGCTCGTAACAGACGCAAAGACAGTTCCCTATGAAACGGTCGCAACACAACACCGACCACTGATTTGTACGTTAAAGATCGCCCCGCCGAAATCGAAATTAGCAGAAAGGTGTAGGTCTGCAAGAATCAAGTGGTGACGACTGAAGGAGAAAGAAGCGGCCGTCGTTTCCAGCCTTCTGTTGCGGGCGGTAACGACTGTCGAAGAAACTTGGGAGTTGCGGAAGCGATAACCCGGGTTGCGCTGTCAAAGCTCGGCATGACCAAGCCTGGAGCTCGATAAGCAAACATGGCTGTGGACGGACCATGTCAGGGATAAAGTCCGTGAGAAGAAAAAGCAGTACCACGCATTTCTTATTGAGAAGACGGATGACAGCTGGTAACGCTATCAGATAGCGAAGAAAAAGGCGAGGAAGGCCGTTGCTTCTGAGAAGGCAGCTCATTATGCCGAACTTAATAGGAAACTCGAGTCTCGGGAAGGTGAGCGGTACATTTACCGACTCGCAAAGACCCGCAGCCGCCAGACCGAGGATATAGAAAAATTCTTCGGCGTAAATGACGAGAAGGGTCACCTCTTAACGGACCGCAGGCAAACACTGAAACGATGGCGAGAGTACTTCGCAAACATCTCAACAATCGAATTCGCTCATCCCGCCATCCCCTGCGCTCCGCCAGTACACGGTCCCGTTCAGAAGATTTCCGTGAATGAGACCATTACGGCTTTGACGAAGATGAAATCAGGCAAAGCAACTGGCCCTGACGACTTAGCAGCGGACTTGTGGAAATCGAAAGGCTGGAATCCTGCAGGATGGTTGACGAAATTTTTCAACCAGGTCGTTGCAGAGAAGAAGGTGCCTGAGAGCTGGCAACAGAGCACGACGATTTCTATCTGGAAAAAGAAGGGCAGTCCTGGGGACTGCACCTGCTACCGTCCAATTCGCTTGCTTTCGCACAGCATGAGAATCTTCGAGCGAATTGTAGACAGCCGTATCCGGGATATCGTCGAGTTGACCACTAACCATTGTGGTTTCGTAGCTGGTTGTAGCACCATCGATGCCATTCACGCCACTCGTCTTCTTCTAGAAAAGCATCGCGAGAAACGAAGACCGATACATCTTGCCTTTCTAGACGTGGAGAAGGCTTTCGAACTCGTTCCACGTGACGTTATATGGTATGCCTTACGACAGCATGGCGTACCCGAAGAGCTCATTGAGTGGGTGCGCATCCTTTACACTAGCCCAAAGAGCCGAGTGCAAACGGCAGCGGGCACATCGGCGGAATTTCCCATCTCCGTCGGAGTACACCAAGGCACTGCGTTATCCCCACTACTTTTTGTTGTCGTTATGAATGCCATCACAAAAGACCTCCAGAAGCCGGCTCCATGGACGCTTCTTTACGCCGATGACGTGATGCTCGCCAGCGAGGACAAAAGCGAGCTCGAGTCACAGGTGCAGATCTGGTCCGACCGTCTGGCTATGTTCGGGCTCAGGTTAAACGTCAAAAAGACTGAGTACTTAACCACTGATTCGAGCGAGCCAGGCTCTATCAAGATCAATGGCACTGAGCCTACACGGACAACAACTTTCAAGTACCTTGGATCGGCAATTGCGTCTGACGGCAGCCTGGGGTTTGAAACAAATTCTCGCGTGAATGCAGCGTGGTTGAAGTGGTGCTCAATGACTGGCGTGCTCTGCGACAAGAACATCCCTGAGTGTCTCAAATCCAAGATCTACAGAACCGTCATCCGGCCGGTCGCAATTTACGGCTCTGAATGCTGGCCTGCTACCAAAGCTGTTGAAGCCCGTCTCAGTGTGATGGAGACCAAAATGTTGCGCTGGACGGCCGGAGTAACACGCTTAGACCGCATAAGTAATGACGCCATCAGGGAGCGATTCGGTGTAGCGCCCATTGTCGATAAAATGCGCGAAGCTCGTCTACGATGGTATGGTCATACTCTTCGCGCAAAGAACGACAGTGTCCGTAAGATCGGTCTCAACCTTGAAGTGTCCGGAAAGCGGCCTAGAGGACGTCCAAAGCAGCGGTGGCTCGATACGTTGCACGAAGATCTTAAAGCGGTTAATATCCACCCCGATCAAGCGTTCAATCGGGAGAAGTGGCGTCAACATATCAGAAAAGCGGACCCCGCCTACAAGCGGGACAAACGCTAAAGAATAAGAAGAAGAAGTGTGTGTGTGTGTCTGTCTGACCAGAGATTCATAACTCCTGTCCCCGTTTGCCTAGAGCGTTCAAACGTGGTAGGAGTGAAGGGGGGGGGCAGGATCGGAACAGATATGGTTGGTGGAAGGACCGGACTCCGCTTACAGGGGCAAGGCGTGCGAGATAGAAATTTTAGGCCGCGAATTCATAACTCCTGTTTTCGTGGACCTGGAGCGTTCAAACTTGGGAGTACGGGGGTAGGATGGGAACGCTGATGATATGTGATAGGGGTGATGACACTTGAAAGGACCTGATAGAGCTTCTCAGAAGGTGATCTGCTGCCTCGTTCCTTTTAGCGGTGGAGCATTGGTACTTCAGTAAGGGATATGGATTAGGAAGGAACCGTAGGTGTTTAGTGATAAAGATTGATAACAACTGTTAGAGACAACAAGCCACAGATAGTCATCAGGTCTACAACGTCTTTCATATTAACGGTGGAACACATTAGTAGGTGGTGTAGGATACGAAGGGACAGACTGATAACAAACAAGCAAGGCCTAGAAGACTAGAGCGAATAGGTTTGTTATCCCCTTCATGCCGAGTCATACCTTGGTATTAATCGTCAACAGTCATGCCTTGGTATTAAAACATTGTTCTTTGATATTTTTCATTCAATAAGATAGGTAGATGCAGTGACAGGAACCGATCGAAGGCAATTCTCCATAATGAAAAAGTTAAAGTTTGGTTTATTTTCCGCTGTTGGACTACGACCGCCATCCAGCGAGGTTTCTGACTCAATGAAAAACCATAGTTTCTTTTTTGTTTCGATACCTTTTGTAACTAAACTCGTCCGACTGCCAATGATCTGGGATTCCCAATTAGTGATAAATCCGTAGCGAAGAAAAGTTCGCTGATAACCAAATCTGATAATGTGCGACATTACCCCTAGACAACTTTAGTGCGTACATCCAAGACTTTGACTGTCAGTCGATCAAGCCATCATCGGGACCTTCTTTGAGTGAAGAGCAATGAATCGAGGCTTTCAATGATAGGCATAAACATCGGCGCGTACTAAACACACTGACACAGCTCTATTAGTCCTTTGTCAAATTTTGTGTCCGTTTATCGTTTCACCATTTATTCTAAAGAAGCAGTGGTGGGTTAGCCCAGGTTGACGGAACTAACGAGCGTCCGAGGATGCGCACGACGAATTGCGCGGCGGAGTGCGTGGTGATTCGAACGACTCTGGCGCCTATTATTGGGACACAAGTTCGGAGTAGAGTGGATTTGTAGTATCACCTGACCCTACCAAACTATTGTATTTCAAAGTTGAGCCTCACTGATAGGCGCCATAGTCGTTCGAATCCCCACGCACCTCGCCGCGCACAATTTGCCGCGCGCATCCTCGGACGCACGTATGTACCCATACCCGTTAGCCCATTTTTTTGTTTTTAGAAGGAGGGATATCTGGCGATAGCCGATTCTCTACCATCATTATCATTCCACGTACTTAACCGCTTTATCGAATGTAACATATCAAGAATTAGTTAAATTAAATTAATTAGAATACCATACACGATCTTTATAGATCTAAAACACTCGAGTTTGACAGTAGTGCAGGTGGGAATAGTCACGTGGGTAGCATGACCTTAATTCACTTACCGAGAGAACGTTTTTTCTCCTGAAAGTTATTCCCGTTTGTTATCCAAGATGCACAGAGGATATGTCAAGGTACGCTTTCCGAGCTCACTCTTCGTTTTTTTCTTCAGAAAAAAGCCTATGTGATATGCTACGAAGACATAATCTTTTTCGAGTACTGTTTTAGTTTTATACTCTCACTCAGCTAAATGTCGGGGAAAGCTTAAACTCAGCTAAACAGCAAAAAAAAAACTCAAAAACCAGAAGCTATGAAGAAGGAAAAAAAAGTTCTTCAGTTCAACATTTTTCGGGATAGGGTGTTTGACACAAGAAGGAGGAGAGCCTGGCGTCAACCGGGCGATCCGACCGGTAGGATAATAATTCATGAATGGAAGGTCACATTTTCTGATTCAAAAAAGGTTTGATCTCACAGAGCTATAAGTGAAGATGTAATCCCTGATGTGAATGGTTAAGTTTACGAACGAGCGGCTTTGCCACACCCAGCAGTGAGCAGCGCAATCAGATGTTCTTTTCCTTTTTCACTATTTCCTCTATGTTTCTCGGTGCTCCAATGTAGTTCCGCTCAGCTCTAGAGCTGATTCTTCCACCATTTTAACAACATCACCTAGGTACATCGGTACATTCATAATCACAAGGATTCCTTAGGCGATAAGCCAGCATTCGTCCCTCCTGCTCGACATCTGTGTTGCGAGCCTGCTCTGACTACGGCTGTAGAGCGTAGGGATCTGAATGTCGGCCGTCAACCCCTTCCCACGTCTTCCTCTTTTGGATGACGGACGACCTCAGAGTGTAAAGTTTAGTTAAGATGATTCACTTCGTCAAATTCCATTCCCTATGTTGTTCGTTTTCTTTTCACTGAAAATGTGAAATTCAAAAAGTGAAAATTTGCATGTTGAGTTCTTGGAGTATCTTTCAGTATCAGTCGGGTTTCCCGGCTAACGCCGGGCTTCCCTCCTTCTTATGAGTTATAAGGCTCCATGCACTTAGAATGAGAGACCGCCAGCGCAGTGGTCAGACTTTTCACGTTAACTCTGATCGCAAGGATACTGTGTCCCGTGTCCCTAAAACGATAGCAATCCACTCGACCATATGGCTTTTGACAGACACAAATAGAGGCGTCCTCAGCACCGCTCAAAAAACCATGATCATCTAAATGACAGGTGAGGTTATACATTTAGCTGCTCCGCGGTGATATCTGAAGCCTATAGAAGAAACGAGAATCTAGATAAGCAACCTCCCTTTAAATTAGTGATAGTTAACCGAGGTGATTGTACCATATATGTTCATTTTGGGAAAATGCTAACATTTCCATTTCGGAAAAATGCTGGCATTCAAACGATTAGAATAGCCTAAAGAATGTTCATCGAGGTGATTGTTCCAAATATGTCCATTTTGGAAAAATGCTGGCATCTAAACGATTAGAATAGCTGAAGAATGTGATTTTCTGATTCCCGTTAATTTTGCAGTATATGTATTAGCCACGCCATAGCACACTGAAGTCTTGCAGTGAAAGGTATGCTCCTGGTTATACATAATTATAGCAAGTGTCGATGCTATTGACGTGCCCTCTCAAATTTCGATGCAGCGAAAACTTCAACATTGAACTCTTTTGGATTTCTGTTCCATCACTCCGTAGATCTCGGTGAGCTGAGTTGAACTGTGGAATGCACGGAACCGGGAGCGTAGAAATTCCTGACGAAAACGGTGGGAAGCCCTTCAATCGAGTTGTCATTGCGTCCAATCAACACCTGGCACTGTACAATTCTTCATTGATTTAAAAGCATGTCGAACTTCAGAAAGGAGGACTGAAGAGTCCTAAGTGATACACAAGCAGACCTGGCGGTGTAGATATCAAAGTGGAAGTGGTCTACGACCTCCCTCTTCTCTCCTCGAGATGCAGTCACTGGTGCGTCGTGACGACGATCAACTACTAATTAGCAAAGCTTAGCGGAAACCGCTGGAACACTTCTAAATTCGGCAATTTCCGCCGAATCACTTTTTTCCATAGGCTTTTCCGTTGTCGCACGCTGTCGCACTAATGAGAAGCGTCGCAAATTCGTACAATAATTGACAATTGCCCGCAGTTCGCCGATTTCTCTCCCGCGTGACGTGTATTCTTCATCGATTTTGTCGATTACCGTATTTTCCCACGGAGTTGCCAAGGAAAGAAGGGATCCAATTGTTAGAGACTTTAGAGTATTATTCCCTGAACTTGACCCCTTCATGCAATTAGTATCAGGAACTAGCGCCGGAATTTTCCTCTGATGCCACTATTGTTTCGAAAATCCACAAGAATACGAATCAACACCGACAGTAGTTCAAACGCTTTGGAAGAAGTTGAATTAATTTAATTTTATTATGGATTTTTCAATCGCGAGTGAAAAGGCCTCCAGAACAGCTAGGTAATATGGTTGCATGGCGTAAATTCAGGTAGTCTTGACCGTGTTTCTCTAAAGCTGAAATCGAGCTCGCATCTCTATCACAAATGTACTTTCCAAATGTCAAAAGAATCGACGATGATGGAAAGACTGACGCTGACAAGGACATCTGCACCCCTATCTTCAGAGAGCAGTCTTTCCATTTTGAAAAAAGGGCGTGTTGAGATTATTGCTTTTCCTCCCTGATCATACAACGTCGTACATTGCCTTCCTGGCTCTCAAAATGGAGTCTTCAGAACATACTAATGATGTGAGACGTGAGCGATTGCCATTGTCAGTACCACAGTTCTTCTCTTATTAGGCAGCCACGTGTAGCCACTGAGTCGTCTCTTCCAAGCGATCCGGGTCCGGGAACTTCTCCCCTAACACGGCGTCGCACACGCCGCACCCACCGCCTATCACAGGATTGCGATGGAAGATTGGAGCGCGCAATTTGTAAGGTAGGGAGTCCTTTAATTATTTGAGTTGGCTGGCCGCCCCCTTCAATTCCAATGCGGTATTGATCGTCGCTGATATAGGAGGAGTCATTCTAATTAAACAAGTCTAATAAACATGAAAACTAAAAAGAAACAGAAGAAAAAACGATAAAATCCAATGAAAAAGCAAGCCAGTCAAGGAAAAATATCGATTGGCGGGAGTACGGTAATTGCAGTGACATTTGCCGCTTGCCGCAAGGGAGAATGCCGCGATAGGGGAGAAGTTCCGTTACCCAAGCGATCCTATACAACGCTAGCATATCGGCTCACTCTCATTTACAGGAAAATGAAATCCACCATATCAGTGTCTTGGACGTATGAGAGTTCACGAATAGCTTGACCCGGAAAAGACTGTGTATACACCAGAATGGTTAGCCTTAATTGAGTGGGCTAGGCACCTTTTTATAGAATACGAACTCGCACCGCTTCTGAAGCTTCGGCTGGTAAAAGACCGCTTATGTCGGTACTCGAATGCAAGCTTCTGGCTGAGTTGACATGCAGAAAATCAACTACTTCCGAAATTCTTCCAAAAAGCATTCTTCGGTAGGTTCGCGTGAAGGAAGAAAGTGTAAATTGATTCAGCTTAGCAGCAACAGGAATCTCATCCCCCGCGTCTCTCAACAAGTATTTAGGCTTGTTTAGCCGCTATTTAATCCTATCCGCCACTGAAGGGTGGCCCCACGTAGCCTCGCATCCACCTGGGTAAAGACCCTTC
This sequence comes from Haemonchus contortus, assembly GCA_000469685.2. Classification (NCBI taxonomy): domain Eukaryota; kingdom Metazoa; phylum Nematoda; class Chromadorea; order Rhabditida; family Trichostrongylidae; genus Haemonchus; species Haemonchus contortus. The sequence goes on from LS997563.1 coordinate 14,650,853, forward strand.
AGGGAGGGAAATCAGATCTCCAGATTCCATTCTACTTTTGTATAAGAAAAATCCCGATCGATTCAAAGCGCTTTGAGTCACGCTGACAGTATGCTCGCCCTGTTTCCGTAGAGTTCGAATCTCCGAGGGGTACGTAAAGCAGGAGGGACAGCAGTATCGAAAAGATAAGCACGGAGCCGGACGTTCTTCGCCTCCATCTCCACTACCTTAACATTTTTGAATGCTCCCACATGTTTCCTTCTGCTAAGTTCCGCAGCTTGATCTTCATCATGCTGACTTCTTGACCTAGACACGTAGCTAGAGTATTAGGAGATATTCTTTTTTAGTGTCAAGGGAAGATCAGATCCCATTTCGTTCCTCATGAGCATGGTCTTCTTTCGGTCTCAAGTCGATTTTTACACAAGCACAGTCCAAATCGACCTTCACTTCACCTGCTCAATGTTCGCTGTTGTAAGTAGTGTTCGATGTCTCTACAAGCACAGTGCCGGCGTGCCACGAGGCAGTGTGGGGGGAGGAGGGCGGCAGACGGTCGGTCAGCCCCTCGAGGGGCTGTAAACAAGGAGAGACAAGATCAAAAACCATTTGTACGAGCTCCTGGTTGTTTGGTTTTTGATCTTGTTCTTCTTTGTTTTCATCCCTTCGACCAACCGTCTGCCGCCATCCTCCCCCTAGCACTGCCTCGTAGCACGCCAGCTCGCCGGCTCGCCGGCCGGCGGCCTATGACTTTTTTTATAAATGGCGAGGCCCTGGCAGTGAAGTCTCTGTAGATCTCCTAAAGCATCCTACTTTATACAATGCGCTAATGTCTGTATAATTGTGAGTGTGTGCGTTTGGGTGTGTCCGACTGGAAATTCATAACTCCTGCACCCGTGGACCTAGAACGTTCACGTTTGGTTGGACTGGGGGCAAGGTGGGAACGCTTATGGTTAGTGCCAGAGCCAGACACCTCCCACAAGAGGCAAGGATCGTGCGAAATAAATGCTCGAGCGGAAAACATAACTGCGGTTCTCGTGGCCTAGAGAGGAAATTTGCTAGGAGTACAGGGGGCAGGATAGAAAAGTCAATCCTGTTGAGAATGAGCGCATGAAAACTTGTAATTACAGACAGCATCAGATTGGGCGATGCCCATGTCCATGTCGTCTGGATCCCCTTCCTATAAGGCATCATAATCTTGCTCGTTTTCCACGCCGTGGGCACTTTGCAATCCCAAAGTTATCACGTGAAGAGCCTAGTCAAAAGGGCTTTGCGAAAGATCTTCCCAGCCTTCATTCAAAACTGCAGCTCTTATCTCTTTCAGATCTTCCTTTATCTCTTCCCTCAAGTTCGGACATTAGCTGTATTGCTTGCAGACCGCGCGATTCCACGCTGGTATCAGCTCGAGAGTTTTCGAAGAGACGTTTCTTGGCATATTTGAGTTTCTCTGCTTTCCTGGCACTGTTGTGATAATGTTCGACGAGTCGGTTGTATTCTTCATCAATGTTGTCGATAACGGAATCTTCCCATTCACTCGCAAGGTAAGCGGAGTGGTCCCAGTTGATGGAGAGTTTGAGGCTTAGTTTGCTTAACTTCATTGCTCTCTTTTCACGCACCGAGGAGCGGAGTCTAGCGCGGAGGAGACGATGGTCCGATCCCGTGTAGAACTTCGGAACAACAGCGACGTCAGTCAGGCAAAATCTCCGATGAAGATGATGTGGTCTATTCCATTATGGAACTGTCCACTAGGTGACTCCCATGTCAATCGCAAATGAGAGGGCGTCTAGAACTGCAAGTTAGCATGCATAGTGCGGATCGACATGATGAACTTGGATAGCCTTTCACCCCATTCCATTCCACTCCCTGAGTCCCGACGTGGAGCTCTTCCGCCATTCTTCTAGGACCAGCCTTGGCGTTGAAATCACCCGCGATGACTTTGAAGCAGTATGGTCTTCTGTCTGGAGCCTCTACAGATCCATATAAGACGCTTTCAGCTCCCCTTCATTGTGACTTGGTGTTAGTGCATATGCAACTAAGATTGTTAAAGCTTGGCTTATGCCTTATCTTCTTGATCGCAAAGGTCCGATTCGGGTTGCCAAGCTTTCGTACGAATCAATGTTCATGGCGAAGTGCGTATTCACGGACGCCTACGCCACCAATGCCTGTGCTGTCGCATGTTCCAAGAAACAGTTCTCCTTCAGTCTCTAATACGGCGTGCAGCAGACGATACCTTTTCGTCTCTGTCAGTCCGATGGCGTCGTACTTGATCTTCCTAGCTTGCATCATCAGGTCTTCTGTACACGTTTCCGATGCAAGCGTTCGTGCGTTGAAAGTACATATCGCCATCTTGTCCATCTCCTTTTGAACAACCTGTTTTGGCCCCGGACTTCAGCAACCTTTTTTCCAGCGGTTCAACTCAATGCTGCCGTTTTAGGAGCTCCCTCAGGTTTAGTAGGGAACGAGGTCCTCATGACCTATAGTCTATAGATTCTTATATGGTTTTTGACATATCGGTACCCACGAATAGCTGGCCAGGCTTTGACATGGTGGCTGGGTTCACCAACGGTAGCTAGCCAGGCCATCTCAGAATGGACGAGGGGCTCTAATTTTAGAGCCCTGAATCACCTCCCGGATACTATCCAGTCATTCGAGTGAAAGCTTTTGGCTTAGATGGGCAGGATATCACCTGCACCCGCAGACTTTCCACACACGTATGCGTATGGATACACATAGATACAAGAAGTATATATCAACCCAACACAGCAGGAACAGAGCCCGTCCCCTGAATCCAGCTGCGTTTTTGGGCAAGTAGCGGCTGCTTTTGACCTGCGATTTATTCCCTTATCCGCCTACTGAGGACGCCCTACGTAGCCTTGTCGCTAATCGGCTGGGGATCCTTCAGTGAGAAAGAACTCAGTGGAGGAAATCCGTAGTGGATCAATACCAATAGCCGTCTGAAATAACCATATCTTCCACACCTACGAAGCCTATTAATTGGAACAAGAATTGCCTGAGATGGTAGATTAGAGGGTCTGAAATAGACTGATTCCCACGAAACATTGTACAAGGCGTTTCGGGATATGCCCATACGCCCAACGTTCGTTTAGAATCATAGTTCGCAGTTGTGGAGGGACTGTGCGTTTAACTTTGTTGGGTTGCAGTTCTAAGGCTTGTGATTATTCTCAGCTCTGTTCGTTCATACTTCTATAGATCTGTAGCAGTCGCTCTCAAATGCTCTGCAACGTCACAACATCGAGAAGACCTCCAAAAAAAATTTATCATGCAATCTCTCAACGGAGCTCGCCTTGATGAATAGTTTAGAAGATCTTCTCATCATTATGAAGTGGCTTTTTCTTTACATACAATATTGTAGGCTATCTCCCCTTAATCACTCATGACCGACATAGCCTGTAAACCCGAAAACTTACTTTACCTGCACTCCTCTCAAAACCCCTCTTTTTTACTCTTTTTTCATGTATATGCATATTATACAAGCGCCTAGTAAACTGGCAGCTAGAAATCCTCATCTGAATTTCTCCGTATGCTCTTCTTCACTGGAAGAGATTGTTTTGTGGAGCCCCTTCGGTACTTCTGTGCAGCCTCGGCTGAGATGCTCTACTTTTATTCAGCTAATGTTTAGGTCTTGTTGACTTAGTAACTGACTGTTGAGATCTGGAAAGCAGAAAATCGTGGGGTTCATCCCAACCAAACGACATCTTAGCTCCGAAATCGGATTTATAAATGCCTAGATTTGCCGTATGAATTATCAAACGTAACCCACAAGAAGACTGCAACCCATTCTTCAAACTTCATATTGAAACCTTTCGCCTGGGTGAGCTCCGACCCAACGCCTGGTGTCGTGGGTGGCTACACTAAACTCTCAAGATTCGCGAAACTTTTCTATCTCTTCGAGATTTTGCATCCGATAATCCAGAGGAGAGTTGTCGTAATCTCTTCGGATCACCCAGTGTTGCTTGATATGTAGGGAAGGACCTTCATTCTCAGCTGTGTGTTCGGCTCCTCAGAGCATGCATGTGATCAACCAGATCACAGCTGACGCCATGCAATCACCATCCCACCGTTGGGACAGAAGACTGTGAAAAATAAGACGCAGGAAAGGTCATTCGAAGGCCAGGTTTCGCCTCATTTTATAGAGAGAACTACGACCACCCGGAGCATATACATCATCCAGATCCCCTTCCACGAAGCTGTTGTCACGTCTATACGACGGAGAGGGAGGCAGAAAGACTTTTCTAGGAGGTTCCGGTCCCAAGATCGTGCGATTACCATTACCAGAAACTGTACCCAGTATCCTTCCTTCCAGTTCTTCAAGTAACCCTTATTTTATATGTGTAAATAAATGTGTAAATCGGCCCTTCAATGGATACTCATCAGAGAAAGCCACAGTCCTAGGAAGCTTCAGGGATTCAATTTCTTATCAGCCGCCCGATAAGACCATTTTTTCAAACTAAGCATGTTCATCGTGATAGCCCTTTTGGTTTTTAGGTAACATGCCGACCTGAAATGGATAAAAATATTGTAGTTGATGAGCTTCCTATAGCACTTGGTCTACAAAGACTTTACTGGAATTGTATATTGATAAAGGGCTGTCATTGGTCTTTCAGTTTTTCCTGTGTAAACTTTCTATAGCAGCTTTGTTGTTCAGCAGTAGCACAAGGCAGGAGCATCAGCCTAATAGAAGATATAATAACATCTTGTCCGAGGCATTACAATGGCATCCAATACAGCGATATATCATGCCAAAATCAATCCAGACTCAATTCGGTCTATTATAAAGCCACTTTTGTTTAAGAAGGTGATCCGTCTGCGTACCACTGCATTCCGCCTCTTAATGCCAACAAAGCTGTGCCTTTACTATTCTTTTCGAAACTTAGCATAATATTCATCATCTCGTCCTCTTCGAGCCACTTTATCATATCTAAATTCAATGGTGTACGTACTGCTTTTATCCCAGAATCGGAATACTTTTGTAGAATGTAGAAAACCGAAGCGCTTAGTTGGCACCAACTTCTTCAGCTGATAACTGTGCTTTACAGCCTTCGATAAGAGGCACTACTCTGAGCTCGAGTTTCTGCTGGTGTGACTCCCATAAGGAGTTACTTGCCTCATACGGGAAAATTATTGACTGCATTCTCTGTTTCTTCCATGCGAATTGAAAAACATTCTAGAAACTAGCGTCGTTTTTGAGGGCCTTTTATAGACATATCATCTATGAAAAGCGGAACGTAAAAAGGTGAAGAAACTGTACTAGGAGAAGTCGTAGGAGGCACCACGACTGCACTGCCACCCGTTTCAGTGAATGTCGTATCAGGCACCGTGGTCGCATTTCCGCCGTTTTCAGTAAATGTCACGTTAGACATCATGCTTGCATTGCCACCAAATTCAGCATCAATTACTGCCATTTCCGCTGCGCCTATGATTTCCTCGACTTCTTCTTGAGCCCAGCCTAAAAAGCTATTCAATAGCAGTGGCAGACAATACACGAGGTAGCCAATTAGTTCACAGTTTACTCAACATACTTGTGTTTCGAATAACAGTCATGAAATACTTGAAAGTTTCGCAAGAGATTGTTATAACTTGGTTGAAAATTAATTTTTTCTCAAGCTCTTGATCTCAGCTATTCAACTCCTGTATCTTGATAAAAGCTCAATCATGATGAAGTCATGATTACATGACACGCACCTGAATTTGGAGGGCAACGGTGTTAGGACTGATAAGATAACCAAGGAATTGATGTACGATTCTGTACTACACTATAGTCTGCAGGTAATTCACCAACTACAGGGTGGCTACAAAGTATGGTCCGGCAAATCACACGTCGCTTGCTGACCTGTAAATCTCCGTTTCAGTTGTGCCATATATGCTCAGGATAAAGCGTGTCAGTCATGCCCTATACCCAAATTATTGTGACTGTCGGTAAAAGTACCTCGGAGAAATGCGACCATCTCCTCACCGTGCCACAATCGCACATCTCGTGGACGAAGGATGTTCCGCTGCGGAGTTTGCAAGAAGGCTGCACATTAACGACAGAACGGTCAGAAGAATTGTGGCCCAGTACAGGGAGCGTGGACACCATCTACCGCTTCCAAAATCAGGGCGTCCAAGAACTGTCAATGTTCCTGGGATTCGGAAGGTGATCAAGAAGAGCATCCCACGCAACGATGAGGTCAGCATGAACAAAATCGCCTCGGATTTGCATATCTCGCGAAGAAGTGTTCAAAACATTGTGAAGTGTGAGCTGGATTTTCACAGTTTCCGCTTCTTTCGAGGCCAGATGCTCAGCGAAGCAGCAAAGAAAAACAGACTTGAAAAATGACAGAAGCTTCTGGCAGCAGTTCGTGCGGGCCGCCTCTCGGACATTGTGTGGACAGACGAGAAAATTTTAACGGTCGAGGTCGCGCACAACAGCCAAAACCAGCGGAAATTGCTACCTCGGGCAGAGGAAAATTCCAGAAAACAACGAGTGAAAACCAGGAGCCTGTTTCCGAAGTCGGTGATGGTATGGGCCGAAATAACTTCAGAAGGAGAAACACCTCTCGTTTTTGTTGATAAAAACATCAAAATCAACTCCGAAACTTACCAGAATGTTATTTCAAGGGACACTTTGTTGCCATGGGCCCGAAATCACTTCGGGGAACGGAACTTTATCTTGCAACAGGACTGGGCACCAGCACATGGGTCGAAATCCACGATTTCCTTCTGCCAACATCATTTTCCTGGATTCTGGGACAAAGACATGTGGCCATCTAACTCCCCAGACCTCAATCCAATGGACTACTCCGTTGGGAGCTATCTGCTGCAGAAAATGTCTTCTTTACCCCACCGCAGTTTGGACAGTCTGAAAGCAGCTCTTCAGATGGAATAGCAGAAAATTGATGTCGACTACTTGCGGCCTACCGTGGGAGCCTTTACAAAGAGATTGTAAGCTTGTATTCTGGCCAAAGGCGATCATTCCGAACAATACCTCGAATAAATGTTCCTTTATCTTAGTCGTACCATTTAATGAAAATTCTTGAAGAAATGTGTGATATTTATTTTTTTACATGCGAATAAGTACCGGACCATACTTTGTAGCCACCCTGTAGATTTGACTAGTTTGAGCGACTCGATCCGAGGTGAGCGCTCAAGTTGTTATACTGTCGCGAATACCACTATCCACGCAACAAGCTTGGTTAGGGTTATTTTCCTTTATGTCCTTCCCGAAATCAACTTGCACGACTGGAATATTTACGATTCTATTCCTCAGCACAGACGCTGCTCGGTAATATGGAGATTACCTTTCAATGAATGCTTTGTTTGTCTTCATTCTTCAGCCTCAGCTTCTCTACAGGCCGATCTTTCTTTTGCAGGGTGGCAGAAATAGACCACCGTAATGACGGCAATCTTCACTAGAAACTCTCAAGAAAATTTGCCCAAGAGTCTAATTCTCCATTTACAATCCTCCATCACGTGAAACTTACGCTGCCATCCAGCATTGGAAAGTTAGGCCAGTATACCACCAAGTGGCATCTGCTCTGAAGAGTCGAATTTTGTCTATTTCAGCCGTGCAAGTTGATTTGATAGAGAGTAAAAGGGCACATTCTACCCAAACGTGCCGCGAGGAGGTATTCAGGTTCATAAAACGGAAAGAACGCTTAGTTAGGATAAAGTCGGCTACAAAGTCAGTACAGAGCGTTGTAGGTAGAACAAGATCGTTCTCCATGGATATCTCCCAAACTGTAAAATTGGGTTTCTCTTGGCTTCCTCGAAGTAAGGTCCTCACAGAGTTCCAATTATAAGCAACATCTTGCAGAAATTGCAGAACAGAGCTCAATAACATATCCGAACAGTAGAGATAGCAGAGTGATCAAGAGTGTAGGCTCAGAGCCGCATTCAGAACAAGATGAGTCCGTCGTTGTATGGCAAAAACCATATTACATGCAAAAAAAGGTGTTCGGTTGTGGCGGTGTTCCTCATTCAGTTGGGCTGGCTGGTGTCGTTGCCAGAGTCAGCTCATGTTGACAGCCCAAATGAAAGAGGAGCACCGTTACACCAAGACCAGGTGCCTGAAGACTCAAAAAGTACCGGTGATGAAGCCAGGACGTCACTCTTAAGTGAAACGCGGGACCCTCATCCGAGTTTTGCGAACAGTGTGCTAGGGCCACCGAGGAATGAAGGAACTCGGCCAAAGACGTCAGGTCGCATAAGGACTCTGGACCTAGGACCGCTTACTGAGAAGCCTCGAGAAGTCACCGATTAAATGAAGCCCAGGAAACCACAGTTCCGTTTGGTTCCTTCTCCGTTGTTATAGAGCTTGGCCCAGTCTCCAATTTTTCTGACATTCGCTCCTTTCCGGCTTGTCTCCTGTGTCAAAAAAAAGGAGACTGGGAAAAGACTCTTCAACAACGGAGAAGAAACCGAAAATGAAGTGGTGATAGCAATAGCGAAGTTCCTCGAAGACATTGTCCGCTCTCAGCAGAATCAGCGATCGAATCAGGGCTGTGAGGACAAATACACAGAGGGTACTGAGCATCAGTATCAATGTTGGCAACACAAGCAGGTTCTCTCAGAGCGGAAAGGTGAGCTCTAATGAGCCTTGAAGGGGCTGGAGGGATAATGGAGACAGAAGAACTGGAGGCGAAAACGAAGCAGAGAGAATCCTCGACTTAGCCGCAGCCGCAACTTGACAGTCCACAGCATCTTCTTCGCACGAGACTCAACAGGTCACTCACAGCAGTGAGAACTCATGGGTTACCTACAGCAGTGGAGGCGGACGGAGTTCAGCCATTCACCTGTGAGAAGATGGTTTTCCAAAACCGCAAAGATATCGAAGTACAGCCTGTCGAAGACCTGAATTCACAATAGAAACCTCTCCTCTCCTAGCAGACATATCCATTGAGCTTCCCAAAATATCAAGGGCAAGAACGGAGCGGATGCTATGTAGTAGTTGTACCAAGCGTATAAAGAAACGTAAGTTACTGGAATCCGTTCTTCAAGCTGGAGCGACACTGTGAAAGTCATCCCATAGTGTGCGAAAAAAATGCTGAAAGAGTTTCTAGGTGAACTTCAAAGAGACAAGGAAGCGCGGTTCTGAAACGATGAAGTGCAACGAGTCGCGAGGCCGAGAAAAGCCTTACAGAAGAAAGCCGCTGCAAAAGACGAGATTTCCAGATTCAGAAGACCTACCTCTTTACTAAAGCTGCAGGAGGTTTGCAGAGGTTGCTATAGCGGAGGCGAAAATGGAATGCCCGATGGTCGAAAGTTCGTATTCTGACTGGACAAAGCCCAGCATCGATACTCAAAACTTCAGAGTGAAGGGTTATGAAGGACAAGGACTGAGGAGGCCTAGTGTGTTGGAGCGTAGGTGAAAAGAGTACTTCCACAGACTATCATACGGGAAGGTGCGTAGGGCAAGGGTAACGGAACTTCTCGACTATCGCGGCATTCTCCCTTGCGGCATGCGGCAAATGCCACTGCAATTACCGTACTCCCGCCAATCGATAGGACGCGATTTTTTTCCTTGACTGCCTTGCTTTTCTATTGGATTTTATCGTTTTTTCTTCTGTTTCTTTATGGTTTTCATGTTTATTAGACTTGATTAATTAAAATGACTCCTACTATATAAACGACGATCAATACCGCATCGGAATTGAAAAGAGCGGCCAGCCAATTCAAATAATTAAAGGACTCCCTACCTCACAAATTGCGCGCTCCAGCCTTCCATCGCAATCCCGCGATAGGCGGCGGGTGCGACGTCTGCGAAGCCGTGTTAGGGGAGAAGTTCCCGGACCTTTAGGGCAATGAGGAGGATAAAGTCTAGAAAAGCATCTGGCTAAATGGGGTTCCCCTCTAAGGGTGGGAAGCGTTGAAAGAGTATGTAATTACGTAGACCACCTATACCTGAACACTGATAAAAACAGACGGAGAATCCCAGATGCCTCGAACAGCCATACCGCCATCCCGTCGTTCCTATTTTAACCAGAAGGAGGACGCAATGGAGAGCTCTTCCAATTGACTGCTCTAACGATGATACTGTTACATGTTACACTGTTATACAAAGGCTTATGTGAAGTCCCAGGAGACTTAATCAGATTTCAAAGTAGTGCTCCAATGATCGGGTCAACGACGGAGTGATAAAGCATTATAATAGGCAAGTGATAGGTCCACGACTGCAATTCGCATTTCACACGACCCAGTCAAGGTAATAGACGTCGATGTGGGCTACGCCATGAGTAAGTTCTAGCCCCTCTTTTCTTCTCCTCCGTTCCTCTTCTTGCTTACAATGGATGTCAGCATAGAAGAACTGATCGATAGGCGATTGAGGACTATCCTTTACGTTGATGATATCGCTATGATAGCAGGGAGCAAACAACAATTGCAGGACAATCTACAGAAATGGCAGGAATTGCTGGCGGAGAATGGGGTGGGGCTCAGCGTGAAGGAGACCAAGTTTGTCAGCTCCAAGGGGTACACGGAAAAAATCTTACAGTAAAAAATCGGTCTCGAGGAGGCGTCGAAAGGGTACAGGGCATTCGATGCCTGGGAAGTAACCTCGTCCTTGATAATAACCTGGATCATGTTGTAAAGGCCCGAGTAAATCTGGAATGAAGGAAATGAAGAGAGTTCACTGGTCTTATGCGACAAGACGTGCTCCACGACGCCTAAAGGAAAGGTACGCAGAGCTGTAGTGAGGTCCTCAACGAGTTACGACAGCGGCTCTCAATTAGAATTTATGAAAGACAGTTTCACTCCGCTCGAATGAATGGTACGGACAAGACGAAGTGCAAGGCTCCAGGGAAGCGACTTCATTGAGCCTTAAAGAAGAGGTGGTGGGATGTGATCAAAAACGGCTCCGCAGAAGATAAAGTGAAGGTAGGAAAAGGAAACGACTAAAAAAAATCCTTCTACGAAGGCTACGTAGAAGAAGAAGAAATCCAATAAGAAACCCGATTCGGAAAAAAATCATTTTGAGATTACTCAAGGGGAAAAGATGGAATTCACCCTATTCGAGCAAATTTAGGATTTTTTCTGCTCCACAGGACGTATATGCTCGACACATGTACATCGGGACTATCAATCGCAATCGCCTTCCTTTGATATTTGATCAGCCTCATTCTACTGGGTTTTTATGCACACAGGCTTCCCTTTATGAAACTTAGAAATGAAGAAACCTCATCGAATTGTTCAAAATCAAGTTTATGGCCTCGAAGTGAAACGAATTAATGAGAAACAGCTCGAGATGTCTGTAATATCCCTTCATGCGCACCCCTATTCCCCACCTGTCACGATCCACCATTCCACATACAGCTCAGCGGAAATCTTTATGAGATTGCAGCTTTAGAAGAGAGCACAGGTGCCCAGTGTTAACGGTTTCCCAAGGATTTTCATTTACACCGCATCGTTATTGGCAAGAGGCCCATATTTCGCCACATTGTCCAGAATACCATGAGACCAGCCGGATCGCCGGGCCTTTCCCGCCTTCCCATGGCAAAGCTGTAACAATCAGCTTACTCAGCACTCTTTCTCTGGAACAAATGATACTTTACAGAATGCAGAATCTGGAATAAACTAACAGGGCAGCGCAAATGATATTCAGTGTGTCCTGTTCTTCATCCCAAGAATTGCCATACATCAAAGGTTCAATTGTTTGGCAATCAAAGCTTTGAATAGTTCACACACACAGACACACACACACAACACACACACACACGGACACACACAGACACACACACAGACACATACACAGACACACACCACACAGACACACGGACACACACAGACACACACACAGACACATACACACACACACGGACACACACACGGACACACACGGACACACACACAGACACATACACAGACACATCACAGACACACAGACACACACCACACAGACACGTACACAGACACACATACACACACACACAACACACACGGACACACACAGACACATACACAGACACATCACAGACACACAGACACACACCACACAGACACGTACACAGACACACATACACACACAACACACACGGACACACACAGACACACACAGACACATACACAGACACATACACAGACACACACAGACACATACACAGACACACACAGACACACGGACACAGACACACACAAACACGGACACACACACACACACACAGACACATACCCAGACACACACAACACAGACACACGGACACACACCACACAGACACACGGACACACACACACACATACACACACACACGGACACACACACGGACACACACGGACACACACACAGACACACACACAGACATATACCCAGACACACACCACACAGACACACGGACACACACATATACACACACACGGACACACACACACACGGACACATACGCAGACACATACGCAGACACACACCACACAGACACACACACAGACACACACACAACACACACACACAACACACACACACGGATACACACAGACGCATACACAGACACATACACAGACACACACAGACACACGGACACACACAGACACACACACAGACATGCACACAGACACATACACAGACACACACCACACAGACACACACACAGACACACACACAACACACACACAACACGCACACACACACTCACACACACACACAGACACATACACAGACACATCACAGACACACAGGCACACACCTCACAGACACATACACAGACACATCACAGACACACAGACACACACCTCACAGACACACGGACACACACACACATACACAGACACACGGACACACACGGACACACACGGACACACACACACACAAACACGGACACACGCACACACACACACACACACAGACACATACACAGACACATCACACACACACACACAGACACACGGACACACACACACACACACACACACACACACACACACACACACACACACACACACACACACACACACACACACACACACACACACACACACACACACACACACACACACACACACACACACACACACACACACACACACACACACACACACACACACACACACACACACACACACACACACACACACGGACACACACACGGACACGCACGGACACACACGGACACACACACAGAAACATACGCAGACACATACGCAGACACACACCACACGGACACACACACACCCACACACACAACACACACACAACACACACACATAGACATAAGCTAACCAACCGATACACTAAGTCGATTATATATGGTAGGATGACTTTGAAACGGTAACTTTCAATATACTTCACGCCAGCACAAGTCAGGTCAGGTGCTCCAGACCCTTCCCCAAGAAGTTTCCCCATGCAATGTAAATACATTACAAGACAGATATCAGGTCCGTGAGCTTTGCGGTACATATACAGTAGTTCGGCTAGCAGTAGATTCTGTTTCGAGGTGTCCGGTAGTCGTGTAACCGCCTGGCGCTGGGTAAGATCCGGGACATGACAAAGTCTCCAACAGCTCGTTTTTGCCCAAAATCTTTTCAGTGCGTCATAAAAGACGGCTTTCGATCGTTTTGCGTCACTTCTGCTTTAGTATGCGTAATTGCTTGTTACACTAAATCCCTCTAATCGGAAATATATACCCTGTTCAGGTATGTTCCTAACAAACTCACCTACTGTCGTGATGGGCGACGTTATCGAAACCAAGCCTTTTGTGCAGTCTATCATTGAAAGAACTAGGCATTTCTTTGTGAACAAGTACTCACCATACATCAAACAAAGGAGCACGACTGCGAGTCGCATCTTCTTCGGGCTTTCGGAAGCTACCGCTCGCTCGAACAGCATTTCAGACGCTTGCTGATTTTCAAACACACACCTGTGTGAACAACAGCAGCAAAATGAGGTCCTGACCTCACTGGGTGCTTCGAAGTAAGATAAGGGAAGATATGACAGTGACAGGATAGTTGCGTCTACACAGGTCTTTTCAGATATAGCACGTGCCGTACGTGTTTCATCAGGGATGACAGGGATAACAAGTGATAGTGTTTTAACACGATATCCGCGTCTACTCACCTCAACATGGAACAACGGTGATTAGCAGGAGGCCTGTCCGTCTCACAGTGAATGAAAGCACCTTTTTGCAGAAATATTTTCCACTCTGAATCCTTGATTGGCTTCCTTGGCATGGCAAGGGGGAGAACTGTTTTATTATTAATTAAATGGTTCCCGTACGGATTAGGATGAATAGCTAACTGTTGTACGGCATCAGTTAGCCATTCATCCTAATTCCAGGGATAAGGTGGAAAGTTTGACTATCTCGCTAGCTGGGTCACATCGTTCATGTCGATTGTGACTCATCAATTCACAATTCCAAAATGTTTTCTTTTGATTGTAGGAGGTCTTCTGCTTGATTGATTTCCCTGCGCGCGGACATCTAAAGGCCTAGTTCAGAATAGTTTTGAGGCACCTTTTCAAGTCGAATAATGAATGTATTGGTTGAGGGTAGTCGACGCCGTTAGAGAGAAGGCTCCCTCAAGGTAGTGAAAATATGTAGACGTTTTGCAAGATTATCATGACGGAAATCACATGGATGTGGTATTCGGAGGAGATTTCAGTTGTTGCAATTGAGTAAGGAGTTTATTCATCAAGCCAAAAGTGTTCAAAACTGCCTTCCTCTGTCAACATCGATCATACCAGGTGGTTTGAACTTCCTACGTGGGTTCTCTTGTGAATGGTTGAGCCCCTACAGGTCATCTCCGTCCCGTTTTGCAACCTGAAAGCGCACGCACGGTTGAGGGCACCAAAAATTTATCCCAGATAGATCTCAGAAGCCTTTTTTATTGTAACTGTGCCTCTGGCACAACATCAAAAATTATATCCGTGCCACAGCAGTCTGACACGTTTCCAGCTAGCAATATTTACAGTTCACCGCATAATTCTTTCATTGCTCGTTTATAAAGTAAACTCAGCATGCTTCAGTCCACCTCTACGCTGCTCTTTGGCAAGCAGATTAGGTGAGACTAGGTGAAAACGAGTCTTAGCATTGTGAATGAGCTGACCACTCTAGTCTTACTACATAAAGAGCGTGACACCTGTTGTCGTGAGGATGCATGATTCTTTCAAGAAGAAGATTGAGCTGCTTCTTTCAACCATTCGGAGGCAGTTTTCCCTGGTATTTCTGCTTTTATTCTATTCACTTCTGTTTATACTCTCTCGTTGTCCTCTTTGTTTCTCGATTCATAATTGTATATATTTATATTACAGTTTGCTGGTGTATTTAATTATTTCTTAGAGGCGTCTTTGAAGTTGCATCAGTATACGCGCGCGACGTGAGGTGTTAGAAGCCGAAGGATCTCCCGATGGCATTCTGTGAGGCCTTCCTGAAGCTGCGGGGCAATATGATCTCACCACGACTGCGATGGGATTGAAACAAATCCGTGAAAAGAATTTTCCCCTCACAAACCAGCGGCTCATGCCCGGATTTGTTGGGACTTCCTGATTCAAATTTTGCTGTGATAACAGCGGAGTCTCTCGACATTCCCAGATTAGGGAGTGATAAAGAAGTCACTGGTTTTGACAGAACATGATCACAACTTCTCAATGCTGTGGGGCTAGGCTAATCCGAGGTAATTATAACCGAACCCATTGTTGGAATCAAGGATAGCTCGGCTCACTTCAAGAAAATAGTTTGCGTATTTGTGGATTGCGCCACAAACCCGTATATTGATCCATATATTAAGTGTTTTGGAATTCTCGCACAAATGTTTCTATGCTTGTCTCGGACATAGCATGTCATTCGAAAGAACTATTGTGCTGGCGTTATATGTAGTCATAACTGTCGATGCCTGGTTGACGACACTTCAGAAGGTTAATCAGTCCTTAGATCGTTCCCCATAGAAAAACAAGTTTTAGAGAGAGGCCAAAGTTTTTATTGCTTCTGCCGACAATATATGATTAGAATAGGGAAGAGATTACTTTTCGTGGTAACTATTTGACTACACAATTTCTTTCGAGTTCTAAGCAATAGTTTTACACTTTTCAAGTCGGTGCATATTAGATTGGACGATATGCATAGCCAACCAAAATAAAATAACTTCTGAGATCCGAAAATCCGTTTTCCATTGCAAGTTTATCTAATAATGAGTGCAGCCCCCCTTCTTTCGAATAAGCTCGAAGATTCGATCAGGCATCGAATCACAGAGCTTCTTCAGAAGAACAGGCGACAGACTCTTCCACTCCATAGGTTCTCAACGATTCAACATTGTCGTAAACTTTACCATTTGCTAAATTTTACGCACTAATACACCCCAGATATTTTCGGTAGGGTTTAGGTCCGGGCTGCATGCCGGCCATGACAATAACGGGATGTTATTGGACTGCAAATAGGATAGAGTACTCCGCGCAGCGTGAATCGAAGCGTTGTCTTGCATAAAGACGTTGTTTTTGTTGGTGTTCCTCTGGATGAAAGGCACCAACGTTTTCCGAAAAAGTGACTGGTAGCCCTGGCTTGTCATTTTACAAGACGTGAATTGAATACCAACGGTGCCGTCGCTACAAAACGCTCCCCAGACCATTAACGAGAAGCCACCGAAGTTCCTTCGGGACATAAGTCGTGGTTCTTTCCGCAGATCGCGCCAATACGAGTGGTTTCCATCTGGCCCATCTCCGTTGAATTTCTTCTCATCAGAAAAAATAACCTGAAAAAAGACAAGGATAGAAAGCTCAAATTTTTCGTAAAGCCAAGCAATTCCCAAAAAACGGACATTCGTCAATCTCTGTTCATCTCATTCCTAGCGAAGAATAACCGTTTCTCTCGATGACTCTGTATTAGCCGTGGCTCAGACTTCATATTCTGAGAAGCTATGTGGTCCAATGACTTCAGGACGCGAGCAACAGTCCATTTTGATACCGAAATCCCACAATCTGCAGCTAACTCCCTCGTTCTTTCTCGTAGAGTTTGATGCCATATTGACCAACCGACGCTTGTCGCGTTCAGAAGGAGTTGGTTTTCGTCCTTGCTTCTTCTTCGGAACATTTGTTGATTTCCTCTTTACGACACACGCAACTGTGCTCTTAGGAATGTTGAGTTCTCTAGAAATTTGATGATAACTTTTTCCAAGGTGACGTAATGCGTCAATTCAAATCCGGTCTTCGTTCGTAAGTCGCGTATAGCTGCGTATGCTCAAAAAACAAACATGTAAGCATGTGCGACTTCCAGATACAGGGAAGGAAAAATTGAATAAATCAATCACCTCAAGTTGTCCAATCTATTGTGCACCGCCAGGCGTTCAACACTGCCCCGACAGAATTTTTCAAATGCACTGTCATCTATCTATTATCGCGCCAAAATTATTTGGGCTCTTCTACACATAACATATCTGCGGCAGAAGCATTAGAAGTTTCAACTCCTCTCAAAAATTAAGTTTTTTATAGGGTGCGATCTATTGTGTACCGCAGTGTATCAGCTGCGTGCTATCTTCGACGCCTTTTTTCGCCACCTCAGAGTAAAAGCAGAAAGCAACAGATCTCAAATTCAAGGTACTTTTTCAATAATAGATAGGTGAGAATACTCTTCTAAGTTGTTTTTTTATGTAATATTAGCTGTTTATGATTGAGAATATTCTTGTACCGTGCGAGGTTGTTAGGTGGAACAATTTATTGATTCAACGGCCTAACGTTTCGACGCTATCGTCTTTTTCAGAGGTCGGAGCTCCACCGCTCAAGCGGATGTAAAATCTGCTGTCGCCACAAGCGCTGCCCTCTGAAGGTGGAACTGCCCTTTGAACAAGATGAAAGCGTAGAAACGTTAGTAATTAATAGACTGTTCCACCTTACGTCCTCGCACGGCACAAGAATATTTTTAATCGCCAATAATATAAATAATTATGCCGAGGTTAAAGCAAGAGAGAATTTCGAGACTATAATATTAGCTTTCTATTCGCTTTCGGGGAAGTGATATTTGCTTATCAGAGTTTTGGCCCAAGCCTTCATTTTTTCTTTTACTATATTATCTACTAATATTTTTGCTCTGCTACCAACTCTATTATTGCTGTTTGTTGAGTAGAGGCAGAACTATTGAGATTCTGGCCTCTCTCAAATTGGTTTGGCAATAGCAGCAATTGTTGTGGTGTTCTTTCTGTTGACATTAATTTATTCATGGTGTCCGTTATTCCAACTATATCCCAAATATTCCTGATTTTTCATGACAACACATTGAGGTGAGTTATTTCCTTTTATTCAACATTTGTATTGCTACTTTTATCCCGACTGGTCTTTCCAATAAATCTTGTTGTACTGCTATTTTGATTGTCTCCAATCGTTTGTTTATGGATCCGATTTATATTGTGCATATAAAAATTCAAATTAGTTTCGTTGTTGTTATAAGTTCTCACTTGTTATGTTTCACTTCTAATTGTATATTACTACATGAAGTATATAATTACACTAGAAATTGTTTCTGCTGATGGAGAATATTTTATTATTTGATATGAATTACAATGACAAATGTCAAGAGACATGCAAAATATGGAAAAGCAAAACGTACATAACAACTCTGCGAAAACCCGGGCAATATTCGAGATAAAGCACATTGTTAGTCGTCAAAGATTCTGCAATTATTACAAGGCGAGTAAATGGGCCCATAAAATAGTGAAAATTATATGCAATGGCGTACAATAGCAGCATTGTTAAATAAAAAAAATACATATCATGTCAGGAACACTGAAGACTTTCTCGTTCAGACTTTCGCCTCACCTGTGTTGGGTTCGAAAGGTGGCCAGTTCTTCGGACGGTTTTCCAGTTGCTCGAAAAGAGGTGGTTTTGAAGCCGGAAGGACCTCCTGAAAAATTTATGACAAAATCAATAGTGTTTCCTTTATATTCGTAGGGCACAATAATTGAACGATATATAAAAACTTCTTTAAGATCAAGAGTAAGCTTTTCGAACGCATCAGCCGACTCGCAAAAGAATGCCAGTGCCATCGATGGGTCATGAATGAGTAACATAACGCTGTTGCAGAAACGATAGGTTAGTAAGAGCTCTAGAAAAACCTGATCATAATTCATGTAAGGAAGCATTTTACAATGGAACGAACTGTCATCCAGGGTTTCGTCGTTCAATCTTTCGAGAGATACGAAAGCGGGTACATCTTCGTTCTGTGGATATACCTATTTTTGAAGATCAAAACTTCCATAGATTTTGGAAAAACTTAGGTCTGCAGGAGTAAGACTGTAGCTGACACTCAATGTGGGCGTTGGAATAAAACATTTTCCACGTCAAGCGCATCGAATCCATTCTCGAATCTAGTGTCTCCATATTTTCTAGAACTGAAGGACGACGGACAGTAGTGAGGGTCAAGTTAGATGAGCTGTAATATGTGAATATCAAATAAGCACTCCACTCGAATAGGTAATATGAACGATGGAGGAATTACCAAGCATCTCACCTCATCACCTGCTATACCAACGAAGTCAAGCGCATGGTTAGGCCATACCAACGCAGTCAGGTTTGAAGTAATTCTGTAAAGTACCGAATGAGAATAACGTAAGCAGCATTCTTGATTTTAAGAATAATGAACCTCGATGGCAGGTAGGTAACAATGGTTAATACTGGTCAGATCCAGCCGTAAGGGGACAAGTATTAGAAGTGGTTGCCAGTCGCAATTTGATCATCCGACACTGGAGTCTCATTGATGAGCGTAAGATATGATTCAAGCACATTTCGAATATTTTCCATTTTTAGTGTCTCTGAGTATGGTTGTCGAGCGAGTAAGCGAACGGCCCTTTTCAGGGCCACAAATGTGTACGAAACGAAACGAAAAAAAATAAAAACAAAAAAAACGAGCAAAGACGAAATAAAAACGAAGCCTACATCTTTCCTTTCTTTTTCTTTTCCATCTCAATAAGATACATGCGCTTTCGACCGCTATTTCTTTTTCACCTCATACAGATACAGTTGTTTCATCCATTTTCCTTTATGTGGAACTGCAATGGGATTTCTTTGAGCTTCTTTAAGATTTTAGGGCTCTTTTCTCCGTTATTCTTTGTTCCATACTTGTCCAGAACGTGTTGCGCTTCCCTCTTCTCAAGCTATTTCGATTCACTCCCAATCCCTCCTAACTGTAACAATTTCTCTAACTTCTCTCCTCTTGAGAATGTGTTGTGTTGGATAAAAAATCTTTTTTCGTGGTCATTTCCTTTACTTTCCCTCTCTCCTTATATGATTCTTTCGAGATATACATTGCTACTAGTCACTTTTATCATAATTTTACTATGAGAACTTGGGGTTGTATTCATTGAGTTCCTAATTGCTTGTTGTATATGTCATTAACTGTTCATACCACCTTTTCAACTAACAAGCTGTTTAGCGCTGTCTGATATTTTGTTGAGTCACTGTTATTAGACGTTCATTGATACCATGTGTGCTTTTATCATCTTTCTAAATGTGCATTTCACTTGCTTATGATGCTTCTTGGTTTCTTTTTGGTACACATCACTTCAGTCTCTCCCGTTTCTTCAATTCCTCTTTTGAAAAGCCTCAGGAAAGGATTCCTGATAGCTAAACCTAGTTCGATCTTTTTTCAAGATCTTTAATTCGATGACATTGTTGCAAATGTCTGTTTTTCCACCACGCCGTTGTATATCCATATCTTTACTAGGGAACATTGCTTTGTTGTCACCGTACCCACTGACCAAAATTAAGTTTTAATGCACAGCCTTGTTGATACCAGCGATACATAAATGATAGCACAGTCGTCTCTACAAATAAGCGATCGCAAAATTACGGAGGAAAGTGCAATGAAAAATGAACAAACACAAGTGGGAGGCGTGATCCCAGTCAAAATGATACCAAGACTATTCCCAGTGCAAAGATTCTTACTGACAGATCCAATGCACGGTGGGTGTTTTGGCCAAGGCTGAACGCTTTATTTGTCTTCGAGACTGAGACGGGTGTTTGTTGCTTGTTTGAAGATATCCAGCACGTCCTGCAATATAGTAAATGTTGGATATTCTACGTTTTCAGAATAAAGTGTAAAGAGTTACAATGTTGAAGAAACACACGTAAATGTATACAAAATTGAATGCTGAAAATTTTACTTGGCAAGTTGTTTCACATTGTGATGTAGGGTCACATGATCTTAAAATGAAAACTTGCATATCATGCTTACAAATCTGTCAGCACGAAGACGTTGCATAATTAGATAAACCTTTAAGAAGACATGGTTAGTTTTACCAAAATAAGTCGACGCTAGCTGCACACTATTCAAACGAAGAAGATGTTCAATAATATCCAGCAAATTCGTAATCATCGACTTCTCGAAAACTAAATGCTAGGGAAATTTGTAATGCATTAATGTCAAGCAAGACGCTAAATGGTTGGCAAAAACTTTTTTACAAAGGAATAAATTACAATTCAGTGTTATTGCCTAGTAGTTGTAGCATGTAAGGAGAAGAAAGGAGTGAAGTGACAAGAGTACAGTCGAAAAACTAGGGAAACAAATGTGGACTAATGCCAAGTACTAGGTGCACCACCAAAACGCGGCGCACATCGATGAATTGCTGCGTACGTCACGCGGGTTTCGCAGCGCGCGACCGTTCCGTTCCTAATGCTCTACACCCCAGCTCGTCCAGCCCTATATAATACAAGTATCAAAATACTGGAAGTGCTTCGTTTCAGGTTAGGTCAGCACTCGAGCTTCATCCGAAAAGTGTATGCATGTGCCTGGAGTGCACGCTCTAATTCTTGTAGGGGCTGATTGGTCCCTGAAGGAAGGCGCTTCGGATTGCGCCATCTGTTCGACTTTACTCGGTGCGATGTAAAATTGGTTCACTGGTTTTCTTCAGTCTCCATCGTTTATTTCCAATGTAGAGGCATCTAATCCATCTATAGTCTCTGTACTCTACTACCCCACTCCCTCCCCCCCCCCCCCCCTCCCCTAGATGAGAATATGACAACAATTTTCGGAAAAATAAGTTAGTCGATGTTTTCTAACATTCTTCAATCTTGGAAGGACTTTTCATCGAAATCTAAGGAGGCAGCATTGAAGGCACTTCATAATCGTAGACAACTTCTTGCTCTTTGCAAGAATGTTATGGTACATCTCATCACGGATAAAGTTTCAGTTTTCCCTTGGTATGACCCCAAACTACGCATTTCATCACTCCCAAATAATAGAATTATGTTCTTTCCCTTCTAATTGGCCTCTCTGCAACTAAAGTGCACACTGGTAGACCAGCCGCGAAGAATGCTATCCAACCCTTGATGTAAACCTCGCTTCAAAACCATTTTCTGTTGTATATCTGTCGCTGATCGGTGTCCCGGTGGGCGTGTTGACTACGCAATTGGCCTATATGACACAATTTCCATTGTCGAACACTTCCCAAGAAAACTCAGAAATCCTTATTAGTTCTAGTCTGTGTGAAGCCTCTCTGAAAAGCTACGCATGAAAAATGAAAAAGAAAAATCTTGAACTATTCCGTCTTCATGATCAATTGTCGAGCCTCTGGCAAGGTTTTCGAGTGGAATTTATTCTCCGGCCACGAATGAAGTAATGAGCGTTAATCCCGCTACTGGATTACCCTGGATCTTGTGTGTAAAAGTTGCGTGAGGACCTATACATGACCTCTCTGTAGGGAAGATAGCGAGGGGATCAAAAAATAATTATTAATTCTTCAAAATTCCTCACCTAAAAGCAGAGGCGTAACCCTCCATCATGAGCTCGAGTATATCGGAAATGACAAACGTTGACTGAAGCTACTCAAATACAGAATCTGTGCTGAGTTGAGCCTACTTCGTGTTATGTAGAATGACCGGCCTGGTTACACACAAACTGAAACTCCTATGAGCATCGCAAACGTTAAGGAAACTGGGAAAAAGGGAATTGAAATTCAGATGGAAAACTTTTTCCTTGTCTCTAAACTTGTCTTATAACTACAGGCCTAGTTTTGGACGCGTAGCTGTGATGCAGTACTGCCGAATGATTTACATAATTATTCAAAATTTTCCTTGCCTAGGGTTTTCGATCTTCGCATCTCATCACCAGACATCTTTTGTCATGCACTTTATTTAGGCATAATTCTTCTCGTACATTCCCTGACGTCCTCGCCTCAAAACTTTTAGTTGTACCCATTTCCAGATTGACATGATGGGATCTACTAGTTCTGTAACGTCTTTATAAAATGGGATGTGTCATTGTATGTCGTCTCGATTGTAATCGCGGAACGGGTCATGCCCAATAGACCATCTGAAAATAGCCCTTTCTTTTCCATTTTTCTTACTGCCTACCATCAAAGAATTTTCTGATTCCAATGAAGAGTTCAGCTAGAGATCAGATTCTACAGAAAAACGTTTTTGCGAGCTGATTAATTTCAATAACTCTTAACGAAGTCTTCCATCTAGAGTTCAGGCTTTTCCGTTGCATCTGTAACAACTATGTAGTTGAAGGAATGCAGAGAGTCAAAGAATCGACTTTATCATTTTTCTGCGTCCTCACTTTGCGCCTCTCTTTCCTACCACTACGTGCTTATTTATAAGTACGTAAAATCATCATTATGATGCAACAGAATTGGGACCAACTTTCCTGAGGGAGTAGAAGTAATAAATAGTTTCAGCTGTAAAAATCCGTCCGAACCTGCTAAAGTATCCTCAGAATTGTTGTCTGCCGAGGGCCGAGAAACTGTCTGTCACTAACTCACTCACTTTGTACTTGACTTTTATGGTGATGTTCTGTTGTACCTTCATATCGGTCGGTGGATAAATTAACTGTGCAGCAATCTTCAATGTCAGATGACCAAGACCAATTATGTCAGGTACTGGAATCTTACGAACAGTTTTTGGGCTGAATTCGTTGGGTAGGATAGGAATGGACGAGCCTATTAGCAGTTTGAATGCTCGCTCCAAGGAGTTCTCTAGCGGTGACGCATCTGTTTTGCTTTTCCTATAGGGCAGTCATGGAAAGCAAAATGCCGAAATGAAGGAATTCCTCATGGCTGCTTACTGTGGCTATGTTTAGGACACTCCTTAGCAAATAAAGCTTGGTTGTGTTCTCTAGTCTTTGCTGTTTCAATTGAGGGCAACGGTGGACTTTTCATCAGCACTCTTTCGCAATGGGAACTTCATTGGTCTACGCTAAAGGAACTGAGAAATTCACTGTAATAATCGAGAGTAAAGTCAGAAGTAGTACAACCTATTGCAGGTGGACTTTATTAATCCTCTCGTATAATGCAATGTCTAGAATGCTGAAGAATTAAGAAACGCATTTATGCACTGTGCTTCGGCGTATATGAATGTCAGAGCCGTTCTTTCTACGGCATTTTGTTACCGCCCAGGAGTTCTAAGCAGTTGATTTGAGCTAGACATCGTGATTCTTCACTCTCAGTCTCACCCGTGCGCATACTTGATACTTTTCTCAACAGGCTATTGACCCTATTGACAATCGTATTACAATCCTTACCAAGCGCTTGCAAATGAGTCCATATAGCGGTAGGTTCTGGAATCTTACGACCGCCTTCAATTAAAGGCACAGTTCACAATAAAAATGGTTTCTGAGATTACCCCACAGGATGAATGTGAGGCCCCGGCGTATACAATATTCGGCACTATTAGGTCGGAAAACGGCCTAGTTAGGGAGTTATAAAGGCTCGGAAATTGGCCCGTGTGTATCCTCAGACGAGTTTCCCCGGCATTGTAAAGGCCCAACGGTCACAAGGGAACCCGTGTAGGAAGTTCAAACATTTTGTCATGACTCAAAGAGATAGTGAAAGACAGCTCTGTACAGTTCTGGATTGGTTGGTGTGCTCTTTGTGCAATTGCGATAACTGGAACCTCGTCCGGACACCCCTTCCATGTTATTCCCGTCATGGCGATCTCGTCCAACCTCTATTTGCCCTACTTTTGAGGTATATTTTTCTCGAAATCGGTTAATTCTCCCGCTTTCTTCATTACCGATGAACTATTCCCAATCTATGCTTAGGTTTTTTGAGTAAAAACGGCTACCCCTAAATGATCGTGATCTGTACCTTCACCCACTCCAGCTAAAAGCTACTATTTGACTAGCGTTCTATTATAAGTGTGTTATGTGGTGATTTACGTGAGAGCATGGTATAATACCATTATCCGTTCAAAGCTCGAAAATACGCGACCATCTAAAAATGAAAAAAAAATTTAAAAGGAATCCAGAAATGAGCAACACGTGTCCGTCGTGCCACACTGGGAGCTGTGGACGGGCACCATCAATGAGAGATCATCTTCGAAATGGAGATTCAAATGAGACACTTGGCAGTCTCACTCGTCTCTCAAGTCACAATCATTTCACTAGTGACAGCAAATTTAAGCACTTGCGGTGGAGTTTCGGCAAGTGTAGGTTTTAAGTTGTAAGAGCTGCACTGTTGAGCGCCAAACAATCGTCGGATTCAACAGTAAAATTCAACAGCAACATTGAATTGAGTGCTTGACGAGGTAGATTAAAAGTGGTGAGTATGAGATCTTTTCGAGCCACTTTTCAGAACACGATTATGCCAACGCGTTCGGCTGCTAAAGTTCACAAAATCCACCTTTTAAGACTCTCGACAAGCGAAAGTCCTTACCTTAGTCGAGGAATCGAAGGCAATGTAAAGCGTGGCAGGATTTTGATTGATTTTACCAACATATCTTCTCATACCGCTGAATGTTACGATCTTTCTTCAGAGCTTCCCACGGTGTTCGATGACACTTAAAAGGATTTCATGTAAAGGTTCCTGGCACCTAGCGCTCATGGCAATTATGATCTAGGTTGTGTGTGAAGTACGAGGATTTCAGGCTGACTACATTTGTTGATGCAACGAGTTCGTGATTCCGGCCAGGAAAGGGCAGCGCAAATCCCAGTGCACTCCTTCTGAATGACCTTTCAAATAACAGGTCTCTGCTTGCATTATCTGCTAGCTATGTGGAATGACGCTTCCAGAGTCGAGTCAAGGGGTAGAAGAGCTCAGCCCCAGAGGAACCCTCTTCACTTCTACATTTAGGAAACAGTCGACGCTGTTCAAATTATTTCATGGAGGGTGATCAGCTCGATGAGGTGAGGGAGATGAGAGTGCTGGGCTCCATAATTGATTATAAACTGATCGATTCTCATTGTACTGCGATAGCAAACAAGGCTGAGAAGATGCTTTTTCAACTATTGAGGAGCTTTTATACTAGGGACTCCGACATACTCATAAGAGATTACGAAATATACGTGGGCCCGATTCTTGAATGTGGAACAGAAGTATTCCTCCCTCTCACTGAAAAGGCCATTGCTCGATTGGAAGCTGTACAGAACTCACAAGAAAAGAAGTTTCACAAGAAAAGTATTGACTCAGGTATCAGGTATCTGTTATAAATCCATTCCGAGAACAACAAGAACTAATAGAATGCTCGGAATCGAGTCGCTTCTTGGTAGAAGAAATAAGCAGGATGTTGTTATGCTATTTAGAATTAGAATAATCACTGAGAGTACAGTTTTTGATTTAGGGGTGCTCTCATTCTTCAACCATCAAATACTCGCGGGAATAAATAAACCATATATGGAACCATACTTTCTTAGGTTTTAAGTCCAATGTTAGGGCCAATTTCTTTGCCAGTCGGACATCTGAATTTCGTGAATTTGTCAAGAAAAACGCCCTGTCTAAAAATTTGTCGCAGTTCAAAAGAGCACTGAAACAATACCTGGCTTGAGAGCTACACGGTTTGCTTCATTTTAATTTTACTTAAGTGGGACTTTCATAAGGTATTATTTATTATTTCTCTTTTATTGGCTTTTGCTTTGATCAGCAGTCTTTCACTACCTGGTTTTCGTTGATATCGATAAGTTATTTGATTTGCTCCTGTAGTAGGCTGCGTTATATGCTCTGTACTGACTGTGCATTTTACCAAATAAAATAAATAAAAATAAATGACACGTAGTAGACTTTGAAAGCCCACTGCAAAAAAGCAAACAAGATTCGAACAGTAATATGTAGATTATTTCTAAATATAGTCTCATTCAGAAATGTAGAAGGGTGCATATCCAATTCTCACAATAAATGGAATATAGATGGTTCTTCCTCGCCCGTCGTCCTACTTCAACATCCAGCAGAGAATAAGCAATTTAGAATAGAACGTAACAGAAGAGTAGTGAGATAATAGTGGGATACTTTTTGTTAAGAAAGAATTTGTAAATTGTTTGCATTACAACTGCTAGTACTGTTTACCGTCCTCCATCGGCTTCAGCAGCTCAGGCAGACTCTTGATTTCCTCTTGACAGAGCACTTTAGCTTTGTGGCAAAAAAAGCCATCAATGTTTAATTGCGGTTTTCCGTTGGAGACGAAATTCCCAGGCAGATGACTCACACCTTTAGTACATGATTGCCAAATCGGGCACCGGGCAAAATCCAACAGCTGTTTTCTTTGTAACTGCACTTCAAAACATGACAGAAAGGTAGTAAAATGTTCAGTGGATGACAGGTCGAGGTGCTCATTAGTCTGTTCAGTGTGGTTTTCACTCCGTTATCGGACACAGAATAGGTGCAACCTTTATGAGCTCTCCCTCCATTCCTGTTCAGTATCGGATACCCCGTCAAGAGCAACTAGATTTTCTGGACCATACTCGGCCGCAATGCGTTTAGCGTCTCTGAAAGCTCCTTACGAATACATCAGTTTGGTTTTTGGATGGATCACCGCTGAATACTAGAGAAATAGTTCTCAAAACTCCATCGTAAGAGCTTTCGCTCAATACTCGCAGAAAAGCTTTTTCTCAAACCAGGTCTGTTGGTCTACCTGGAAAATTCTTTTGAAGTTCCTCTAAGCTGTTCACTTTTGCAGATAACTGTCGTTGAAATTATGTTTTTCCATTGCACTTTAGTGCTCAGCCAGTTAAGACTGGTTTAGTATGGCCAGCATCTGTTCACCAACGGCTTTCACGTACCACGCCAACGCAAACATGCACCACCACACCACAGCATAGGATGGTTACGACGACAGCGCGGCGACAAATAAAAAAAATACAAATAGAGGAAGGGGTTGAGCGCGACTTATCTGTCCGGATTTCCGGCCCAGGACCGGTAGAGACGACCCGATATAAAACGTGAACGAACTTTTGCCATTCGTTGTCTCAACGCCTGCGTCAAACATGCGCGACTCGGCACTAATCGCGGTATTCTGCTGCTTACTCGCTTACTGTTTAGCTGAACCGGTAATTTACTATATTTCCTACCTAGCCTATCCCTTACTTTATATAGAACTATTCATGTCCTTAACACTACGCTAATGGAGCAGTGGAGACTTCAACAGTGGTGCACAAGTCACACCTTTCCAAGCTAATTTTAGTCTGTGACTCAGTAATTCAGACTGGAGGAGTCGCCTTATTGTCAGAAGGGAGTTCAACTATTCTGATAGCTTCTAATAGCCAGGCTGCACGGAGTAGGATATGCTTTAGTGGACGCACAATCCAAAGAAGTCAATGGATGAGTTATAAGCAAGATGGTATATGCACAACGTGGTAGCTCCCTGATGCCCCATATACGTTGATTGTCATGGTCACTGCCAAGTATGGAAGGCAGACTTTTAAATTACCATTGATTTATAAGCATGTAGAATAATGTGCAGACATAGGCAATCGTTTCATTCCATACAATCAGCCATCGAACATTTGTGAAGGGATTAGAAGCAGCGTCAGATGCCTTGGTGCACCATCTCTAAACGTCTTAACTGGATTGAACCTTTTTCGTTCCTTGAGTCTATTGTCAGTTGATATTACGAAGGAAAAAAACTATTGTAGTTGGTCTGTTTACTCGCATCAGAGACGACAGTTTGGTGCAAAAACAACATGGGAACGAACTTCGGACCATCAGTGAGGGAGGGCAGGAGTACTTGATTACTCGCGGGACTATACCCTCCATTTTGGAGTCGATTATGGGGAAGAACGAGAAGTATGAGCTGAATATTGAATATCCAAGAGCTCCCCCCCCCCCTCCTCCCTCGTCACATCATATCACTGACAGGATTTGCAATATTTCCAATTTGCTTACTTCTGTACGCCCTGTATGTGCCTACTGCCATTAGGCCTCCACTGCAACTGATGCTAGTGTTACCATGGAAAGCCTGTCGTATTATATTAACGTCATAGTAAGTTTATAGATCCGCTCACGTCGTTGCGGTTGCTCTCAACACCAATGCATATGCCAGGCCATCATCGAATTCAGCCCTCAACAGAGCTGCCAATGCACTCCGCCAGTGCAGACGACTGGTTGCCACTCGCAGTGCGCTACACAGGTAAGATGACTGAACGATCAATTTTCACCCTAGACTTTTAATGACTGCTTCCTCAATGTTGATACCGGTGAATGTGAAACCCACAGCTGTCTCTCTCTTCACGTCTGATCGAGAGAGAGTTCAGTTTCAAAGGACTTAGGATGGTGCCGTGGGTGGTACTCCCAAAAAAGCACATCAATACCAAACATAGGTGCACACCGAATTCCGGTGATTAAGAGGAAATGACGACAGTTCCAGCTCAGTTCTGTTTCCCTTCAATGCTTACCCAACCGATTAATCTGGCCCAGCCTAACCTTCACTTAATAATCGGCAAATTGCATGTAGTTCAAACTCGGAGTTCAAACTCGTACAGATTTCATGAAAAGATTTGCTACCATTCAGACTGTCACTCAATGTGCTCCCGTGTGTCAGTCAAGCTGTGTCGAATCCTGCGTACAACAGCAGCAGCCTGTGGCTCAATGTCAGCACTCCTGCAGCAATACATGCCAATCGGCATGCACCCAACAGCCCATACAGCAGCAGGTATGGCAAAGCAACCTGACCAAAATTTTCTTGTGAGTTCTGAAACGGGCGTTGGGCTAGTTCTATACCCAGTTAAACAGCTTCGCATGCATGAAAAGCGGAGTGGTTGTTACTTGTTCCACAGAATTATCTGAGACCATGAGGTGATTCCTCATTGCTTCATACAATGTACCGAGTTTCAGTGCGCCCAACAATGTAACGTCGCCTGCCAACTGCAGCAGAACCAGCCCGCGTGCCAACAGACCTGCCAGACCAGCTGGTGAGTACGCAAATACTACTCGTAGAAATGAACATCTGCAAACACTCTGCGGGTCGACGAGCCAACAGGGGAAAAGAAAAACACAACCTTCGTGGAAATGCTCACAATGACGCAGCAAAACCACTGCGGGCATTGTTGGGATAGCGAGGTTCGTAGGTAAGTTCAGGGCACACTGCGTATGAGCTCACATTCGCCCACGACGAGGGAATTCACCATTACCAGAATCAAAAAGAGCCTTTTGGGAAGGGTTTGGAGCAAGTCGGATTAACAGGAGTGGATTTTTAAGCACTTAACTATGCAGGCAGAGCTCAAGTGCGTACTTTTGGGGAATTCCAGATTGAAAATATCATGAAATCTCAACTTCGGCTTGAGAAATCGTTTTTAGCGAACAATACTCGCAACCGCAACCAGTATACAGCACTCCAGCTTTCGTACCAAGCACCACCATGGCTCCAGTCACTTATCCACCCACTACGCCGGTACGACTTGTTTTCATTCTCTTGAAACTTGGGGTTGTGATTACTTTATATTTATCCAAAGTAACGTTTGACCTGCAGTTTAGGCTGATTCTTAAAATACAACTTTGTTGTAGACTAGAGTAAGCGCATCGCAAGCCAACAGGGTGCAGGTGGGAGGAACGATTATTTAGTAGCAGAAAAGACATCAGAAGGAAGTTGAGTAGCGTACGTAAGCGAAGCGAGCAGGAAGCGGGCGACCAGCAGAGGGGGACTGTTCCATTCTTGGAGCGATTCTGCTAGCGCACATCAAATGATCTTGATACCACCTATTCATTCTTGGCTCACTCATTGGAATCGTATTTGCGGACACCGAAC
Source organism: Haemonchus contortus (assembly GCA_000469685.2). Classification (NCBI taxonomy): domain Eukaryota; kingdom Metazoa; phylum Nematoda; class Chromadorea; order Rhabditida; family Trichostrongylidae; genus Haemonchus; species Haemonchus contortus. Next base: position 14,681,670 of record LS997563.1, read on the forward strand.
TGATGGCCGCTGTTTGCCACATGGGGTAGCTGTAGCAAAAATATATGAAGAAAAAAGTAGAGAAGTTGTGGGAACAGAGCAAACAAAATTCTTCCTACCGCAAAAAATTCTAATGTGCACAAAGTCACGGAGCCGGGTTTGTTTGAAAGGCGATTCACAACGTTTCTAGTTTGCATTTTTTTGCTCAACCCACTTCTAGACTCGCACAGCCACTTCATGGCACAGCTGCCTTTTGACTTCAGAGGCTGCTGTCGAACGCAGGACGACATTCAAAGTTTTCATGTACTTAAGTACAGATTGTCAGAACCGAGGCCACCGGGGGTCCCAATAGGTCTGATTCATAAAACCGTAGGTGGTGGCATTAGGGGACAATTGGACATGTGGTACAAAACTCGACAGTAGCCGACAGAGGACGGGAGGTGTGCTGAATGTAGCATAGCAATTCATTGTGGATCCGAAGGGCTGCATAAAAAAGGATACTGGGGATACAAATATAGCGGAGTAAAAAGTCTTTTCATGGCTGGCATAAGGGTGTCATGAAAGTGATGAGAGCTTAGCTCGTTTAACGTTGCCTAATGTATAACCAGCTCCACCTTGAAAGCTTCCAATATAATACCAGTGATACCTGCTTTCAGCAAATCTATCAGCCGTACCATGAGGAGAATCCATGCCAACAGTGTCAGACTGCGTGTATGAACGAATGTCAAGCAGCCGGTCAGTCTCCGCAACAGTGCCAGCAAATCTGCCAACAGAACTGCCAATCCGCTTGTGGTCAACAACCGCAGCCTTATCAACCCGTAAGTACTAATCTATTTGCTTACCAGTTCCCAGAATCTCTAAAGGGCTTCTCCACCAATGTATACGTTCTGATGTATTCAGTAGTATATCAGACGATACATATTAATAGGATAGTCACAAAATGCCCCCATCGATTGGCCCGTAGCTTGTATCTCTCACAAAAAGTGTACACATACTGGTTCTATTAGAACTAGTTAGCTCCAGAGCGGAAATGAAAGCTGACACGTGAAGGGACCAGCAGTCCAATGAGAATTAGTGTTGTTATCATTCTCTACCACTTCAGTACGCCGAAGCTAACCAGTGTGACGAATGCCAAAATCAGTGCCACCAGCAGTGTCTGCAACAAGGTGCACAGAACTGCGACCAACAGTGCAGTCAACAGTGCCAGGCCGTCTGCCAGACTACGGTGAGAAGGCTTCCAATCTTGTATATATCAGTAGTCAGTAGAGGTGCTTTCCAGATTTATTGTTGAGAACACACTTAGAAAACTGATAAGCTGCTACAAAGCTGTCTAGTGTTGCTGCGAAGACTCTTCTAAATGTGATTCGCTCATCCTTCATCATTCTTTCATATCTCATTGCCAGGGGAGGCGAAAGCACAGCACAGTCGCTGCATTTAGGTGAATTTCAGGATCAGCTAGGACTATCCTCTCGTTAGGGGCCCTAATGCTTCCACCTTCACTTCCGTTCTTCGATCTGTGAAGTTCAGATTGGGATATCAGTGCAGGGAAGACTTCAGATTCAAGACTCCCCAGGTGACCATGACCAGTTACTTTCACAATGACGAAAAACAGCTGACAAATGTTGCATGGGTCCTGCTTTTCCAATGGCTCCTGGTTTTTCACGCCTTTTCACTGGACCCTTCATCTTCACTTCTGAGCAGCGCCAACACGTCATCCCATTGCGGAATACGAAGTTGAAGCAATTCCCGTGCTGAATCAAGATTTGCAGATTTCTGGAACCAAGACAACTATGGGGAAAAGAAAGTTTACACGTGAGGACTCTCCTTCAGAAAAGCTTCATGAACGATTGTGAAGCCTTTGAAACATCATGAAGACTCCCACTCTCCTGGAGTCTACACCTCATGGGAGTTCATGGGAGCTATGGGCAAGCTATGCTTGCTGCTCTGTGTCATCTGTAAAGCTGCACGTCGAATCATGACAAAGCCATAAGGCAACTCAATGCTTCCATCAAAATGTCCATCCACTGGTTTGAAGCCCATCCAAGCGAGGATGGATGATGATGAGCGCTGTTTAGATGGGTCAAAACTACGTTTCGTCAATTCCGAAAATGGATTCAGCAGAGGTAAAAAACGGTCTGGATTAATGCTGTGGGGATGTTCGTGAACTACGTCGTGACCAGTGATCCGCTCTTGGCTTGCGACTAGAACCAGACTTCAAAGAACCCCAGAGGTTCTCCAGTCTCTGCGACTCGATTTATTCTCTTTTCAGCAAATCCGTCCACAAGGGCAGTGCATCCCCGCTTGTCAACCAGCCTGCGCCCCAATATGTGTCCAAGCTGTGCCAGTTGTTCGTTAACTTACTGGCTCTTCTTTTTAGCACTGTAGCACTTTTTATTCCCTTTCATTTGGCTATCTTAGGTACCAGTGCCGCAGGTGCAACAGCCGGAAGTTCCATGCGCTCCAGCATGTCAGCCATCCTGTTCGACCTCATGTACACAGCACCATGCTGTAGGGCTTTTTTAGCAATATAGAGTTTAACACTCCCATGCTTGCGATTTTTGTTCCTCTACTGGTGGCTGTTGGAATATTCAGAATGACCCCTTTGTTTCAGGTAGTACTGACAATTAATGTACCAGTTTCCGCCTCTTCTCCTCACTGCCAACCCCAATGTGAGCAAAGCTGCAACGTTCAGTGCGTACAGCAGAACCATGTACGTTCATGTCCTTCATCTTCTTATGAAGATAGTCAGGGGTAGCAACTAGGTCCTCTCTCTATGAGTCACGTCTTCAAAAAACACCATTTTTTCAGGGTAGATTGCCTGAGACAATGATATCCTAGTACTGATTTTGTTTCATTCATATTCCGCCTTATTTAGGGAAGTCAGTGCGCTCCAGCATGTGCGACCTCCTGTGCTACATCCTGCCAGACAGCTCCTGTCATCGCTTGTCAGTCACATATGAGCTATGGTGCAGGGTGCTCGTGCCCACAGAACTATGATCCATGCGGAAGCTCGCAATGCTGCCGTCGTCGTCGTTGACCAAACTGCTCATTAGTCTTGCCTGCCTTTCCAGAGTCTTTTTACATGTATATAGGTACTTTAAATGATTGTTCGTGTTGTAGTGAAGTATAAAATGGTTGCCTTAGTGAATTACATACACCATGCTTTCAAGAGGAAAACCTGAACTCAAACTGTATGTAGTGATACCGAGGCTGTTGTGGATGTGAATGAACAACCACTTTGTTCGGGAGGGAACGGTATTGAGCTTTTATGAATGAGCTTTGTTTGTTCAACACAAAGTGAGCTTACACAGCTCTGAGCGGGCATACGAGTCCAAGGTTAATTGTTCGACCAAAGGCAAAGAAGCGTGAATTACCGTTGTTACCTCCCATTTTTTTCTTGAAATGTCCCGTAGTTTGAGTCAGCTCGACCAAAAAGTGGCGGCCGAGAGTTTGTAAAGCTCGATTCTCACGCCTCGGTGCATCAAAACCGCTGAGGGTGACCTCGATAGTTCTAGAGAAGGATAACTAGCCCACAAATCTTTGAATGCATTCTTTGAAAGCGATTGCCTTTGGATTTGTATCAAATCTACGTCGTAGCTGATGACATAAGGAACTAGAGGAAGCATGGACTTAACGATGCAGAAGGGAATCCGGAGTTCCCATCTCCGTCGCCAAACGAAGGTCAGGGATGCCGTTGATTGCGCCAAGAAATCAAAAATTAAAGGCACCGTTCACGATAAAAAAGTTATTGAGTTCTCACCTTATTAATACTCAGCGGCCTCCATGGGTTGTAGAAGGGACCCTCTCACTCCCCCAATTCGACGTCCAGGGCATAGTGGCAGCCCCGTTGTTGCCGTAGTTCGCGTTCCCGCCCCTCGATCGGTGTCACGTTAGACGAGTGTCGAGACAAAACAGATTGCTATTATTCGTTATAGGACCCACGCACAATCAGCTAATCGCAGAGTGATGAGGCTATCCCCATTCCTCTTTCCTCTGTTATTCTTTTTGCTGCCGCTTTTTTTATCTCTTACTTGATTTCCTACTCAAGAGGCTGAGAAAGGTGAGCTACTTTTCTGTTACTGGGGTTTTTTGTTTATTAATGCTTATGAGTGAATGAATTTTGGCTTACCATTGTCTGTTATTCGTAGCAGGATCCACACGCGCGCAGTGAAACACACTTTTTAGCTCGTCCGGACGCCCCACTATTCTTCATTTTTCTGGTTTCTCTCTCGTAGAGCACCTTTTTTAATGTTTTTTCGAAGCCTTTTTTCACTTTGGAAAGACCGATGCACGCAGTTTCTTCACCTCAGACACTCTAGTTTCGATCTTGTCTTCCATTTTTCATCATAATTTGGATTACCCAAATTAATCGTGAACGGTGCCTTTAAATGAGCCGGGCACGTCATGCGATATAGTAATGATCGTTGGACCAGGGCGGTTATGGAGTGTATCCCTCGCGACGTCAAACGAACTCCAGGACGGCCGCCAGTGAGATGGTCAGACTTTTCACAAAAGCTTTGAACGAGAGGAACGTTGGACTTCCACAGGGAATCACTGAAGCGAGAACGATTCACTAGACCACTTTGGCTCGTGACAGGAACGAATGGAGGCGTCACTGGCGTCCCTTCGAGGGAGTCGATGATCAACGGGACGACAGGTGATACAAGTGATTGTTTTGTTTCGATGCTTCGTTAACTGATGTTATATCGCAGCAGTACGAGTTCCGAAAGTACCACAAGGTTGGAGATTCATGGACAAAACTCCAGTCTCGGACAGGATCGAACCCGTACTTGTGCTTTCGAGGCACGATGCTCTATCCCTTGCACTACCGAGACATGCTTGCCCTCTCCTTTTTTGATGGCTTCTATGCCATAGCTTATCAGCACTTATTAGTTTTGTCCATGAATCGCCAACCTCGTGAGACAAGTGTTTGTGATCCGACAGTAATCAAAATGAGAGGTTCTGGTCGGTCTGGGAGTTCAGCGCGAGAACGACTAAAATGACTATAATTTCCCAGTGCCCTTGAAGTTTTTGCTGAAAACAGCGAATATATGATTGACTTTTAAACAGGATATAGTAGTGACGCGCGAGCGCGACAGAGAAACAAACTCATAGACGCTATGCCTTTTTCTGAAAGAAAGGAGTGTCCCTAGAATTCTTTCCTTCAAACCCCATGGCTTAAAGGTTCTGGAGCGAAGTATATCGCTGTAGATTCTACTCTCTGATTAGGTTATGAAGTATCAGCTTTCAGTGCGAATAAAATTTCCTAGGAGCTCCGGCACACTATCATATGGTTTGTCCCAGATGAAGAAAAAGGATCAGGCTTTTTGGCTGCAATCAATCTCGTTCCTGGTTAATAGCTCCGCCTTCGCTTTCCATACAGAATCGAAGGCACAGTGTTCGATAGTATGGAGGTACCTCTTTTTATTCGAAAAGCGAAAGTATGGGTTGGGAATAACTCATCAGTAGTGGGGGAGCGAAGGAGTTCGCCGATTTCGAAAAAATGGCTCCTAAAAAGTAGAGGAAATGCATGTTAGTCGAGATTACCATGACGGAAGTAACATAAAAAGGTATTCGAGACTTCAGTTTTTGCAATTGCGCAAAGGACTGAATACATCAAGATAGAACAGTACAGTTCTGCCTTTCATTGTCTCTGTGGGTCATGACAAGTTATTTGAACTTCCTACATGGGTTTCCTTGTGATCAGTGCAGCCTCTACAATATAAAACTCGTCCGAGGATTTACACGGTACAATCTTTGAGCCATTATAACGTCCTAACTAGGCCGTTTTTCGACCAGATAGCGTCAGATATGATGTAAGAAGGAGCATCAAATTCAGTCTACAGGAAAATTTGAGAAGCCGATCATCGTGAACAGTGCCTTTCGCTCTTTGACGAGCATGGCACCCGCCGGTTGGTGTCACTGTGACTGGCGCATGGGACCATGGCACCCAATGTTGGGTGCCACAATGTTTTTTCTTTTATTTGCACATTTGTAACTTATTTAATATTTTTTATACTCAACATGGTGTACGTGAATGTCTTATAGGAGCTTAATTATTACAAACATATATAGTCATTGGAGTAGTACTGGGAAGTTGAGATTCTTCGGCAAGATTTTTGTGTGTGTGTGTGTGTGTGTGTGTATGTGTGTGTGCGTGTGTATGTGTGTGTGTGTGTGTGTGTAAGTATGTGTGTGTGTGCGTGTGTGTGTGTGTGTGTGTGTGTGTGTGTGTGTGTGTGTGTGTGTGTGTGTGTGTGTGTGTGTGTGTGTGTGTGTGTGTGTGTGTGTGTGTGTGTGTGTGTGTGTGTGTGTGTGTGTGTGTGTGTGTGTGTGTGTGTGTGTGTGTGTGTGTGTGTGTGTGTGTGTGTGTGTGTGTGTGTGTGTGTGTGTGTGTGTGTGTGTGTGTGTGTGTGTGTGTGTGTGTGTGTGTGTGTGTGTGTGTGTGTGTGTGTGTGTGTGTGTGTGTGTGTGTGTGTGTGTGTGTGTGTGTGTGTGTGTGTGTGTGTGTGTGTGTGTGTGTGTGTGTGTGTGTGTGTGTGTGTGTGTGTGTGTGTGTGTGTGTGTGTGTGTGTGTGTGTGTGTGTGTGTGTGTGTCGGAAGCAATGGAGGCAGTACTTAGATTACTTGATTTGCGATTATGTGACTGCGCGGTCAATCTCTTCAGCCTTAATTCGTCCACTTCCTTGGATGTTACACGAATTCCTACTGCTTACATTATTACCAAATTTCTAACCTGAACTTCCTAGAAGCCCGAACTGCAGTTCTAAGCCTGACTTTAATATAAGATAAAATAAGATCTGATGCTCCTGTTATGCGGAAATATTGCTAAGTTTATTGCGCCAAAGATGGAGTTTTTTCAGGGGCTATGGCACCCACCGGTGGGTGTGAGACACGCACGAAAGGGAGGGGGCGTGGTCCCATGGGGCGTCACGTTAAAATCGACATTGTCGTTAAAGGGTAAAGAGGTACACTTGGGGCCTATGGGGCCTATACAATGAATCCCAATAGCCAACTGATACGAGTCCTCAGACGTTTCCATCCCTCAAACGAGCCTGCACCAACTAGTTGACTTAGGGCAGATGGTGGGCTTCGTTAGTCTGGGCTGATGCCGATCCGGGATTCGATTCCCAAATAATATATGTTGCATAGTGTGCACAACTTGCCATTACACCTTATCTATTCCACCCAGGCTAGTGCGGTGTTGAGTAAGGAATTTCTTTAACAATGTTTTGAGATCCATGGCATCAAAACTTAAAGGCACAATCCAAATTAGGAATGGTTTTGAGATATCTCTCTTGGATAAACCTGCGACTCTCACACAGTGCACTGTCGGGTAGAAAAACGGCCATGACAGGGCGTAATAAGGTATCTAGGCGGCTTGCACCTAAGGCAGACGAGTTATTAAGCATTGTAAAAGCTGTAGATGTTGCACTGTTAGTACCAGGACCCACACCTTGCATGCAGGCAACTTACTGCAGGTAGCTGAATACAATGGATCGCATAATTGGACAGCTCGTCCAGGTACCCCTTCCATGCAACATCTGACGCCTCATTCTCGTCCGACCAATGATTTCACTTTATTTTTGGAGCCTTGCATTTCCCTAAACTAAATACGCCAGAACTATAAGGTTGATGCGTAACTATTGCAGATTTTTTCTCGGCTTATTTTCTCAAGAAACAAACAACAAGAAATGGAATCTACTTCTGCGGTCGCCCTATTCACCAACAGATACTCCTATGGATTATCACGTCAATCGCCCTTTGAAAAATTGGTTAACAAGCAGAATTTCACACAAGTGGGTGGCTTTATGGCCAACGCCAAGGCGTACTCGGGAAGCGACCTGACCGTCTAGCAAATGGGAAGCAGTGCTGTACTTAGATGGTGGATATGTTTTAGAGCAAGTATTTGAACATGTCTTTGCTAATATTTCTATCGTTCTTCAAGTAAAATTTGCTGGAAAAAAATCCGCAATATTTATGCATCAACCTGATATGAACCGGAAACTGAGCCTTCATTCATAATGCCAGCATCGTTGCTTTAATCATGATCCCATCTTTGTTGATATAAAATCTGCCGATGGACTTCTTGGTCAGTTTTTTTTTGTTGTGAAAGCAATTTTTTTCCAATTTCTAAGTAGGTGGGGAATATAGTACCTGTTTAGAAAAGGCTGATCTCTGTTTATTGTGCCTATTATAACTGAGTTACTTTTCGTTTTCTTCATGGGGTGAAGGCGACGTGAGGCGTATATTTTTTCATTTACTTAGACGTAGGATTTCACGAAGCCGCTGCACTTCAATTATTTTCAATTCCACCGATTGTCTTCTGTTTCCGATTATATAATATAAAGCATCGTTATTAACAATGTACTCTCTGCATTTCAGAATGAACGATGTCGACGAAACTGAGATGTTCGATGGGTTGATGCATAATTACTGCAGATTTTTTCGCGGCTTCTTTTCTCTCGATACATTTTGAATAGTGAATTGGGGATTCGATAGAAATAATCTTCTTGCTTTGCTTAACAGAGATATGTCTAGGAGTCATCTCCATATACGCCACAATATGCTCTTACTTCGAAAAAGGTTGGAAGGTGGCACAGTCATGAAGTGAATTTAACGAAGTATTCGGCGATAGAACAGTCAGCCAAAGCCGAATAAAGAATTGAATCTACTTCTACTTCGCCGTATTCACCAACAGAAACTCCTATGGGTTATCACGCCAATCGCCCGCTGAAAAGTTAGTTAAAAACAGAACTTTCAACGAAATGAATGGCTTGATGGCCGACGTCAAGGCGTGGATCGCCTCCAAGATCGAAACTTCGTCCCCTATGGAATCAGTCTGACTAGCGAATGGGAAACAGTGCCTGTCGTAGACGGTGAATATGTTCCCTAGTAATTATTTGAGCATTTCCTCGCTGAATATTATTACCGTTTCTTTAGTTAAAAACTGCTGAAAAAATGCGCAATGATTATGCATCCACTAACTATTTTGTGCAATTTGTTATTGCCATTTTCTAGAGCATAACCAGCTAAGTTACAGAACATATAATCGCGAATTTCAAAAAACAACAACGGTTTTTCAAACAACATGGATGGGTACCGGATCTCGTGAATCTTCGTCCGCTGAGGAGCACTTGCTAGTAGTTCACAGTGGTTAGCCTGCTCTCAAAAATTACTCTCCAAAGGGTGATATCCTCTGCATATTCTTGGCCAAAAGTAATGTCGACAAGGGGTTGGATTTGTACTTTCTGATCTGATGTCCAACTTCTCAAACTGAGTCAAAGATAAGTCTTGTCTTGGAAGACTCAACACCTGACCCCTTTGACCCTGATTCGAATGTCTTTTCTGTAGGATTTTCTAGTTCGTATGTAAGGCTGGCTTGAAATCAGAAATTTTTTCACCTCGTGATAAGTTCATCAGTAAATGCAGAGGAATCGAATAAATTACTCTCACAACGACGTAGGTACAAGGGTTGTATACCTTCACAAGTATCCAGCATAACCTCTCTTCAAAAGCAATCTTTGAACAGCAATAGGCTTCTGCAAAAAAATGACCCGTCGGTTTGAAAGGTCTTTGGTCTACAAAAAGGCCGGCAGGGACCGGACACAAAAAAAAGAAAAGAAAGCATCGCTACTTCTGCAATCCCTCATTGGCACGGTGCTAATTGTTTACCGTTGAAGGATAGAAGGCTTAATTGATATGGACGATATGGGTGCGGATGATTGCGCATCGAACTCGATCCTCTGTCCTTTAGTGTGATAGTGCACATAGAGCTGGAGAGCTAGTACCTGAGCCCTGCTTTATCAACACCCATTACAAAAGTAAAGCGTCACCACTTCTTTTCAGATCCTGACCTAGCTCTTGGTTATAGTCAATAATGATGGAAGCTTCCCACTTCCGTCTATTAGCGGGTGCAAAAACACCTTCAGGCTAGTTTGTGCAAACTCTCGGCGTTGCGCTATTCCACCGCACTTTTCCGAGATGCTCAAAGAAATATTGTTGGGACAGCAAACTTTTTCTGAGCTTCAATGACGTTAGTGTTTACATCAAACTACAGAATCATTCTCTCCAGATTTTTCCCATGATACATCAAACAAAGCAATATTTTATGAGAAAAATTATCTCACTCGGAAAAAAAACTTGTAAAATTTTTCATATATGTAATACATTCAATGACATCCATTCTGATACGAATGCTCCCTTTTGATTCAAAGATTGCCACTCTCAGACGTTTCCTGTACGCATCGACTCTGATCCGTTGATCCTCCATCGAACCTTTCTGAGAGAAAGAGGCATTCAGCACCCCTTTACTGTACTTTCGCTTCCGGATACACGATAAAATGTGGACTACTTTATTGGCTCAACAAAAAAGGATAATGATTGGAATATGTCACTCCCCTGAACTTAAAGAATACCGTTTCCTAAAAATTTGCAAATCAGCGAACCTAAGCGGATGAAAAAAGTGAGGATAAATTAGCTTGTCCACAGAATCTGAGAAGGAAATTGAAAGTGCCAAATCCTTGAGAAAAATCAAGTTCTTCTACAAAAAGTATGCATAAAAATTTCTTCCCTATCCCACGAGCATCTGTCATAGCTTAAAGGCACGGTTCACGATAAAAAAAGTTATTGAGTTCTTACCTTATTAATACTCAGCGGCCCCCATGGGTTGTAGAAGGGTCCTTCTCACTTTCGCAATCCCGACGTCGAGGGCATAGTGGCGGGCCCGTTGTTGTCGTAATTCGCATCTCCGCCCCTCGACCGATGTCACCTTAGACGAGTGTCGAGACGACAGTGTCATGTAATCGCGTCAGGACCCACCCTGAATTGCAAATTGGCAAACTGCCAGAGACGCAATGTGTTGTCTGCTATTGCATTGCGTCTCTGGCAATTTGCCAATTTGCAATTCAGAGTGGGTCCTGACGCGATTACATGACACTGTGTCGTCTCGACACTCGTCTAACGTGACACCGATCGTCTCTAACCGACGCTCTTTCAATGTGAAACTCGTCCAGCCCCCTTTCCAGCTCTTTTTTTTTTTGGCCCTTTGTAATTCTTTTTGTTCATCGTTTTTTGCGCTTTTTTCGTTGTTATCGCTTCATTCTAGAGTAGTTCTATCAATTCTCGTCAAAAAGGGTACCCTAACTTTTTTGTGAATGGTGCCTTTAAGGTAGCTCAAGGTACCAGTGTGCCCCCATGTTTTTCTAAAATCATACCAGCTCAAAAGCACATCAGAAGCTCAATGTTCGAATTACTTACCATTCTTCTCTACAAACCCTTCCGAACAAGGAACCACACAACTGAAGACCCAGTTCTGAAGATTTTTCTTACTTATTTTCCATGTTTCTTAATTTTGGTATGCCCAAGTTTTCCAATATTTGAATAGTGTCTGAGCGATTCATAGCTACCTACAATACAGCCACTAATTCTTGCCCAATCGACGATCGCTGACGGTCTAATCCGTCATCCATTGACGTTTCGTCATAACTTCGCGAAACCGTCCCAAATAATAGGTTAGAAAGGCGACCAATTCAGCTCTGCTCCTAATCGTGGTGTTCAAGTATTTCATATCGCATATCAAATACTATATACTAATACGATATATTTGATATAATATCTGCTACCTGGGCGGGGGAACGGTCATCTCGTGCTCCGCGGACGCGCGCGGCAAATTGCGCGGCGAAGTTCGTGTCGGTTTGTAGGGCTCTAACGCCAATCTTCGGGGCACAAACTCGAAGTGGAGTAGGGAGTAGTTTAGTAGGGTCAGATGATCCTTCTAATGTACTCTACTTCAGATCGCGCCCCAATGATAAACGCCGCAGTCGTCAGAATCGTCACAAACTTCGCCGCGCAATTTGCCGCGCGCGTCCTCGGACGCACGAGGTGACACATACCCACCTGGGCGGAAGTGGGTTGTAGTAAGTGGTGCACTATTTCACGCGCATGGGCACGGGTTCAAATCTCGGATCGATGTCCGCTCAGGCCAACCAAGCCTTCCATCCCTCCAGGGTTGGTTACTTGGTACCAAACTTGTCTGGGAGGATAAAACCACGGACTTGCAAGCCCACTATCGGCTGGCCACCGCAAGTTAATGCACAGTCCACATACGTACTTATTGCGCCACTGCGAATTTTAATGGAAGTCGAGTGGGGGATTGATGAACGCCCTAAAACGTTCTTCTCCATGACAGTATCGTGAATCTTCCCCTTTAATTAGAAACGTGATTCTCAGTGTTGAAAAGAAAATTTATTTTGGATGGCGGGAAACTGGGACTGATTTGGTATCCTTCATGAAAAAATTCCAACAAATTCAGCTGTAAACTGAGGTTCAAATGTTTCCACCCGAGCGTATGCGAGAGTTCCAACAGATTCAGCCGAGCTCAGCAAACCAAAAATACATCAATAAACATACAATAAACATTACAAATGGTGGAAATTATCGGCATAGTATGTTCACTGAATATCGAATGACTGAGATCTGAAACGCTCCAGTGCCCATCAGCCAACTTCTCAAACGAAGATCGATGGAACAGTCTTATTAGTGTCTAACTATCATCCCAAACCGTCTAGGCCTCTTTGAACTTACTATTCTCTTGGTTCACCTTTTTATAACTTTGCTCAATGCTATCTCACCCATGCGATGAAAGGATGCATCGTTTTTCCCACTGATCAAACGGCTACGGCCCTCTCTTTTTTTTTTTTTGAGAAAGCAGAGGGATCAAACAACAAACAATGATCTGGATAATGGAGCCATCAGCTTTGAAGAACTTTGCGAAAATCTTTGCAGTTCCAGAGCTATCTGCTGGGCATTATTCAGAGAACAATTGATAGAAGTTTCATTCGAAATGGAACGAAAGGCGAGCTGTAGAAGCACCAGCAACACGAAATCAACAATGCAGCACTCGAGGAGCCAGCGTGGTTGTCGGTCTGTATACGATCCGCAATGTGAGCACATATTGTCCGCCGTACTCAAGAGCGCCTAATCAGCCGAAACATGTCGTTTTGTTGAACGGACAGAACCGGATTTGGCCGTTGTTGCCTGCTCACACGGAGCATTTAAGACCATCAGCTGGGCCACGATTGCCTCAAGGTACGATGAAGCTCGTTGTGCTGGCATTTTGTCTCGGTTACGTGTACGCTGAGGTTCGTTAAGCATCTAATTTTCATCTCGTTGCTACTCTTACTTTGGCCTCGATTTAGCCTCCAAAAATGTCCTCCAATCATGAATTTTATGTGAAATATCGTGCTTATAGTTGTGTTTGGCGTGAAGGAAAACTGCGTCATTGATGAAGCAAATCCATTCCAAATGTAATGTCTTTCTGGAACACTCTTAAATGATTTGCAAAACAAAAGTTCAGTAAAATCGGATAAGTCTATGGCGTTTGTAAGCAGCCGTAGACAGCTTTGACGTCCAACACGCCAGTGGGTAGTTGTTTACGGGCCATCTCTCTATTATATGGTATTACCCTTGTGTGTTCCTTACTGCGATTTTAGGCACAACTCGAGCCAACTTTTTCCAATTAACCCGCAGGGTACAACTACATGAATGGTTGGAAGTTCATAAAACCCTAATGGGTTTCTATGAATTATTTGAGCCCAAAATTCTTTACTTTTTCATCTGATTTTCCTTAATAGTTTCACATGAAGGATAAAGTCTTTTGGCGTTTATCAACCCGTCTGAGGGATGCACCTTGCACTCAACTTCCACTAAGAATCGTAGCCGCGTAATGAATGCGTATATGCTATATAATGGCTTGTAGTGGCCAGCCGATATACGAGTTAGTGCCTCTAGCCTCCCAGACGAGTCTGGTACCATCATCCGATCCCGGAGGGATGGAAGGTCGGTTGGCGAAGGCAGATATCGACCCGGGATATGAACCCGTGCCCATGAGAAAGTGCACCATTACCACAACACCGCCTCCGCCCACTCAGTTCACATTTGGAGGAAAAAAACGCATGCCCGTTAACTAGTATGGCTGTGCATGGAACCGTGCCTTCTACCAAGCTCTTTCGTATGAAGCTTTTGATGGTGAAATAGGGGGCGGCGTTTTTATTCCAAACTCAATCGTATTGAATGTGTCATTTACAGACATTACGTTGTCCATTTACAACTACATATGCCTCCTAGCTAAGATTCGATTCACTTAAAGTACAAGTACAGAAGGCAATTCAGAGATTCCAATTTACTTGTTTTAATGGAAACGACACATAACTATCTGTTACAAGAAGATCAGAGAGTTCGGGAAGGGGTGAGCATTAAAATTGACCGACATGGATGGTAGGTATCCTCATCGCAGAACTAGTTCTGGCATTGAACATATGAGGCGCAGCTAAACATTGAATATAGAAAGCCTCTGACTAAAGTTTTACACCTTTAGGGTCGGTGGAGCCGTCAATCCTCATCATGTGAATGCGGATCACCAGCAGCAGCACCAGTCTGCCAGTGTCAGCTAACTGCTACACTGCCTTCCTGTCAGTGTAATGCCGCGCAGCAGGCTCCCAGCACTTCTTGTCCGTGTGCTGTTCAAGCTCAGGTGAATTTTTATAGATGAAAGAGATACGTTTGTTCTCGCCCTCACTCAAATTTAAGGGCTGTTAATTCATTATTGAATTCCGTTTTTCGAAATTTACTCAGTCACTTCTTGCAGGCCGACCAATGCATGCCTTCCTGTCAGTCCACCTGCCAGAGTGGTTGCCAACTGGTTAGTGGGTGCCAACAGAGCTGTACAAAATCCTGCAAAACAGCATGCCAACCTATACAACAGGTCAGGCTTTGCGACTTGTTTCGATTTATAAGTTTCTCAAATGGGGTGTTATTACGGTCCACCGGCTATTCTACGAAATTGGCCCACTTCTGAGCATTCCCGAGTGTTTCTTTTGTTGAGTGGAACCTTTACAGAATGCTTGTAACACACAGTGTCTTTCATCTTGCCAGCCACAAAAGCTTCCAGCCTGTGAGCAGACCTGTCAGAACAGTTGGTGAGTTTTGCCTGCTTCGCTATGCACGTTGGCGACTTTGCACAATTCCTATTATTGAAATTTTTCCAGCATGTCCGATGACCAATATGCTCAACAGCTGATCCAGCAGATGAGCTACAATACACCTGGCATGTTGCCAACACCCACTCCTGCTCCAGCGTATCAAGAAGTATGTTCAAAATTGCGCCTATTAGGTTGCTTCAATAGCGAGTAGGATGTATACCATGCCTTGATTACATTGAACATCTTTTAGCCCTTACGGGCCTACAGTGGTCTATTCAGAGTCGCTGTGGACAATGCCAATCGGCGTGCTCACAGGGCTGCAGCCAGCAGTCCGCTCCCAGCCAATGCCAGCAGCAGTGCTCAAACGTCTGCGAACCAGTTTGCAACCCTGCCGAGGTGAGTGTAAATGTGAGGCCCTTCAGCCGTTCTTCTGGAGCCAATCTTAGTGATGGCCAATGATGACTTTGAAGAAAGTATGGTCTTTTTTGTAGAGCTTTTCCAGATCTATATAGATCCAAATTCCAATTCCTCTTCTTTATGGCTTGATGTTGGTGCGTAGGCAACGGAAATGGCTAGAGCTGGGGTTGAGCCACATCTTTTCAATCGCAAACGTCCGATATGGATTGTCAAGCTTTCGTACGAATCGATGTTCATGGCCGAGTGCGTGTTGACGAGGACACCTACACCACCGACGCATCTGCTGTCTCATGTTCCAAGGAATATTTCTTCCCCTGTCTCGAATGCTAGCGATGCCTTCTCGTCACGGGCAGTCCGATGACGTCGTACTTGTTCTTCATGGCTCGCACCATCAGGTCTTCGATACCCTCTTTCGATGCAGTTTGTGCATCGAAAGTACAAATCGCCATCTTAGTATTTCTCCTTTTACAGGGTGCGCCAAAATTACGTGCTCAAGTATTCACCGCTATAAAACCGGTTTAACGATGGATTGAGACCTGATTTTTCTACAACACTTTATTTATATTAAGCCATTACGCACAATGAATTCAAACCTTGAAAATCCCTCCACGGGCTCGGACGCAGGCCCTCAGACGCGAGGGGAAGTCATCTACTGTGGCGCGAAGGTACTCCAAAGGTATTTCTTCCCATGCTCTGAGCAGGTCCCTCTTCAGTGAATCAATTGAATGGTGTTGCTTAGAGCAGGCCTCGCTCTCCAATAGCGATCAAACGGATTACTCCATTGGATTCGGATTAGGGCTATTAGATGGCCATTCCTAAGCATTGATAAATCCTGGGAGGGTGTCTCCGCACCATTGCTGGGTGTCCCTCGCTTTATGAACCTTGTTGGAACACGAACGGTCTAGAGCCGAAGTGATATATTGTCCACGGAAGCAAGATGTTTTTCAGCACGCTCTCCAAGTAGGATTCCGTGTTGATTTTTACACTGTTGTCGATGGAAACCAGCGGAAACTTTGCTTCGTAAGTGATAGCTGCTCAAACCGTGATTTTTTCTGCATGTTCAGAGCGTCCATGAATTCTTTCCCTCTCATTAGCTTCCTCAGCTGTTGAGCAGAGCACCCGATCGTTTGAACGGTTGAAGGTCGACTCCAACGAAAACAGCTTCTCATCGGAGAAGACAATGTCTCGGTAGCGCGCCGGTGAGAGGTGAGAACCGTTGGAGGAGTATCTTGCACTTCTGAGTCCGGTCTTTCTTCATGGACGCAGTGAGAATGTGCACCTTTCGGCATCGATGAGGTGTGAATCTCAGCTTGTCTTTGACTGCACGGCGAGCGGAATTATGACTTATTCCCAGTTTTTTTTAGCAATCTTCCTCATCGACCTCTTCGGGTTGCGCCGCACCATATCCCGTACAACTTCAACATTTCTCGTGGAAGTTGCAGTTGTTTTTCTCCCCCTTCCTGGGCATTCTTCTGTAGTACCGAGCTCCTTGAATCGGTTGATAGTGGAGTCCACAGTTCTTTTGCTGATTATAGAGGTTTTGCGATGGTTTTGGAACAGCGATATATCTGGTGTAACTGAAAAATCGCGGGTCTGTTAGGATGGGATCCAGCCATTTCGAAAGGAGTAAGAGCTGAGGATCGAAGTTTGTGTTCTTGATAAAGGAAGAAGTGCCTAACATGTTGGCGGCTAATCCATAGATTATCGCTGCATTAACTCAATAGAACAAGCTCTGCAACTTTGAGCTGGTAATTTTGACGCACCCTGTAGGCAGCCCGATTTAGCCCTGAGATTTAGCAGCCCTCCAGAGTGGTCCCACCCAATGCTGCTATATTGGGGGACTCCCTCAGGTTCAGGGAAATAAGGCCTATCGTGATTGTCCCATAAAACCTCTACTTTCACTATCTACGACGCCTTACTTTTCAAGAGGTGTTTTCGAGAGGATTTTCTTGCTTTATTCGCCACTAATACACTCTCCTCAGCCAATAATCCGTCTTCTTCACTTGTAGAAGTTGCCTCAAAATTATTGTCACCTGTGTCTTCGAGGCTGCTGCCATGGCATACCTTCTGATTCCATTAATTTCATGAGGTGCTCGTCTGTTCCCCATCTCAGCTTGCATGGCAACTTCGTGCTTCGTGCTATTTCAGAAGATGGGGCATTTAAAACAATCCACTGACTTGAATTACCTGGAAAAGTCTCTCGTCAGGACAAAATTATACCGTAACAAGTTATGTCGACGGCAATCCATAGAAGCATCTAGAAAGCGTTTACGAGCCAACAATCACTGCGGGAGAAAATACTATCAAAGGGATGTCATGAATTCCTTGATGTTTACATAGACTCTGTGTGTAAGCTCTTGAAGAGAAATACTTTGTGAGAGAAGTTGCAAGATGAAAACTGTCAGCTTTTGTAGAAGACCCATTAGTTAGATGTTTTGATCTGTTCACGGAGGAAAGTTCACAAGGAAGTTTTTATGAATTGCCCCCAGGTGGTACTAACCTTTGAGGAACATTGAATTTCTTCAATGTCGGGTCATTAAAAGGAATTTCAAGTCATGCAAAGCTCGTCCCATTCAGTTTCAATGACTCTTTGTTCAGAAGAAAGTGGCAGAAATCAATGTAGTGATCAAGCTTCCCACGCCGCTTCAAACACCACAATGTCAGTCCACTTGCGAGACGTCGTGCAACAATCAGTGTGTGCAACAAATTCAGGTAAAAGCTTTCAGTGAAACTATTTCTACACATACATACACTAAACTTGGAGGGGCCACACTGCGAATTTCATTTGGTTTCCCCACTTGCATTGTGTATCTCCCCAATATGGTGAAATATCGATGGATGATTGCGTTCTTCTTCAGTCAGCATCGCAATGTCAACCAGCTTGTACACAGTCCTGCACGAAGACCTGCCAGCCGGCCGTGGTCAGCTGCCAACCGCAAGCCAACACCAATTCGTGCTCCTGTCCGCAAAACTATAATCCGTGTGGGAACTCGCAATGCTGCAGGAAATGAGAATGTCAAAAGATGGCAGAAGTTCAAGTAGATGCTTGTAAATATTGTTTTTCGATGAAAACATAAAGATTTATTTCAAGACTGTACTAGTTGTATGATAACATCGCCGTCTACCATAAAAAGCATTGTAATGAGTTAATTATTTAGTTGAAGTGCTACGTACTCAACTTTGTTTTAACCGCTTGAACATCTTCAGGTTGAGTTTGGAATACCCAAAACATGAGCATGAGCACTAGCCGGTCGATGACCCACAGGGTACAACACACTCCTTCTCAGCAGGGAACTTAGCCTCATTTCATAGTTCTGGAACATTTGAGTTCCTTTTGACCCGCGGAGGATCATATTTCTGCCGGTAGATTTCAAGTCAGTCGCTGGTGGCACAGAAAAGTGTCCCCATCTGTAAAATAACGGCAACGTCTAACGGATAACATCTCTGGGCTTTGATCTTTCTCCTCTAGGGATGTGCCTCTGCATTGGACTTTATTCAGAAGCGTGGTGGAGTATTGGATACGTATGGGTCTTATAGACTTGCGGTGGCCAGCCGATGTGCTGTGCTTCTATCCTTCCAAACAAGTCTCCTACAAAGTAGTCAATTCCGGAAGGATGGAAGGCAGTGTCGACGTGGGCGATGCCGGCCCAGGATTCGAACCCGTGCCCACTTGCCGCTGGCCACCTCCGCCCTATCTGTAAAGTAGTGGCGCTCAAGGTAAACAGGGGAGAGATTCGGTCGAAGGAGCCAACACGGCTTAGATGAGTAGTTATTTGTGAGCTTATGAGTGTAAAACGAGCATATACTACTCCAACTAGGGTAAGTGGTGAAAGTAAGAGCTGTAAAGTGCAAGAGCAAAGGCTGGCATGCTGGATGAATTGAGAAAGCCGTAGAGCTCAAGAATAACTCTGGAGAATTGGTCCGTAGTCAATGTAGCATGAGCAAATTATATAATGTTTTCAGGTGGTTTTGTGATCAACTCGGATCCAAATTCATAACGAGTGCACATCGGCTCAGATGACGATAGTTTGACTCCCTACTAACAGGAAAGAAAAACTAACTCCCTTCATACCATCGGCTCGAGCTCATATACAGTATACATAAGTGGAGCCCTCCTCGCCACCCTTATTACTTGCCTTCCGCTGACAATCGAAATCGTAGAGCGGGCTGTAGGGATAGCATCATTCGTCTCTGTCACGAAGGAACGCAGTTAATCATTTCGTTATGAAATACGATATCGCACATTTCTTACGTCCATGACTTCAATACAAAAGTTCGTATTCATTCGGAATTGTTCGGTAAACAGCTGTCCATTGTCGCAAGTCGTGTCCGGCTCCGATTGCTGGGGGATGAGTCACATCTGGTCCTTGATCACATGCGAAGCTCAAGAGATCAGATGATTTCGTTGCGTTTGCTCCCCTCCCCCTCTCCCTGCATTCGACTTCCAGAATTGGTGGAGTTTTGGATGCACACACATGTGGCCGGAATGTTACAAATAGGCTGCGATTCTCGCAGGGAAGCTGGATATATCACAGCAACACGCATATGAGGAAAAGAAATTATAACAATATATCTCCTGAGTACACTCAGGTCTCGGATCCACTCAAGGGTTTCTCATCCGCTTCTTGCGCCCACTGACAACCAAGTCAAGATCGCTCCGATAAAGAAAGGACCCTCCATTCCACTACTAGCCATGGAGAGCTCACGCACGGGTTGAAACGATAAATGTGGCTGTAGTGTGGGACGTTTAGTAACAAATTCCTCCCTAAATCTGCTTTCATTACTTGGAATTGTCTCTCTACTTCCGCCACAAACACATTTTATTCCTAGTGTCATGGGTGCTGCTGCCATTTTGAAACTGATCCTCGACATTGTTGTGTATCGAGGAGGTGGAAGTCATGAAGGGGAGTTCGAATCATCGTACAAATTCACTGGAGTGATTGCAAGAGTGATAAGGAAGGCTGAAACAGTTCACGTGCAGGATCCCTAGCGATAGCAGAGTTAGGCAGGCTAAAGCGGGTGATAGGACGAGATCACTGGGAGGTGCTCACTAACAGGTCATTGAACTCGTATAGGAGACATTAAAGAAAAGCGATAAAAACGTCTGACGTGCATGTTTTACCGCTACCAAGGCAGTTTTACCAGGTGACCAATTGACCCCAAGCCAATGCTGTTTACCCGGTACGTAAAACTAGTGAGGCGCTAGAAAAACTGAAATCCAAACACCTCGCGAACGTAACTGGAGTTGTTGTTTACTTCTCCGTTCATTCCGTGTGACCGTGTTCATCAGTGACCCTTTTTAGGATCGGTTAAATTAGAAATTTTTATTTTGATCAGTTCTCGTCTTTAATTGGGAGGTTTATTCATATAAGGCCAAGCGTATTGGTGAGCAGTAGGTCGTCCATACAAATTATTATTATAGCTTTCTGTAGGCGTCATTTGTTCACCTAAGGGCTGATCTTCAGTATTGCATATGGATCATTCTTGTTTCCTTACTTTTCTTTCCTTTTTTTCTGGTCAAATAATAATGTCAATTTCCAACACTATTTCTCGAACAGTACTTTGTGTTTTTCGTGCTATAAAGGTGTCGCATTTTTTACCCACTCCTTGAACAAACCATTATCGATAAAGAACCCTTACTCAGTTCATAATCTGTAGCTTATCAAGTTGATGCTCAACGATTCGTAGACCACTCGCAAAATTTCCAAAAACTCGACTCACAATGGATACCACTGGAAAAACGAAAGTACCGCATTTTCAACGGCATTGACGTTCCACGAACATAAAAGATATTGTAAAGAATGTCGATCTGTTTGTCCCTTGTTGTTTTGTTGAGTGGCTGTGAAACAGCAGAAAATTGGATTACTGGAGTGGGATTCTCTGTGCTTGTGTTCCGAGGGAGCATTGCATCTGTTTTATGGCTTTTGGCACTCTACCAACAAGCTACAAACCACTTGAGGATCATTTTCAGGCCTATGACCACGGTAATCGATCAGTCCGAAGCAGTGACCAAATAAAGCGGGCATGGATTCGAAATGTAGTATGAGTTCAGAACATAGGCGAAGTATACATAGAAATTTATTAAGGAATGGACTCTCATACTACACCGCTTTTTTTAGCCCAAAGGGAGAAATTGCCCTGGAATACGGGAGGGGATCGTTCGCGGAAGAATTCGATGTTCATTTCTCACTCTCACCGTGCATTGAGAACAATTCTGAAAGGCTGAAAGGCATGTAGGAGCACGATCGTCAGCGATTACTGGAAGAAGACCGTCTTCACCCGGGGGGTGAAGCTCGAACTCTTTTCTCCCTTTGCCCCCCCCCCCCGAAGATGGGAAAAATAAATTCCATGTCATCGGACCCATTTCAAAATGTAAGTATCCGTCTCAAGTTGCAAAAATTTACTTGCTTTTCTTCGCAATCAATTACTCTAGGCGACCTCGGAGAGAGGTTTTCAGGGTGGGTTGAAGGTTCTACTACAGAAATGACGGCCTCAATCATGAATATAGTGGAAAACGCTCAACTCCACTAGGATGAGGATGTTGAGATGGGCCTGCGGTCGTTCACGATCAGACCTTTTAAAATAAGGACGCCATAAAAGCACCTCATGTTGCAGAGATCATGCAGACAGCTTTTCCAGCCGAGGATGCGGGAGCAGCTCCTGCGCGTTATAGAAACTTTCTAGAAACAACCACCTGATAAGGAGACTTGGGAGCTTAGAGTAAACAAGGACTGAAGAGCAAGAATAGAGTGGAAGTCGAGGGAACTGAGGTATGGTAGAAGAAGACGAAGGGAAAAAGAAGAACATGAGAAGAGAAACATCAGCGGACTTTGCGACTGGGCTGAATCAAAATGAGCTAGAAAGGAAGAAAGACGCTGACTAGCATATAGGATGTGCAATTAAATGAATACCAAGTGTCAGGGGACGCATCTTTGCTTCTTCGACATTCTTTGAATAGTGGGCTGAACCTATGCACATGCATGAGTGGCTACCGCCGAGCTCTGGTTGCATCTGGAACCACCGACATGATACGAGGTTGTAGGAAGATATATCAGCTGCTCAGGGTGCAACTGTATTCAGTTTAATAATTACAAGTAGAATGCAATAGAGTGTTAATTGATTAGATCAATATTCATGAGGTGCTTTTTGGAACACTACTGGGAATTCTCATTGATAGGAGGACGGTTATTGTATTCTATTATGACGAAAATATTCAGAAACACAGCGGTGTCTGGATCTAAGACCCTTTTTTCACATCCTCCATGTTTTCCATTTCCTACTATGAATTATTGACTTCTAGTCATAGTTAATAACGTAAAAAAGAGTTAAAAGTGGTTTTAGAGAAATTAGTACTATTTGAAAACTTTCCAACAGACTCGGCCTGCAGCATTGCCTTCTGATGGTCTTTCGGAACAAATATAAGTAGTTCACTAACCTTCTTCTACAGCAATTAAAACCTAATTGCATTGATACTCAAAAGGGAATGACCTCGAGAGAAAGGTTCAAATCGCCCACGACTGCCTCATAAATACCAGATAAGCTGATTCTGTGTGGTCGCATTCATTTCAACGGTCAACTCGCTCCTACTTGGGACAACCTTGTTTCTGTATTGTTCTTGCTTTCATTTTGTTACATAGTCAAGTTGCTTCACGACTGCTCTTCATCTCAAGCTCACCAGTCCCTATTCTTGAGTAATATGTAGCAAGTAGACTTCTGAGGGTTCCTGAATTCGTACCAAAATTCACCTCACAGAAATGCCTGCAAGCATACTACCAGTATCCCACTATGAATTTTCTTTTCGGAGTACTGAATTACAATTACATTGGTAGGCCATTCATGCTGTACTTATTCGAACATTTGTTCAGAGGAAGGTTTCTCATATTTGTGTGAAGTTGATCTTTTGCTCATTCGCCTCCTACTTTACCAAAATACGTCTATACTTGGATTTTTAAGAGACATGTACCACATTTTCCAAGTATCCATGCTATATGTTATGGCATTTGTGTCGAAAGGCCAGGAATTTTGCTCAACCGCACCCGATGAATCACTTCGAGACTTCTGTTTTCGACTCCAGGATATGGACCGCAGTGCTCGAGTGGGTTTGTGCACATTGACCAGGGAATGAGGAAATTCATTCAATCTAGTTTTTTTGTGCATCTGTAACTTTCTGAAAGAAAAAATTGCAGCAAAACCTATGCCTTTTGAGATGTTTTTGTGAGATGTATTCGCTAGAGCAACTATTAGGTTGATGCATAATTATTGCGGTTTCTTTTTAGCAAATTTCACTTGAATAGGCGATAGAAATATCTAGCAGAGATATGCTTAATTAATTACTCCGGAACATATCCACCATCTACTTCAAGCACTGCTTCCCATTCGCTAGGCGGTCGGATTCCGTAGGCGATGAAGTTTCTATTTTTGGAGGCGATCACGCTTTGACGTCGGCCGTCAAGCCATTCACTTCTGTTCGTCAACCAATTTTTCAACGAGCGATTGATGTGATAATCCACAGGAGTTCCTGTTGGTGTATAGGGCGACCGTAGAAGCAGATCCCATCCTTTATTCGGCTCTGGCTGACTGTTCCATCGTTGAGAAGTTCGTTGAGATCACGTCATGAGTGTGTTGCCTTCCAAATTTCTCGAAGTATAGAGCATAATGTGGCGTATATGAAGATGACTTTTTCCAGATATTCCTGTTGAGGAAAGCGGTGAGAAGATAGTCCCCACGAAAAGCCCGAATCCAAAAGTTTAATTTCATCGAGAGAAAAGAAGCCGCGAAAAAATCCGCAGTAATTATGCATCAACCTAATAATTTTGTCCTGACCTCGGTGAAATCGAGCGTCCAAATAGGGACTGCATTTAGCTAACCCTCGGGATTCCTCGCTCCACTCGCTGCTACCAGTTTGGTTCCTGGTACCTCCTCCGATAAGCGACGCCAGTTGATACGTCAGTTTATTAGGAATCCAAGCTAACATTACGATCTCCATAAAGCGTGCTGACGACGGCGACGGCTTGTCTGACGATAGGCGAATCCGCCGTCGGTGGCCATAGGTCGAGCGGAGGTTGCGACGGCGAGTCCTCGTCGGTGCCTGACCACGCGTTTTTTACGGAGCTCGCGAGGAAGCCAGCCTGTAATCAGTGATTTCATCGGAACATGAGAACGTTTCTGCGCAAGCTAGATGGTAAATATCGCCTATCGATTAGTTGGAAAAAGCCCTGAGACTTACACGATTGAAAAAAGCGACTAGACCAAAGTTTCTGCAAAGTTGCTTAGGATTACAGCAGCTATCCATGCATATGCTCATATTAAGGAAAAAGAGTCTACCTCTTTTACGCCCGAGGAAAGGAGGTTTCCACCAGATTCGTCCACTTACTACGACTGCAATACCATCGCATGTGTCTGCTCATTTCTTAGTGGTGAGGCTACTTTTATTTTTAGCAACCTGATATAAGGTATCAGTTACAACCGTTATTCGATTAGGAACTATGAGAGGAGAATTCTGCTTAACACCTGATGGGCAATACTTGGGTAGAGCGACTCGAAAAGAGTACAGAGAAATGACCGATGATGAAAGGAACAGGTGCCGATTCTCCCTATGGATTTTTTCTTTGCTGAATGTTAACGTTTCGAAAAGGCTTCAGGTTCCATGCAGCAATGTGGTTAATGAAACGTTCGGGAGTATACGACGCCTTTGCAAGGATTCACGCGCGTTCCGTCGCTGATGGTGGAGCTCATTCAGGACCAGCATTTCTCCCTTGGCATCGGGAATATCTCAAAAGGTCAAAGTTGTCTCGTTCGGGGCTTGGTGCGCGACCCTTCAGCAAGGCTCATGAAGACAGTGAAGTGATCGCACCTTGGAACCAATCAAAACTTACCTGCTATGTCTGACATGAGTACTAAGGAATGGAAACTCTAGATCTCAGTACATAATCTCCATTAAGTCCGATTAGCGCAATAGTTCAACGATATTTTGCCGTTCCATTCAAAACTATGCGCTTCGGGGGTGCATGTCGGTTGGCGCGATGGGCGGAGTCGCGCCGCCTCAAATGGGCCTCAGAAGGAGCGCGCACATCTCAGATCGCGTAATCTTCTGCTCTCCTCTCCTCTATAGATGATCGAACTGGCTTCTATCATCTATACAGGAGAGGAGAGCAGAAGATTACGCGATCTGAACGAGTTGAACAGCGCGATGGGCGGAGTCGCTCCGCCTCAAATGGGCGGGGCGACCCCGCCCATCGCGCCAACCGACCGGCTCCCCGCTTCGGTTGCGATGTCTTTCTCATGGTTTCCTCCTTCATTTCTATTTCGAATGTGACTTCCTTTATAGATTCGAATTAGCTCTTCGAGCGTTTGATGCAGGCGTGTCGATGCCCTACTGGGATTCAACCTTAGATCAACGATTGCCTACACCTCGACATTCCGTTATTTGGAGTGATGAGCTACTGGGAGCAGCCACGGGAGATGTGAACACTGGTGCATTCAGAGGATGGTTGCTGGAAAATGTAAGTTGTTTGGTACACTCCGGCAAAAACTCCTTGATGCCTTTCTGAACAACATAAAGATTAGAATGATATGCTTTTCGTTTTTTTTGCATCGATTCTCTATTGGGTAGAAAAATACCGGGTGTGTAATATGTACCGTGCGTTTCACTACTATGCGTCCACCTTTTATTTCGCCAAAAAGATTACTTAGAGAATAGCTCCCATCAGATTCGATAGACACAAGAGAACAATGACAAGTGCTATCTCAAGAATGTTTGCGCTCAGGATTTCTTTTTACAAGTATCTCTCCGAATCGCCCTTTCATGCTATACCTCCTCCCTGATTAATAGATTATTATAATTTACCGCACATTTCACTGAAAATAACCAGACAATTAGTGCTCTCGTTTCGAAGCCACTTCTTTTAGTCAATGTGGCGAACTTCCTGGCAAATTTTCGTGGACAGCAGAACCAACACCTCTCCAGGCATCCATGATCGCATCTTACAGCCCGTCGATTGTTAAAAACTGCCTGCAATTGTAAGCGCGTCGAACAATAATACTTTATAACCTAAAGCGAATCTGGTAGTCAAAAGTAGAGAAATGAGACAGCGCATAGAGTAAAATTAAACGCAGTGTACTGTAATCGCCGTAATCGAAATTAGAAATAGGTTGTCGAGCATGAATAAATTAGAGCAGTATCAAAGGTCAGGTTAGTCATTCGAGATAACCGAACAGCAGCACATAACAGTTTCTACGATGCCTTTGTGAGCAGTCGCTTAGCGGCCTTAGTGAGAGCCAGCCAGAATGAATCACTTTTAGTTTACCGAGTTGACAGAGTGTAGGAAATACAATACGAATTTGTTCTTTATCCCCTTCCAACAGGTCCCGCACTTGTTTTGACTTCCTGTTGCCAAAATGGCAATTCATATTTCACTGGCTACAATTATGTCACAGTGAAAGAAATTTTGGAAAAGCCTTCAGAGAACACGAGTAATACGAAGAAACGTCGGTGGAAGAAGTTCCCCAATGAACGAGAGTGAAGTCCAGGGCGTCATGAATGCTGCTGATATTAATGTTGTTCTCAGCTACACGGCTACCCAACCGGTGAGCAATTACTTCAGCTCTATTTCATCGACAATCGCACTCATCCTGGTTAGAAACATAGAAGGACATTCTCTCCTTTCCAGGGATGTCCTGTGGCAAGAACATGGAGGGCTCTTGAATTTGTTCATGGTAAACCACATAATTATGTTGGCGGTGAGTAATAAGTTCTGCAACTTCGAATCGCTTATTGGCCTCTGAATTGGCTTCAAATTGTCTAATTGTCCTATACAAGGCTAAGGTGTTGAATAGCTGATCGAGTCGAATATCATCAGACACTCGAGCCAATGCAACGGGGTTAGTATGCCGTATATAGTGGGATTGCCATCGAGTTTTGATGAATAGATCCCGATGATTCATCATTTCCAACGCCTAGTCCTAACGAATATCATTTCAAAAATATGCACTCGGATTTCCCGCAATCAAAAGTGAACTTTCTCTTCACTAGGATTGATGTGAGTCTCATAAAACTGAGTGAGAAACAGCAAAAATTGGTAGGGGCTGGGAAGGAAAAAGGGGATTCGATAAGGATCATAGCTTGGTTGAGTAGTAGGAGAGGGAGCACTTTTGCAGAAGAGCAGCGAAGGACAAATAGTGTTCCCAAAACTTTCTATTGCAATATGCTTTACTGTTACGTTTTGTCAGGCGATATGGTGCTCACCTCAAGTTCAGCTAACGAACCAGTTTTCTTTTTGCATCACTCGTTCGTGGATCTTATATGGGAAACATTTCGACAACGTAGACAGGTATCACCAACAGCATTGAATATTGAATTTCGGAATGATAACGTCGTAGTCGTACCATTCGGTGACCGAACTCCACGGTGCAGCATTAAGCGAAAGTCTCAGAAAAAAGGTATTAGAGGCGCTCTAGATTTCTTAAATTAGTCCTTAATTGAACAGCGACCAATTATTCCCTGATACTCTCACCGCCCTCGTGATCACTAACATCACCACATGGTTCTGCTTATAATCAGTATAAGGAATACGTTACGATACCTCATACGTTACGGATTGTCGCCTGCGCTGACAATGGGTTTTAGTGGTTTCAATAGTGGAACCCTGGTGGACCTTTTTTGATGCGCGTAATTCTCGAATGAGTTTCGGATATGTCGTTGGTTTGCTAGAAGGGTCTGACAATGCGAGCCATTGGTTGATGTGCAGATCCTAGGTTGCGTTCAGACCCGTAAGGAAGGCATCTGCGTGAAACGTTGGGCCTTCGAAATTAGTGAACGGTTTCTTCACGAGGTTGCAAATATGGTGTATTAGGCTGACGTTTCGGCGGAATCACCTTCTTCAGAGCTTGAAAGGATCATAGCAATCTGTGACTATTCTATCGAATGTCTCCATCAACCCTGTAGAGTTCGAGACCCCCAGGGCACGCAGGTGATTGAAAGGAGAACCTAATCATAGAAAGTTGTACGTGGAGTTCCACCTGAAACTTCGCACAGCACAAGATCTTAGCCATAGCCAACAGGAACGCAACAAAATGTACATGCCCGTCCGTGGCAATTTCCCAACTATTGCAAGGATTCGCTGTGGGACCTCTATTGGTACGATACCACGGCTGTGGCCCCGCTCCTAACCGAAGCGCACAGTGTTAATTAATAGTTCGATTAGGGTAAGGGTGAAAGAGGGTGGAACCAAGTTGGAAGGATGAAGGTCAAAAAAAAAAACAAAGATGGGATCATTTGCTTAGATTGAGGTTCATTGCATGCGCATAAGCACATGGAGGTAGCAAGTACCAAACAATGGACCGCGTTAGAACAAGCTGAACAACGCATGAAAGTTCCACAAACACATAGAAATTCACAAAACGAACAACAGAAATGAATCAGTCTTACTTGCTTAGCTGTGTAATGTTACCAACATTGTAAGCAATTTTCGCAATTATGCTTAGAGTTGATATGGTATCAGACTTGTAATCAAAACTGGACTTGTTAACGGAAAGGTTATCTCGTAAATAGTCCGAACGGTTAAATTGACTGGGATGGAACAACGATTGGCTCCAGTAGAAACGGAAGGCTCTTGCACCTTTTCCGATTACTGGGACATGATGTCATCGTCCATGGTCCCGATGACCCCGACGCTCCCCGCCCCATGGCTTCCTAAGAGCATGGGCTATGCTCTGGCACTTCTTGCTGGCTACACCGACGATAAACGGTTATTTTCTACACTCGTCTCCCGCCTCAACAACAAAACCACTGAACCGCCCTACACACATGATCAGTTTTGATGACAAGACTGATACCATATCAACTCTAACCATAATTGCGAAAATTGCTTAATGTGGGTAACATTACACAGCTAAGCAAGTAAAACTGATTCATTTCTGTTGTTCGCTTCGTGAATTTCTATGTGTTTGTGGAACTTTCATGTGTTGTTCAGTTTCTTCTAACGCAGTCCATTATTTGGTACTTGCTACCTCCATGTGCTTATGCGCATGCAATGAACCTCAATGATCCCATCTTTGTTTTTTTTGTCCTTCAACCTTCCAACTTGGTTCCACCTCTTTCACCCTCACCCTAATCGAACCATTACTTAATACTGTGCGTTTCGGTTAGGGGCGGGGCCACAGCCGTGGTATCGTACCAATAGAGGTCCCACAGCGAATCCTTGCAATAGTTGGCAAATTGCCACGGACGGGCATGTACATTTTGTTGCGTTCTAGCCAACAGTTATGTCGAGGTCAAAACAAAGAAGAATTCAAAGACTATCAGAAGTAGCGTTGCCGTTCCAATCGATTCCTCGGCAAATATCAAACCTATTTCGATTAACGCTCACAAAGCCGCACCAAGTAAAGGGAACCGGAACTATGAATGGGACATGAACTCCAATTCTCATAATTAATTGCGAATTCATGTACTCCTGCAAGTGAAAAACTATCGTACAACTCGGGCAACATCCTTGACTTCTGCGACGCTGGTTTGGGTTTCGGCAGGTTGGCGGACCTACTACTCAGATGGTAGTTCTACATATTTCGCCTTGTACGAGCTTGCAGTGTGGGCGGCCACTGCTCTTCCGAGCCGAATTCCAACCACTCTCCACGGGATCCCTCTGTTTTTCCCCTTTAGTCTAAAATTAGTGCTTATCGGTGATTGTTCGCGTTTTTTTTGCCGTTCTGTTATTTTCTTTGATTTCCGATAATAAATCGTAATCATAATCCTAAGGAGTCATGTGGCCATTAGTATGACGCATTGCCCGTCAGCAATTTTTTACTTAACCATAGAGATCTACTCAAGCACCAAAGTCATCTATTCAGTCAAGGAGCGCACGTGAGAGAACCTACCCTCCCGATAACACGCTTTGCAGTGCTACGGCTCATTTCTCAAATGCACCGATGAGGCCATTCGGTGATATGGTGAACACTGACGGATTATCTAATAGGTATACAGGTAATGTTATGGTACAGCAGCGTATGAACACATCGCATTTTTTGGAATCACTCTAATGTAGATATCTTCTATACCTACAGCGATCGCGTGGGATGTTCAGCAGCTTCACCGAGCTGCAGGTCCAGGTGAAGTTTTTTTCTGAGACTTCTAAATATTTATCAAAGGTGTTGATCTACATACTATGATTGGGATGGATTGTATCTCTTCCTACTTGGAATACTAAAAATAATTACATATGTTCAGGTACCTTTTCTGTGATTACTCCCACGGTTGGCCTCAGTGTGTTTCCAAAATTGTACTGGGCGGCGATTGCTCAGGATTCGTCAGAGGTGGGAACATGAGGTTCAAATTGTAGCTCTCACAAGGAACGGGTGTGCGTACGATTACCCGAATGTCAGATCAGAGGTCGATAGTTTTCTTTAGTAGTGGCTGAAAATTTACATTGACAAGATTCTTAAGAGCCACCTCTTAACTGTCAACCCTCCTTACCCACGAGAGTAGGTATGCGGAACTGTGCGAAAGAACCAACTATGTGCTGATGCCGGACACAGTACTGAGATTCGTGAACTGCGATCTCGAGATGACATTTCAGTACCGCTAAGTGTCAGTGGAGCAAATGATTTGCACTATTCCGCTTTACCTTCTCTTCAGTCTTTCTGCCGTGGACCAGGCGCAAATCGTATGCCCCACTGACAATGCGACATCTACCGTGAACCGCGGACTGATGCGCGCGTGCGACGGCTCCGGCGTGATCTAATTTTGACGGGCGGAAGGGTGGCACGGTGTATTTAAAAAGACTCCATCCTAGAAACGTGCGGATCCGCTGCACCGCCGATGATGTATTTGTATGACCGCCGTAAAATAGTCCAAGCCGCAAACTCGTTCACGGTTCAAAGGAGTTTGCTTCGTTTCGTACCTCGGTCCTGCTGGAAAGGTTGGGTGTGCTGGAGTGAAAGAATGCCTCGTGGCTATGCTTAGTTACGGACTCTGGCCGCTCATATCATCACTGCATCATTCATTCGTCGCCGGAGCCCCGTCGTTCTTCGCCTTCTTGCGCGCACTACTCGTCGCCACCGCCGGTCGCAGTTCCAGAAAACTCCGTAGCACCTCTCTTTTGTTACTTACTGTTGGTGCGCTTGCTGTCGCAGACAACCTTACGCAAGAAAGATCTGAAGGTTTGGTTCGCAGCCAGGTATGGACACGGAAGCAGTAGCACTGCAAGGAGATTGACGGAACTGGATGACCCGACTCGAGTGTAAGCAGGATCGTATTCGACCGTAGGTCATAGTGTGAATTCGTGTGTCTATATTTCTTTGTATTCATAATTATGATATCTGAAGCAGTCCCGGCCAATAGTATAATCGCATATCTGCAACCTTTATTCGTTCTTTCACATACATACAGGACCACGCGTAATTACTCATATCATATAATTTACATACGTGCGCTTAGCGTACGTAAGGTGCATAGTCATGTGATACCAGATAGTTATGCACGATGCACAGGGCTCATGGGTAAACGCACACCCTCAGAGGACCGCTCGTCCAGCGCCCTAGCTCGGCGCTAAACAAGCAATCTCCCAGCATGCTGCGGAGGCAGTACTATCCCGCAGAAAGACGGCAAGGACACCGGAGCAGCCAAGAACTATTATGACCTTATGGCAGATGGTACCGAGCACTAGCGAGCGGGCAGAAGTCCCCGGTCACCTAGTCACGCCGCCTGGGTCGCTCTTCCGAGCAACCACTGATGCGGAAAGGATTCTGTGGGACGGTCCCAACCGCGCAACGCACCGGCTCGCCGCCTCATTTTCTTACTCATCTATTTTCTACATTTGACACAAACAATTTGACACATCTAATTTTACTTATCTTTGCTTCTTTCAAAAACAGGTCTAGTTCGTTTCGCATTGGCGCGTCCTAAATTGATCCAAATATCCGCGCACGGTAAAATTTGAAACCGCAGAATTGTTGCACGATCCAAATGTGTCCGACACGAATCGCAATGGGCTGCGCCCGCGCGACGTGTGCGGCATGACTTAATTTTATCGACGGTGACATCGGACGTTCGCTGAGTAGTGGTTGACAAAAAGCTGTCATGGATGCACCCTGGTCAAGTCTGTTAGATGGCTGGTGCAGGGAAGCGTCTATTTGACCAATGGCTCAAGCTTAACACAGCAGTGCACGCAGACGTGCTACTCCTTATAGGGACTGACCACAGTTGAATACGATTGATGGTGTTATAGACTAACCATTTTGAAAGCTCATCGAAATTTCAGGCGAAGATTGCTGCTATAATGGCAGATGTGTGAACGAAAGATGCGTACCGAACGGTGTGTGTTCAATAGATGATTCTGGCTTCTGCAGTGTTATTGGATTTTTCTTACTTAGAGTAACCTTGCAGCCAACAACTTTGGGACGAGGCCATCAACTGTACCAGGGACGAGGACACGTCCTTTCTTCCTAGCTACAAGCCGTCTGAGGTCATCGGCAATGCGTGAATCCGAGGTGATCTGCTCCATTTCTGACAATTCCAAAATTTCAATATCTGAAGATAAGCTCGATGATAGCCACATCATCACTAATGTTAGATTGCGATTGAACTCGTCCGCCCCGGCAGAATATCGACAACGATCAAGGGCGGAAATCCAGTACTACTACTACTTGCTGTTTACGTAACAAAAAGAAAATAGAACTCATTAGTGAAATAGAAGATAGATTCGTCAGAAATATTTACCACAATGAACATGAGTCCCCTTACAATGAACAAAGGTAAGTGTGTCAGCGGACTCATGACTCTCTGATGGAAGGCTCTCATGTCGTGGAAACAAGTACAAAAGAGGGATTTTGACAATCGCATGATTTCGTAGCAATGGTCCTTTCGTTCAGTTCCACGGAGCATCCTATACCTCAGTATCCGAATTACCCACGAAGTACATAGATGCAAACTTGGAACCACCTTCGTCGCCTGTACTTTGCACTCCAGAAATTCAAAAATTTAATCGTTGAATTTCATTTTTAGTGGTAGAGCACCATCGAGTGTTGGCTAAGAACTCACGAACTTTAATGAATTTGATCTCAGATTAAATTTCAGAACTGTCTAAACGAGAACGAATGCTGCTCTATCTGGAGCCAGAATGGTTATTGCACTTCGAATCCGTCATATATGAATGTATCATGCAAAGCCTCTTGTGGATTATGTGCGTCCACTTACGACATTAATGATGGTAATAAATCTGGACTTCAAAATTTTTGCCTTCTATAATACTCATTCACTGAAAGAAAGTATAACTATTGTTCAGTAAAGTTGGCCTTGATTTTTGGCACTCGCAATTCACATCTAGAGAGAGAAACAGTGTGAGAGGTGGTCCAAATTATCCATCGAAAACATTATGAGGTTAGCGAGGTTATATGCGATGTTGTGACGACTGGGTAGGGTTCAGAGAGCAAAGCTACAATCTCTCTTGAGCATAGTTTACGCCAATTTATATGAATTTAGTGGAGGGTTGGGTATATCTCTACACGAGGTGTGCGCTCGAGGTTATGGCTCCCCAGTCTCTTTTTCAAGGGTTTCTGCGTTGACTGCCTTTTTGTTCTCAAGCAGCTGAAGTACCATGTCCTTCTAGTTCCAGGGGGAGGGAATTCAGTCTATCCATCATGGAGCTCAGGCAGTGGTTACTAGGTCAGAATTGGCCGCAGTGAAGCCGTAGTAGCAGAGTCAGGTCTGATTCATTTGGCTCGCGATTGATCTGAAAAGTCCCTCACATCCCCAACCCGCAAGTCTTGAGAAAAAGGTGAAACGACACAGGGATAGATTCTCCCACACTAGTAGTATTGATGCGGTGACGAGTTACTTCATTACATCACGGAATTCTATGAATTCGAACTTTGTGTAATGGAATGAAATATGTAGATTCCCCACCTTACTTTAACAGACCTTTACAACACTATTGCATATATTCTAAAAATTATGGGAGCACATTCCAGAGTGTGCTGATCGGTCGTCCACCTGTCCAACATCTCCAGATGAGTGTAAATCTAGAAAAGAGTGGATGAAGGAGAACTGTAGGCGATCATGTTCGTTCTGCAATCAAACACGGGAGCAGGCCTGCACAGGTAAGTCTTCTGCATGGCACAGAAATCAATTCGTCAGCGCTCTAGAGCTTCTGCTAACTCAAATGTCTCTTCATCGTGCCCACATCTGGCATTGCAACGCAAGACATAAATATAATGCGTAACTTTTGGTTTGCATTCGAATGTCCACGATCAGTTTACCCCACATGAGCATCTCCCACATTTCCGGTGACTCGGCGATAATTATTGAAGCCTAACTGAGAATTATCAATATTTATGTGTTCTAGTTTTTAGCGAGGAGGAGATCAGAAGTTCTATGAAAGGGGATGTATAAGTTACCAAAACTCCTAATCAATACTTTTTGAGCCATACAGTATACTTGAGCGCAGGAGTAAAGAAGTAGAACGCACAAACAAATCTATTCCAGCACCTACAGAACCCTCAGTCAGCATCTCATCTAAAACGATTACGCTGCCAACCACCCTTCCGGGATCCTCCTCACAATTGCATTTACGAGGTTCGTTCGTGTATCTTTTCTCTTTTACCTCTCGTTGATGAGTTATTACTATGTTATCAGTGAGAGAGAGAAGAAGATGACACACGCATGGTGATATGTTCGAATCCTGGATTGATATGTGGCCGGGCAAATCAAACTTTTTCACTCAGGAGTCGGTTGCTCGGTACCAGACTTGTCTGGGAGGATAAAAACACTGACTTGTACATTGGCCGGCCACCACATCGCAACTCATTGTATAAAACAGATGCGCATCCGAAATACACCTATAATTTTGAATGAAAGCCGTTGTGGGGACACATCCCAAAACGAAACTGGTCAACGTCAGAAGCCTTCAGGCTTTGATTACTCCTGTCAGTGGATATTATGGATGTCCACAAGCAGTGACCCCGTTTTATCACCCCCATCCCTTTATAAGAATCAATACTGCCTTTGCAAATTTCATAGTTTTATGGCTTTCGACATCCTGTTTCAGCCTTAATACTCTATTGTATTTTTCTTCCACTATCTACTCCACTCCCGCTCCGTATCAACTAAATGAATAGAACCTTTTGGTAACAAAGTATGATGAAACTCAAGTTGTTCTACCCCTCCGGAGACCTTTATTCGCACTTCTCTACATTTGACTCCATTTGCATTTCCATGGCAGTTCCGTTCTTAGTATTCATTTCGAGTTCGTTCCCTCCCTGTAGCAGAGTATGAATACGACTGTCTTGGCGATATCGTTTACTCTTGATGAACCAGATGCTACGGCGCAAAAGGAATGGGAAAAGATTTCCAACTGAAATGGTTCTATGGGTTTAGGCTGAGTGCAATGTTGCTGAAATGAGTGCGCACTAGAAATTGCTCTTTCCGTACTGGCTTCAGAAACTTCTCTAAGTTATAACTTTGCTCCACAAAAAGGTACGGTAGTGAACATGTGGTTGCGAATAAGCTTGGGAGCATAACAATAATGCGAGTATGACAAAATGCATGTCAGTGGGAGAGCTAGTCATAAGCTGGCAGAGTAGTTTCATG
This sequence comes from Haemonchus contortus, assembly GCA_000469685.2. Classification (NCBI taxonomy): domain Eukaryota; kingdom Metazoa; phylum Nematoda; class Chromadorea; order Rhabditida; family Trichostrongylidae; genus Haemonchus; species Haemonchus contortus. The sequence goes on from LS997563.1 coordinate 14,717,625, forward strand.
ATGGTGAGTAGACGGGAACGATCGCCTTCCATCTACATAGTCCAGTCCTGGATGAAGCTTCTCACGACGTTGTCAGACTGTACAAGCATTTATGATCTTTTTTACAAGAATGCAGCGTTACGCCAGCGAAAGCCCAGCTTTTGCAGTGCTTTTGAAGCTAGTAAATAGATACTTCATTGACATTTTCCAAGGAATGCATATTGGATAGGAATGCCCACGCCGAACAACCGATCTCCAGAGAGTGCGGACAAAGAGCTCTATCACGTAAGGCTTCGAAGGAGGCGATACAGTTAAAGGCACAGTTCAGGACAATTTTGGGGGTATCCGGTATTTCAGAGATAAAGGTGGGTAAGTCCTACACTAGGACAATGGTAAAGCATAAAAGGCTATAAACAGTGAAAAAAAAGGAAAACAAACGGCTGAAAAAAAAGAGGAAAAAGTGGTTGGACGAGATTCATAATGGGAAAACGGTGGTTAAGTGAATTTTCGCGGAAGTACACGAATGCGACGCCATGTGTGCAATGGCACACAAAACACCCAAACAGCTGATTTAGACTACAGCCTTAAACCTGGCAATTTGCCAACCAGCTTATCGATTTTCCACCAACTTCGCTCCAATGCAAAAGTGGTGAAGGAAAATTCGAACCCGTAGTCAGTCTAGCGAGGGGCGGAGGCCTGACGTCCCCCAATGTTCCTGACCTTATTGTCCCTATCCAGACCGTTTTCCGACCTAATTCCTGCACGAATGGTATCAGAGGGGGCATCGAATTCAAACTATGTCCTAAACAGATAATAACAGTGCTTTATTGAGCGGCCTTGCCAATTTTCCCAGGTTACGGATACTCAGTATTCATTTATGCCCTGCTCTGGCCGTTCTCAGGCGACTATCAGCATCTGAACCGAACCGATGAGTTTCTGGTATATGCATTTCGATTGAATATATCAGAAATTCTTCAGCTCCCCACAGAACAGCAAGGATACTTAGCAGCGATTTGTAAAGTGACTAAGCTTTCGCTGTAACATTCGCTCGATGGGACTTTTACACTTATGCAAAGACTTCGGTTAAGCTGCTGGCAGAAAAATGAAATTCAACGAAACAACTGATTCCGAGATTTTACGAAAGCACAATTATCGCTAGCAGAAAATAGAGCAGGATTGTTTGTTACCATGGTGTTCAATGGGCTCTTACCAATATTCACAGAAGAGGAGTGAAGTAGTAGTTACAAGCGGCTAAGGATTCTAACAATGTAAGGGATAGTAGTGTAAGGGATAAGAGCACGGTCCCCGGAAAGGACGAGTACGGGTTCAAGTCCCGTCCGAGGGAAAGTTTTGTCCACAAATCGCCAACCTTGTGAGACTTTCGGATCGCGTACTGCGGCGAAATAACAGCAGTTAACAAAACATCAAATTCTAACAATTGTTTCACTTCACATTTACAAATATCAGCTTCATATGTTAACCATCATATACCCACTCTCAGAAAGCACTTGTCTGTCATGAAAATTTAATTCACTCGCGATCTTATTTCATATTCTGACTCCACAACTATTTCAGTGAAATCCTGTACTGATCATCATTTCTGTTGTGGCTTATGGTCTACTCAAAACCTATGCGCTGACGGGTCAGCGGTTCAACAAGCATGCCCGATGTCGTGCAAAGGCTGCAAATCAGATGCGCCCAGAAGTAATGATACGAGCAAGTGGTTTTGGAAATTATATGCTAACTGGCAACATCAACCAAGATTACGATGAGAAACTAACTACCTTCTTGAAAAAAGTTCTTCGATGGAAAGAAAGTCATTGTGAACTTACTTCTATAGTTTTTCAAATAGTTTTTCAAATTAAATCCAATATTAGAAATGTATTAACCATGGAGCAGCCTTCTCTTCTTTTTCGAGCAAATCACTGATACCTTCTTTCCAGAAGTCAGGAAACTGTCACTCAAAAAAGTGATTGACTGCCATTTACGGATCATAATAATTTACGTACTTTTCCCCAACAAATTGGTGTTTGAAAAGGCGGAGCTCATGGTGTTCGAAGAAGACGACAGGCGAGGTTTCGGGAGTACAACCAATGAAAAATCCGGAACGAAGCGAAGCCGGGGGTTTTTTACAGGTCCCTTATGCGAAATTTTGACGTGCGCTGTTGCAGTGTAAATATCTGAGCAATGGTTTAAAGCGCCTTCCCCTGATAGCATTGGCCAAGTACTGGCGTTTATAGGGGTAAGCGATAGCTGTGACTATCTAGTCCGCGTTCAGCAACTCATAGTGATAAGGTTTTATCAAGCTCCATAAAACTTCGAGAAGGTGAAAGCTCGTATCTCCTGCAGGGAAGTTGCTCAACCAGTTGTTGTCCCCTGGTCGGTTAACAGTTCTTTCAGCATGTTGCAGATAATCTCAGCGGCTACTTCACTTTTTTCCGTGGGGGTGCTTGGTAGGAGATGATAGTACGAATCTGGTATTGTTCAATCATTGATGGTGAAATAGCGATATGCCATGTGCGGACCCTTGTTCATTCATACTTTGGTTGCCCGGGTAATTTCCCAGAAGTTTATCACCTTGGCTATCATGTTCACACTGTTTTGTGTAAAATTTTTATCGCTTTGAATGTTTTGTCGAAGAACTTTCTTGCCAACTTGATAGGAACCCTCACTCAATTTTATTAACTCGTTTGCAACTGCTAGTGTGATATCCTCAAAGAAGTTCCAGACAACAATTGGTTATCAAGTCGTCTATCTCCTAATGATGTATAACAGACCACCAATTTCCAGAGTGCCTAGATTTTCATTCACTTTGTGGAGTGTGGGCTGAATCCAATTTATGCAATACTAGGAAAGACTTTATGTGGGAAAACTGTAAATTTTCTTGCCGGTAAGTTAATCACTCGAATTGTTATGGGTTCAGTCAATGAAGGAGCTTGAATACCTTCCAGGAAATGCGATCTCCTCAAGCCAAGTGATTATTTATCAGCTTGCCAACTTTTGAAACCTCCCACTTTTAGAAAGTTTCTTCGAAGCTCTACGATTACTGTAAGCTTCTTGTTGCTCAGCAATCAGCTTCTTCGCGATCACTTGCTCAAATTCCCACAATTTCAGCCAGAGAACCTGTATGTAACTCTCAAAGAAACACCATCGACTTCCGTTGCTCCTCTGGAGGGTTATTAGAAGAGAACTCGACCTTGTGGATTAAAGAAGTGCTGCCATCATATTGAATCACCAGTTGGGCTACGCACGCGAATGCGTGCCTCACATGTCCACAGCCGCTTTTCTACGATCTTACTCAAGAAGAACTTCGAAACATTTTTCATGTTCCATGTACACACGATTCTGCTTTGCCCAAAACTCCTGTTAGCTTTCGTTTCTGGAAATTTGAGAGTAAAGGGTTTTTTAAAGTGCATAGCTAATATTAACATTTACATTCAGTATCTGCTTTAGTCTAAAGGAAATTGCTCATCAGAGATGTTATGGAAAACTTTTAGCAGCGTACATGGTTATGTCTGTTGCCAAATGACGCCGCTTACAGAAACGACGATTCAGTACGGGCACCCGGGGGACGGAACATTTACCCAGAACTGGGTGAACGCGGCAAATGGCGCGGCGAGATTCGTGGCGTTTAGGACGACTTTGCCACCTATCACTGGGGCACAAACTTGATGTAGAGTACATTATTATGGTCAGATAATCGTTCCTATTGACTCTACTTCAAATTTGAGCCCCAATGATAGGCGCGAAGGTCCGTTAAATCGCCACAAATTTCGCCGCGCTATTTGCCGCGTCCATCCAGTTCTGTTGAATGTACCCATACCCCGGGCACCCCGCTCCTACAGTAATCCGGCACGGCATAGCCCTATTCTAATACGCAATTTCTAGCCCGTCACGCGGTATGGGTACATTCGTGCGATTCGGACCGCTACTACGCGGCGAAATTCGTGGCGGTTCGGACGACTCTAGTACAGATTATTGGGGCACAAACTTAGAATAGAATAGTTGGATATGGTCAGCTCATCCTACTAATCTATTCTACTTCAAGTTTTGCTCCAATAATAGGCGTTAGAGACGTTCGAACCATCACGAATTCCGCTGCGCGCAGTCCGAATCGCACGAAAGTTCCATCCCTCTCCCCCTCCTCCGTCACGTATACGACGCGTCGAAAAGGAACCTTGGGCAACACATGGGTGTGCACGATGCGGCTGATGGGGAAGATTGGGGTTGGCATTGCACTAATCCATGGGCGGACTAGTAGAAGAGCCGAGTGCCCGTACTGGGTTTTCGTTTCCGTGTGCCAATTCGGAGGCTTTCGCACCCTTCATCCCCTATTTCTTAAAGGTTTGACCATGTTGTGATTGAAGAGTTTCAAACTAGAAATCATAATTCTCAGTCAATTACATCACAAAATGATTCGTAATGGCCAGGAGATCAATATAAATAGTAGCCGCAGGCTTCCTATTTAATAACACTTTCCTCACCGAGCCCACGTGACATTCAACTCTTCATCGCGCACTGCCACACAAAACGGCATACTAGCAGACAGGGGGTCTGGTGCGTTAGGAACGAAGTGGTCGCGTCGCGGTGAGAGGGGCGTCGCGCGCGAAGGAATGTAGCAGGATGCAGCAGTAGGTAAGAAATACAAGAACAAAAGGACTAATAGTAGAATTATGCATAAAATAATGATCGCTTATCGATTGAGCTGTATGAAGAACGCTAGAGCTGTAACAACGGCCAATGAGTGGTCCGCGACAGCCGCGTGCGGCGAATCGATTACCCAAAATCGTTCCTAACGCTCGTCTCCCGCAGACAGGCTGCTTTCATAGTCCGCCGACTGACCGCGTGCCAGAGTGCCAGCCGATGTAGTGCTAGGAAGACGAGGGAGGCAGACGGTACCTTTCGACGCGGTCGCGTCGCCCCCAAGCCCCTTCCAAGGCCTGAGAACATAGAAAAACAAGACCAAAACAATTTGCCTTTGCCCTTCGAAGGAGCTAGGGCGCGACGCGACCGCGTCGAAAGGTACCGTCTGCCTCCCTCCCCCCTCCTAGCACTACCTCGGCTGGCACGCCGGCCGGCCGGCGGACTATGAAAGCAGCCTTAGCGCTTTATATAGGACGATATCACATTTCGAAATGTTCTAGCGGTGACCTGAAAATGAAGAAGAACTTCGAACATGCAATAGTTTTAATTCACACCATTTTTTATCATAAAGACAACAATAATTTAGCACTTTAAGGCAAAACAATAATTAAAGCTTATGCATTGAGCGTGATAAATAATTTATGACTAAAACTTGACTAATCCACACTGACAAACAAATAACAAAATACTGAGAAATACTCAATTGTATTGAGCAAACGATCTCTAACTTCTCGACCTTTGTGCACTAGTTCTTACTGTTACGACAGCGTTCTTGTGCCTTGCGAAGTTTTCAGGCGTAACTAATTGAATGCCGTCTTGTGCTATTTGAATTTATGTCTTGGATGAAGACTGAGATTTTAGCGATAAAATACAGAGGCGTTCTATGAATGCCCGTCCACGAGTAACGATCTCTCGCTTTACGTATCGCACTACTCTGACTCGGTAGCATCATTTCGTGATCTAATGTATCATTCAAGGGAAACAGATAAAGTCCCCCATCCGCTCGTGGCCGGCGCCTGTGGATAATAGCGGATTCAGTGCGTCCCAGCGATGAAAGCCTGTTCAACTTGGAAGGTAGCTTTCGGAACACAGAGTTAGCTAGACGGCATCAAGCACTCATTGGCTAATGAACTAGTCACCTCAAGATGTGTTTAGACCTTTGGAAAAACATCGCGACAAGACGTTTGGCAACTGAAATCGAAAAAAAAAACTCGCAAGGCACAAGAATATCACCATCACAAGTTGGCTCCTTATATAACTCAGGCATTGTTCCTTGACAGCTGAACTAAAACCATTTGAGCGGTTGAGATGGAGCAGCTCCATGGCTTAGCGTATTGAGAAATGCTTTCACCGCAGCTAAAATTTACTGTGTAATGTAGAAATTTGAGAAAGCAAGCAAGTTTTTTTTCTTGCAGGATGGAGAACAGTTGACGCGAACAATTCTCCCATCCTGGAACTTCTTGTAAAATACATAGCAACAGCGTACCGGTCATTAAATTTGGATCTTTCTGATTCAAATCCAAAGCATCTAATCCATTGGCTACTTGGTTTGATGTGGCTTGACTATTCATCCTGAAAGAACAACAAATATAAGACAAATGGCGTAGATGAATGATCAGTAAGATTCTCCTTTACCTGTCTCTCGGATCTCTCAAACACATATTTGGAGGGGGTTTGAGTCCCAATGACCTTCTTTGTTGCTCTGGAGCTGGGCGAATTATCGATGGTATCGTTTCCGCGGGACCATTCCTGGATATGAAGACCACTAGATAAAGACTTCTAATCGGAAATAATGTGCTAATACGCAGTAAAACCCAGTAAGGATCAAAATAATTAGAGAGCAATAAGTAACAGAAGAATATTCTGTCGGCTGATTCCAATCTATTCGGTGTTATGTCTATGTAACCACACTTTGAGACCTCAACACTGTTAATTACCATGTGCCGGATAACCACCTCAAAAAATCGTTTCGTTTTGGCGATGATACCTTAAAGCTTCAGAGGATATCAGCAGATTAGATTAATATATAACCACATTCTGCTAAAAAAAATCTCAACTTTCGCGAAGGAAAGAACCGATTTGGGCTCCATCCTGCAATATTGTTGTACCTTCCAAGCAAGTAAGTGCCTTTTAACCTTTTCTTTATTTATGAAAGGTTAACCCATGCACGTTCACTTGTGGTTCTAGAATGTCAAACTGCGTTATGGCTTGAACAGAGAAGCTCCAAAAAGGTACTGCTTCGCCGCATTCGAAATTATTTTTCTCGTATCACACTCACGCCGACCTGTTTCAATGCCTACAAAAATTATTTCCACAAATTTATTTAGTTTTATCAGACAAATCATTACAAAAAATGAATTTGTCATTTGAGTAAGAAGAAAACAGGAACAAAAATCACGAAACAGTCAAAAAGTTGTTCGAATTCTTCCTTCCTCTCACACGCTGACTCGCTTACACTGAGACCCCTCAATTTCTGGATCCCCAAGCCGTACTTAATTTAGTTTTCGTGAGCGTGTATAGCTAATGAGAGAGAAAATACGAATTCCTGGTTTGTGCGTTAACAAACACTTAGTGAATAAATAACAAATTATTAAGGAGATGCAAGAAAAGTTCCATGAATATATGAGGAGACAATGGGAAAAGTTTCTGATTTCAACTAATAACCACTGCGATACCATGGCTGTTCGTGTGCTCTGCCAAGCCCACGTGCTGGGCGTCTTGGAGGAGAACTCCATTCACCATATGGAGATCGAGCGAACGCTCCAGGAGCACTATAGTCGAACGTGTCCTAAATAAAAGGAACTACATGACAGCAATGCAACGCTTTCGAGAACACCTTCGCCCACTGTGATTTCCACCGAGTAGACTAGCTTCTCACATTACCATATTTTGCTCAAATATATGATGAATGGTCTAAGCCAAGAAAATGTTCTTTCGAATAACAAAACGCACAGCTGCTACAGCGGTAACAAATGCTTGATGGTCACAAATATAAAACCTTTCCACAATTTTCAACTAACCCGCATGTGATACGGCATAGCTCCTCTTGACGATCTTCCATAACCGGCGCCACTTTTTCCATATCCGTAGTGTCCATATCCAAAATCATTGTAGTACCCAGGTGGCCCACTCCGTCTATTTTGTCTCTCATAAGCTTCTTCTCGAGGAACAGCAAGAGTTACGATTACCGGCATATCATCAATCACATAATTGTTCGCCCTGAAAAGAGGAGGTGATTTCAAAAGTAAGAGTACTTTATTGCCCATAAATGTAACTCTAGATTTCGTATTTTCAACATTCATGAATCACCATCATCAAACCCCATCCAGAAGAGTTGAGCACCTAACGATTCCCATTTTGCTTCGCAAAAAATGGCTTTGAACTATGGAGCATAAACGAACGGACAGGTGTCATGCGATTTGAGAATTTGGAAAATATAAGAGAAAACTCGGACAGCTAGATTTTACAGACGAAAAACGAGGAATCGTACTTGACCATCTTCTCGGCAACCTCAGGTTCCGTAAACGTGACGAAAGCGAAACCACGGAAAGGCTTTGGAATAAAAACATCAGTCACCTGGAAACGAAAAAAGTAAGCTACGATTACTGCTAAGTTCAATGAAGCTTACCGATGCGGACTCCATAATTTGTTTAGCTTCCTTCTCGAAGAATTCACGCAAGATATCCTCATTTATCTTATCTAAGAGTCGACCAACAAATATCTTGTTAACCAAGGCCTTTGCAGGTGGGGCACTTCGATCGAGAAAGCCATATTCATCGTGCTAAACACGGCGATTAAAGATTTCATGACGTATTTTCAAACCGCTCAGCATTAGTATATGTATTTAGCTGCTCAAGAAAACAAACATAATCTAACTCTCCTCTGAACGAATATTAAGGCGCGTACCTTACGGTCCGGAATGCGTATTTCGCACCGTCTGCCATCTATCATATGGACGGCAACCGAGAGAACTTTTTCCTGTTCTTCTAATGTGCTCATTTGTACAAAACCGAATCCTTTCGAGCTGCCCTCCACTGTTCGTTTGATCTGAACAAAAAGATGCGAAGCTCGTTGACTTCACCAGAATTCGTCGGATAACTTTTCTTCTGGAAGAGTTAGCAATATTTTACTTCTTTTTCACAATCCTCCAAAGTAGGGAGAGATTTTCTTGAAGTTTAAGTTCCTTCTCTCAAATTTGGAAGTACTCAATAAATTGAACTATCACCTCTGGTGCAAAGAAAATGTGCCCATTAACAAAAACCTTCAACTATTCCGAAGTGAATCAGAGCTTAGATCACACTCGAAAGTCAAAAGCCACTTCCCAGGGAAGAAGCTTTCTAATGAAGACCGTGTAATCCTCGAAAAAGAACTAGAACTTATCGTACACTATAAACCGGTTACCCAAAAGAATAATAGGACAGCATGAACCCCTCGCTTCACCCACTGAGATCGACATGCCCGCTACAATGCGGTTTAGTTCTTCAATATAGACCTTCTCTGCTCTTGACGGAGATCACCATGAATACAGGAAACACCCAATCAGTGATACAGTTCAAAAAAGGCACAGGTAACCACAATCAATTCACACTCACCTCTGCAAAAGAGACGGTACCGAATGATTCGAAGTACTTTTTGAATCCTTCGTCAGTAGTCTTGAAACTCACGCCGAGCACGATGAGATCAACGGGACGGCGCGGCGCTGCCGGCCCGTTCACCGAATCTCGAGCGTCAGCGGCACGTTTGCGACCAACTCGACCCTCACCATCACTGTCCGACTCCTCATCACTTGTACCGATTTTGCGCCGCTTCACACTCACATCCGAACCTAGACACACCTTTCTCACCCCGCACCACATTCTTTTAGCCAAGTAACTTCAAAGAAAATCGCAAATTTCCTCTTTCTCCTTTTTTCGTGATGGAAAGGGCTCTCTCTAACTGTGACTCAAATGAACCAGTTTTTGGGGCACAAAACTCGTACCTTTGTGTATGAAAGATATCGCTTGATTATGCTTATGTTCTTTGCAGTGCCAAAGTGCGATCTAGAGTCCGGTCAGCATCAGAGGGAAAGGTAATTCCGTCACACAACAAAGCAATACTTAACACGCTCACGACTGTAAGGTACACCAATGCATGCCGACGAGACTACAACGACCGTGTGATACGCTGGAATACGGCCGACTTCGACTGCATCATTTTTCGCATGAAACCTATTCTCTTTCGAAAAAGTATAAGAAAAAACGCAGCATGATAAAGTTATTGTCTTAGATTAAACAAGTCATACGAATTTACAATCAAAATAAGAATTGCAAACAACTGTCAGTACACGCAGTCGTGAATGTGTTAAGAGGATGTGTTCTAAAGTCTGCTGCAGTCATCAGTTCATTAGTGACGGATATGTGACGTTTCAAACCTATGCATAAGCTGTCTTGAGTAAACGCGCAGAAGTAATTTAGTATAATTTGACCGCCCTAGGGAGCACGGGCCAAAAGCTCAAGAAACCGGTCTCTGCGTTAGATCGTGTCACCGATGATTTCGTCAACGGACATAGGTGAGAATTATCGATGACCTTATCTAACCGCATAACACAGTTGGGATGAGCGCTTTGAACTTAGAACTCCAAGATCAACTGAATCCAAAACCGACAACAATTCTTAAATCTTTAACTACGAGCAGCCTGATTTCGTTTATCAAAATACATAATGCAGCCATACCTTTGCCAGCGCGTGTACTCGAGGTGATCACTATAAAAGTCTTATCGTCCCAACCATCTTGAGGTGGAAGAAGTTTCGTCCCAGTTGCATCTACTCTGAAATTTCGAAAGCTAACTCGATTTTTTCCCAATCTAAAGCCTGACAACATGCGGAACAATGACGTACGCGACTGCTCTAGAAGCTCCTGTCTTAGCATTTCTGTACTTTATCCCTGTGGCAAGAGGAAAAGAAGACTGCAACGTTGTCATGAATAACGTATTGTCGGGAGCTGTTGGCAGTTCCATCGGTTCGCCTGTAATTATGAAAACATTGAAACATCTGAGTATTGAAGATTATATGTAGCGTGTTGTTTTCATTGTAATACAAGTGTAGACTTTTAGTGAGATTGCTAACCAGGGAAGAATTTCAGAGTTAGATGATGTTTGCGCTATTTAGAGTCTACCTTGAATCATTTGAACTTCATCTCAAATTGAAATTTACCGCTGTCGTCCGAAACGATCACAAAATCGGATCGTGGCAAGCTGTTTCCATTGCATTGCGAATCTGTGTTTTCATTGCCATTATCCACCGAAGAAGAACCGTTTGGTTTTTTCTCACCATCACTTGATGTAGCATCGCTCATGACTGAAATTCCTGTCACCATAAAACGAAATCCTCTGGAAGAAAAGGCGCATTTCATGAAAAGAGCATAAAAAGAGAAATAAGCAACAACCATTCACAAGGACATATGGCATGAGGTCGGAGAATGGGAAGAAAGAGTGAGAAAATAATTCCGGAGAATCCGAAAAATTGTGACCGATGAAACTATCAACATGCGCTATCAGTGACCTGTAGAGGAGCACCGTCATTATTGTTACTAGCCGCCAGTATCCTACTGCCACACTGTGAAGCGAAAACAACTAGCGTCCAAATAGATAAGTGGCATAGTATGATGACAAGCGTAAAGACCTTTTAAGCCTTGGAATGGAAATAGCATCGGTGAATGGCTGGAAGTGAACATCGGAAAGAGAACCATGCGAGAGCAATAACGCTTCCAGCAGTGGCTACAAATACTTTTAGACGAAATTCTGTAAATGAGAAAGGAAGTAAGGCATCCGAAAAGGGCTCTCACAATAGGCTCTCACTCCTCTACCTTTGAGATCTGGGTGGAAATGTAGTTCGGGGGGGGGGGGGTACCCATCCAAAGGTTCATATCAAGAAATGAACACGGTCTGACCTGTTATATTGGAACTGTATTATATGCAAAGAGGATGATGGGAACCGACATCTGTGCGCTTTCATGCGGCTTGGGCCAGAGGAATTTAGTTTCCTAACAAAGCCCAAGTAAGGTAGGAGCATCTGGGTGGGTGGGATGATTACCTCGTGCGAAAAGACAGAATAAAGAAGAAGAAAAACCTGCCCACCGCGGTGCTTTTTCCCTTCTAAAGATCAATTAAAAACTGGCATGTCCTTGATGTAACACGGCTTAACACGTTTCAGTGAGTTCACTCCGTGTTATACCAACATTGTGATAGGTGGCCCCCCAAAACTACTTTTCACCTAGATCTGCTATTAAACTTAGGGTGAAAATGTCGTTAGGGGTGGGGGGCAGCGCCCTTTTAAATCACTAACGGCTAGAGCGCAGAGAAGGGAAAGCTGAGCCTGTAATGGTACTTAGGAACGTTTCATAGCTTTTTATGTTTTTACCGTGTACTTTTTTCCACCTAACTTTAATAAAGGGAGGAGATCCGGGGTGGGTGAATCAATTGGAAACTCAATTCTTACCTCATCGCAGATTTTTGTACGAGATAACCAAATCACCCACCTTGGAGCTCCTGCTCATCTTAAGTTTAGAAGAAATAAGAACGACTACCTCTCCTTTTTGCGTTCTAGCCTTCAGTGATACAAAGGTGACAAAATAACAATCAGAAAACTGCTTAGTAAACTTGAACGACGTGATAGCAATAAAAAGCTTCACAATTCAAACAATAATGTAGGAACTGATTGAACCCCACGGCAGCTTCGATAGCTACCTCCAAACATGCGGCGGCTGCGTTGAGGCCGCGTAGTGGTCATTGCCCGCAGAGCAAATGATAGCCGTCGAGCGCATCGAGCGCACTCTACAATTCAGGCACTCAGCTTGGTTATCTAGACGCATTGCTATCATTGCAGTGATAAGCAAGAGGAGTTTCAGATGAACCGGTGAACACTGGATGGCCGTGACTGCCATGTAATCCAATTGCGGCTGCCTCATCCTACAATATTCTATTAATATATGTTCATTCTATTAATATGCTGCTCCCGAAATTAAGCCCAGTGGAGATGAGTAGCTATTCAAATCTACAAAATTGTGGACCACATCAGTTTCGATAGATATTTCCTGGACCGCAGAGTAAAGCATCAATTAGCCACCCTCCCACCAATTATTTCAGTGACAGCTACCAATGAGCAAATGAAAAACACTATTTTGTGACTAAGGAGAAGATATAGAAAGCAATTACGATAAAGAAAAAGTTCTAGGAATGAATGAATGAACCAGAGGAAAGTCACCGTATGGGAAGCTGATCTATGCAGCGAGAGATCCGCCCAGGGATGAATTTGATACCCAGCAGTTGTTCGCTGACATGGCCGGCGACAGCTTAATATTACACCCTGAAGTATTGGATGGAAATGGATTGGACGTAGCAACACATGGCACCTCCCAGACTTTTCAAGGCTTACTTAGTTAGCGTACATGATTACTGCCCTTGCTTAATAGGTTAATATCAAGTGCAAAGTTGATGTCCGGATGTAACGTATGGGAAGGTTCTAATGATAACAAATCTTCTCACCGTATAGAACTGGCGCAATTTAACAGCTTCAAAAAGTAATTTTGGGAGAGCGGACAAATTTGAGCTAAAAATAACTTCTATCTGACTAATAATTAAGACTTGTCACACTATAGGGCAATCTGGCCTATAACTGTTAGTTGACGCGTGTATGAAAGACACGAATAACGTACTTTATAACTTATTCATTAAACCAGTTGGGCTTCGTAAGCTAACGCATGAACCACAAGCCACCACGCCTTACCTACGACTTGTCAGAGGACCAATATAAACAGTATGGCTGCTTTCACAGTCCACGATTTGGCGAGCGACCGATCGCGCGATTGGTCGCTCGGTCGCTCGCTCGCTCTCCAAATCGTGGACTATGAAGCATCCCATCGGTTGACTTCCCGTTTCATACCTGTATCCTCACTGCCCTCACGTGACATTCACACTCTTCATCATGCCTACGTGACTGTGGGAAGTACGCATAAACGTACATACAAACAGATACACAAAGTTACCACTTTATATATAGAGAGATTACACTATGGGAAGGGCTTTAAGGAGAGACTAGCATACGTCGGTCCGTGCCTGTGGGCTTTACACATGCTAGACGAGCAAGATGAGTGAAATGGAACGGGTGGCTGTAGGCAGCTCGTTTTACGGTGGTCCTGTGTAACACGGCGCAGCGCGATTGACGGGCAGCAGCGGCAAGGTCCTTTACAATCCCTTCCTTTACACTAAGCTTATCCTCGAGCTTCGAATAAGCTATCAAGCTACTTCACGAAATCGAACGGGGATATAGGAACTCACGAACAACATTTGAGGGCTCGCCAAAATAGGCTCAATCTTGAGCTAAAGAAATAAGATGAGTGCGATTTAAGTAAATATCATAGTACTGTGTTGGATACATGCGAAACGGATACATTGATTGACGGCTATCTATGAGTTATCCTTACACGCTGTGATAATTGCCGTTGATCTCATAATACAGTGAAGCTAATCCTACTAGTTCGACAGTTTTTTATCTTGAATATGATAGAAATCGCAGCGAAATAAGACAGTATAATAAAACTTACAAAAACTAAACTAAAAATAATGTCCTGTAGTTAGAGTCTATGACAGTAGCGATACTAGCCCGAGTATGGCATATGGTACCGGTCAGAGAAGTATGCGTTTTCACTTTTTCAAACGTATCTTCTTTAAAACAGTATCTTCACATCCGGTTTCCCCATTGTGAATGCCTATTAATGAATGTGGTCAGAGAGTGAGTTTTCAGTCGCCCGAGTTAATTGTGGAATGTTTTGAAAGACTTTTGCCAAGAAGAGGGATAAGCTCCATAATACCAGCAAAACTTTAATCTATCTTGATTTTCCATTTCTCAGCGCAACAACTTGCAAAAGAGCAAATATAACAAGTAAGACACAATGATCGCTTGAAACGGCGTGGCATGGACTCGATGAGTTTGTCGATTTCTTCCTGAGGGATGTTCTCCCATACATTCTTAAGTTGAGGAGCTTGTCGTGCTTCTTGTGGGCCCAGAAGCTTTTACCTTGACATTCGAGCCACTCCTACAGGTAATCATTGGGGCTCAGACCTGGGGATCGCAACGGCCACGGCAGCAGAGGAACGGAATCAGTTGGTGAGCAGCTTCGATTTGTGCTTCGGGTCATAGCCCTGCTGGAAAATTAAGACACCGGGGCCAGTACTGCGAACAATTGGGCAGAAAACGACCTCCATTATGTTGGTGCATATTTTGGAATCCATCCTACCCTCGATACTTCAGAGGGGCACACTCTTTTGCCACAGAAGCTACCGTGACCGATCACCCGACCCCCCCCCCATGTTTCACGGTCATCAACTGGTAACTTGCATGGCATCTGGTACCAATGGGACGTCGCACAAACTTGATTTCACCCTTGCCAAACGGCAAAAACTTAGGTTTGTCATTTTAGATGACCTTACGCCACTGCTGGCTTACTCAGTTTTTGTGACCATGAGCCCAATCGAGGAGCACTTTGCGATTCTTGGCGGAAATCAGCGGCTCCTTTGCGGAACGACGTCCAAACAGACCGGCCTCTTTCAGAAGACGTGGAGCAGTGTTTATCGATAGATTGGTCTCTCAGGCCCCGATATTTCGCGAAAAATTTTGGCGCAAGCCATTTCTTGCATTCTGCATAAATTTTGTGTCGAAAAGACATAGTGTCAATCTAGATGCCTCTGGATGACTTTTGACCTCAGCTGACAATGTGGTCTTGCGTTTCTTCCAAATCGTTTGTACGCACATAGCTAGGGGGCTGTTTGAGAATTAAGCGCCAGTTTCGTTTGGAAAAGTGCTGCTAGACTGCTGCACAAGTGTAATGTTACTAACTATTAAAGTTACCTACTGCATAGGTTTCCCGCTGAAAGGTTGAAGTTTGCGGAAGTTACATTTAAAAAACTGATAACGCATACTTCATTGACCGGTATTGGTTATATTAGCTCTGTATCGGATGCGTAGAGGATGATGGGAACCGATCACCTTAGCTCTTTTATCGGTTTTAGCTAAGGAAATTTAGTTTCCCAAACAAGCCTCGGTAGGATAGGAGCACCTGGGTGGTTGGGACTTACCTTCTACAAAAAAAAAGAAAAAAAAGAAAGAAAACTTGCCCACCGCGGTGCTCCTTCCCTACGGAAGCCCTTATTTGAGAAC